>OU342744.1:173306459-173635695 GCA_910589775.1 Avena eriantha | reverse complement strand
AACTAGTGGGATTCCTTATGGATCTCCAGGTCCCACTAATTATTATTGATCAGAGAAAGTCTCGGTCATGTCTACATAGTTCTCGAACCCATAGGGAGACACACTTAAGGTTAACTGACACGTTTGAGTGGATAGGGAACACAAGGGAAGTCAATGGACATCGTAGAAAATTGTCCTGCCGATTCTGCCAAAATAGTTTCAGGGTATCGAAACAAAGCGAGGGATCAAAATGTTAATGTGTTTATTAAATGAAGTACTCATTAAATGAAGTGTTAATTAAATTGAGTCGCATTAAAATGGAATTAAAGTGCTTTAATGGAGATTGAATGAGAGGAGGGGAGGGGGCATCCCCATGGTGCCTATAAAAGGAGGAGGCCTCCTCCTCCTCTCCACACACTCTCTCACAAGCTCTCTCATATGCCCCAAGGTTGGCATCTTTGCCCCCTTTCTTGCCTTGTCCATTTCCACTAGAAAAGGTGCTCAGCGAAGCCTTGCTCTAAACCTTCCCCTCCACAACCACTACCATGGCATAACTCTGTTGGAGTTCCTGGGGATACGCTACTTCCTCTACCCGGCTAGAGCAAGGGATCGGGAGTCGTCGGCACACCAAACATGTGAACGATTATGGAGGCGCTGCCCGTCTGTGGTGCTGATCGTTTGCACGTCCTTGAGGATGGTGGTGTACCATCTACATCAACCATGTTTGTTTGCGGGAACGTTATCCCGCTTACGGTCTATGAGGGTGAGTTCATCTATAACCGTTACAAAGTATTGCCTAGATTCGATCTTGGCAGTTGCAAACCATAGGAATTTTTGTTTTCTATGCAATGAACCCCATCAGTGGTATTAGAGCCATGTCTATGCGTAGATGGTTTATACGGTTAGAACACATGGAGATGTGGGTGTTGATAAGTCTTGTTATTGCAAATCTCTGGTATTTCGGATATTGGTGGCATAGTGCAATGAAGCGACCCGGACAAACTTTACATGTCCTCGCACATGAGACATGTTCCACGCTCGACATGCAACTTGTTTTGCATCTGTGGCTAGCGGGTGTCTGTCTCTCCCACTATAGTTGATATCTGATTTACAACGGTCTGCTTAATAACTTGATTATCACCATTGTGGCCGAAGTTTGTAGGTAGAACGGTTCTATCCTAGAAAGCCCACATCCGCGTAAAATATGCAAAAATAAATTAGAGGCATCTAACTTGTTTTTGCAGGGCATGTGATGTGATATGGTCTGTGATACAAATGTTGTTGTATGCAATGTTTTTTATTGTAAAACAACCGGCATGAGCCATATGGTTGTTATTTTATCGCATGCGTGTCGGAAAATGGAAATCCATGTAATTAGATTAGTGGAGAACAACCTTTATGGTGGCGCCATGGACCTTGGTGATACGCCAGTGGAATGATGGATATCATGCCATGATGCACGAGACGGAGATCGAATGCGGGAAGGACCATATCTTATCACATTATATATGCATGTGATGTTTATCCTTTGATGCATCTTATTTTGCGTTGATTTGATCACCTAGGTAGTATTTGATTGCCTTGGTAGCACTATAAGATGATCCCTCCCACTAAATATCAAGATAATAATATGTTCTTCCTTAGTATGCACCGTTAAGAAAGTTCGTCATCTCGAAGCACCACGTGATGATCGGGTGTGATAGATTCTACGTTCTCATACAATTGTGTAAGACAGTTTTACACACGCGAATACTAAGGTTCTTACTTGACGAGCCTAGCATGTACATACATGGCCTCGAAACATGAACCGAAAGGTAAAGCACGAGTCATATGGAGATATGATGACCCATACGATGCTCGCCATTGGAGCCATGCCACCACTCGTGATGATCGGTCATGGCATAGTGAATTTGGTTTGTGTAATCACTAAAATGACTAGAGGGATGTCATTTTGAGTGGGAGTTCACATAAGTAATTTTGAATTAGCTTGAACTCTATTACCTGTTATAAACCTAGTCTAAATAGTCTTTGCAAATACTTCGTAGATCATGGCACCCCCTACATTCAATTCCAATGCATTCCTTGAGAAATAAAAGCTACTAGACAATGGGTCTAACTTCACCAACTGGCACCGCAATTTGAGGATTATCCTCGCGGGCATAAAAAGGTCCTATGCACTTGACGGTCCGTTAGGTGACGCCCCTGCAGAAATTGCGACCCAAGAAGAGCACAATGTGTATGACACAAAGTTTGATGACTACACTCTTGTGCGGTGCGCAATGCTCCAATCGTTGGAGCCTGAGCTCCAAAAGTGTTTGGAACTTACTGATCCTTATGTCATGGTGGAGGAACTCAAAACAATGTTTGGGGACCAAATCCATGCCGAGAGATATGAGATCTCAGAAAAGTTCTTTAGCGCTAAAATGGTGGAGCATAGCTCTCTGAATGAGCACGTCATAAAGATGACGGGATACACTCAACGTCTTGAGACACAGTGATGTGAGATTCCAGTTGATCTCATGATGGACAGGGTTCTGCAATCGCTGTCACTGAGTTACAAAGCGTTTGTAATTAACTACAAGATGAATGGTGCCGACAAGTCGCTCACCGAACTTGCAGCTATGCTTAAGACTACTGAGGTAGACATCAAAAAGGAACATCAAGTGTTGATGGTCAATAAAACCACTAGCTTCAAGAAAGGGACGGAGGGGAAAGACCATGGGTAACTTCAAGAAGGACGACAAGTCTATTTCCACGCCTGAGAATAAAACCAAGGGAGGCCCTAAGCCCGATACTGAGTGCTTTTACTATAAGGAGGCTGGACACTAGAGGTGGAACTGCCCAAAGTACTTCGCAGATAAGAAGGCCAGGAAAGTGAACAAAGGTATATACGATATACTTGTTATTGATGTATACCTTACTAGTAGTGGAAGTAGTACATTGGTATTTGATACCGGTTTAGTTGCTAATATATATAACTCGAAACAAGGACTAAGGAACAGTCGACCACTAGCTAAGGATGAAGTGACGATGTGAGTAGGCAATGGATCGAAGGTTGATGTGATCGCCGTCGGGACGCTACCACTTCATCTACCATTGGGATTGACAATGAACCTTAATAATTGTTATTATGTGTCTACGTTGAGCATGAACAACATGTCTATATCATGTTTAATGCAAGACGGTTATTCATTTGTATAGGAGAATAATGGTTGTTCCTTTTATATGAATAACATCTTTTATGGTTACACACCTTTGTTGAATGGTTTATTTTTCTTGAATCTTGATATTAGTAGTACACATATTCATAATGTGAATGCCAAAAGAATTAAGTTGAATGATGATATTGTTGCATATTTGTAGCATTGTCGTTTGGGTTATATTGGTGTAAATCGCGTGAAGAAGCTCCATTCTGATGGACTGCTTGAATCACTTGATTAAGAATCATTTGAAACATGTGGACCATGCCTTATGGGCAAGATGGCTAGAACTCTGTTCTCCAGAACAATGGAACGTGTGCCCGACTTGTTGGAAATAATACACACCGATGTATGCGGTCCGATGAGTGTGTCGGCACGTGGCGGATATCGTTATTTTGTAACCTTCACGGATGATTTAAGTAGATATGGGTATATTTACTTAATGAAACACAAGTCTGAAACATTCGAAAAGTTTGAAGAATTTCAGAGTGAAGTAGAAAATCATGATAACCGTAAGATCAAGTTTCTACGATCCGATCGTGGAGGAGAATATCTTAGTTATGAGTTTGTCACACAAATGAGACAATGTGGAATTGTTTCACAACTCACTCCCGCTAGAACACCATAGCGTAATGGTGCATCCGAATGTTGTAATAGAACCTTATTGGATATGGTACGATCTATGATGTCCCTTACAGATTTTCCATTGTCATTTTGGGGTCATGCATTAGAGACTACTGCATTCACTTTAAACAGGACACATCAAATTCCGTTGAAATGACACCATATGAATTATGGTTTGGTAACAAACCTAAGCTGTCATTTCTAAAAGTTTGGGGATGCGATGATTATGTGAAGAAACTTCAACCTGATAAGCTTGAACCCAAGGCGGAAAAATGCGACTTCATAGGATACCCAAAATAAAAAATGGGGTACACCTTCTATCACCGATCCGAAGGCAAAGTGTTTATCGCCAAGAATGGATCCTTTCTAGAAAAAGAGTTTTGCTTGAAAGGTGTGAGTAGTAGGAAGGTAGAACTTGACGAGGTTATTGAACCTTCTCTTCTAGAAGTGGCGAGTAGCGCAGTGCCGGAATTTGTTCTAGTGAGGACTCCACCCATGGAAGAAGGAAATGATGATGAGGTACCCACCCCTTCTCATGAAACTCCAAGATAGAGTACTACCAAACCTCGCAGGTCAGGCATGATACATACAGCTCCGGAACTATATGATGATCCAGTCCTCATTTTCATGATAGATGGAAGTGATGACCCTACGACGTATGATGAAGCACTGATGAGCCCGGATTCAAACAAATGTCTAGAAGTCATGCAATCCGAGATGGAAACCATGTATGATAACCAAGTTTGGACTTTGGTAGACTTACCTCACGATCGAAAGGCCATTGAGAATAAATGGATTTTCAAAATGAAAACTGATGCTGACGGTAATGTGATCGTTTATAAAGCTCGACTTGTCGTGAAAAGGTTCCAACAAATTCAAGGAGTTGACTATGATGGGACTTTCTCACCGGTAGCGATGCTAAAGTCTGATAGGATTATGTTAGCAATCGATTATGAAATCTGGCAGATAGATGTCAAGACAACATTCCTTAATGGAAACATTGAGGAAGAGTTGTATATGATACAACCAAAAGTTTTTGTTGATCCTAAGGATGTTAACAAGGTATGCAAACTTCAGAGATCCATTTATGGACTGAAGCAAGCATCCCAAAGTTGGAATCTCCGATTTGATAAAGTAATCAAAGGTTTTGGATTTTTCCAAACCATCGGAGAAGCTTGTATTTACAAGAAAGTGAGTGGGAGCTCTATTGTATTTCTAATACTGTATGTGGATGACATATTGTTGATTGGAAATGACATAGAACTTATGAAAAGTGTAAAGGATTACTTAATAGTAAGTTTTTGATGAAATATCTTGGTGAAGCTACATACATATTAGGCATCAAGATCTATAGAGATAGATCAAGACACTTAATTGGATTGTCACAAAGTACATACCTTGACAAGATTTTGAAGAAGTTCAAAATGGACAGAAGTAAGAAGGGGTTCTTACCGATGTTGCAAGGAACGGTTTTGAGTAAGACTCAAAGTCCAGCGACAACACATATAGAGAAATAATGGACCGTGTCCCCTATGCCTGAGCCATAGGTTCTCTTATGTATGCTATGTTATGTACAATGCCAGATGTGGCACATGCTGTTAGTTTGACTAGCAGGTACCAATATGATCCAGGTTCAGAACACTAGAAAGCAGTCAAGGATGTCTTTAAGTACTTAAGAAGAACTAAAGACATGTTTCTCGTATATGGAGGTGAAGAAGAGCTCGTCGCAAGGTGTTACGTTGATGCTAGCTTCAACACCGATCCGGATATGTATTTTTGATGAATGGTGCATCGGTGAGTTGTAGGAGCCTCCAGCAACCATTGATTGTGAGAACTACAATGGAGGCGGAATATATATCTACCTCGGAAGCAGTGGCGGAATCAGTTTGGATGAAGGATTTCATTTCTAAACTGGGTGTGGTTCCAAGTGCTTTGGATCCTATGGTGATATATCGTGACAACAATGGTGCCATAGCTAATGCTAAGGAACCAAGGTCTCAAAAGAATTCCAAGCATATAAAGCACCGTTTTCACTCCATCCGGGTACTTGTTCAGCATGGGGATGTAGAGATTTTCAAAGTAGATATGGATCTGAATGTTGCTGATCCGTTGACTAAAGCTCTCCCAAGGGCAAAACATGATCAACACCAGAACTCTATGGGCGTTAGATTCATGACTATGTAAACTAGATTATTGACTCTAGTGCAAGTGGGAGACTGAAAGGAATATGCTAGAGAGGCAATAATAAAGTGGTTATTATGCTATTCCAGTGTTGGGGGGATATCCCCGGGTAGGGTCACACCAGGGTATAGAGGCCGAGTTAGCCGAGGTACGATAAGGTCAAAGCGTATGCTGGCCGAGTCACCTCAAGGCAGGCCGACTTACGGAGTAACCCGGATCGGAGGATGTCCACCTAACTGTGTCCCGGCCGACGTATGTCGTATGCCGGCAGGCTTTTTGTAACTTGTATGCAGGTACCCACGAGGCCGGATTAACCAGGCATGATCCGGGTTATATTAGGCTTGCAAGGAAGAAGGTATCTCGCTGGTCAAAAGGTGGTCACTGTACGCTGGAGCGTGAGCGAAGCGGACAGAGGGAAGGACCACCGAGGTGTGGCCGACAAGGGTGACGCAACCTATGTCGGCTGACGCTGGAGCCGCAGAGGCTTACGTAGACTCTGCATGGCTTACGATGGCAAAAGGTGACCCGGTCGGTTTGCTATTTTGGGAGAGGCATATTCCCAGGAATATGCCACCACGTATGCCCTAGCTAGTAGCCTGGCCTCCCCTTTATAAGGAGCGCCAGGACCTCAGTAGAGGGGGATCGCGAGTTGGCTGGTTGGCGCATGAGTAGTTTGTTCTTTGAGAGATAGGTGGTGGTGAGAGTAAGAGAGCTTCTTATTCCTCCTCTCCCCAATACAGCTCAAGGAGCATCTTTAAACCTTGAACACTTGGAGAATACAAAGCATCTGTGTGTGGAATCACCACACTATCCCTCCCAGGATACCTCTAGTGCATATTGGCCCCACCTTTAGCCTATCCATGGCATCTACCGTGACACCACCACGACAGTTGGCGCCCACCGTGGGGCTAGCAGCGCTAGCAGGAGTGAAAATCCGGACGGGAAGCATCATCGGCAACGACGAGCGCATCGTCTCTGGGCTCGTTGAGCGCTTTGGAGTGCTGGACTACATCAGCGACAATGCTAGTTGCTTCGGTAAGCGACCTCCACCACGCAATGGCATCTTCGTCAAGCTTGGTGCCCACAGGATCTACGTCGGCGTCGATGTGTCTTGCATTCACTGATACATTGCAAATGTATCTATAATTTTTGATGTTCCATGCTTAGTTTTATCCACTTTCTTGTGTTTTGTTCCAACTTTGGAGTACTTTTATTATGCTTTCTTGGACTAACCTATTAACAAGAGCCACAGTGCTAGCTACCTGTTTTCTGCTGTTTTTGGTTCCAGGAAAGTCAGAAAATGAATATTCTCGAAATTGGACGGGAAAAACCCAAATGCCTATTTTTCCGAAAGGGATCAAGTGCCAGAATACGAGACGGAGAGGGGCCAGGGGCCGGCCACACCACCTGGCCGCACGGCCAGGCTTGGCTCGCGCCAGGGGGTGGTCTGGCCGACCCCAGCACGCCCTCGGCCTCTCCTTCCGCCTATAAGTTGCCCTCGGGACGAAAACCCTAAGTACCCGATCAAAAATCCACGGAAGAGTCTATAGCCGCCATCGTCTCTGTCCCTAGATTGGAGGGGATCTGAAGCTCTTCCCGGCACCCTGCCGGAGAGGGGAATTCACCCTGGAGGCCTTCTTCATCACCATGCAAGCCTCCGGTGTGATGCATGAGTAGTTCATCCTTGGACTACGGATCCATGTAGTAGCTAGATGGCTGGTTTCTCCTCCTTTGTGCTTTCATGTTTAGATCTTGTGAGCTCCGTTCATGATCAAGATCATCTATTTGTAATTCATACATGTTGTGTTTGCGGGGATCCGATGGATATTGAGATGCTATTTCAGATTGATTATTGATTCTATCATGTCTTTGTTATTTGAGATCTTGCATTCTTTCGGTTGTTAGTAGCTATCTTGGCCAAGTAGATGCTAGCCACTCCAAGAGTTAGTATTTATGCTCGATAGTGGGTTCATGCCTCTGGTAATCTGGGGAAGTGACAGAAATCTCTAAGGTACTAGATGTGCTGTTGCTACTAGGGAGAAAACAACAATCCTTTGTTCATAGAACAATTGTATTGTTTACTTTACACATAGTTCGTAAAGCAATAATCTGTTGCTTGCAACGTAATACTGGAGGGGGTGCGGATGATAACCTGAAGGTGGATTATTAGTCATAGATGCAGTTGGATGGTGATCTATGTATTATGTTGTAATGCCCAATCAAGTCCCAGAGGAGTCAAGATGATTACTATATGCATGTATTGCTTTCTCGGTGTTTGTCAATTGCCCCGCTGTAATTTGTTCACCCAGCATGTTATCTATCTAAGGAGAGCCACCTCTAGTGAACTATGGATCCCGGTCCTTTTTCTTTACATACAATCTACAACTGTTTACTACTTTGTGTTTACTTTCTACAAACTTTTACTTCTTTCCATTCGATATGTTTAATCCTTTGTTTTCTGCAAAACACGGTGATATTGACAACCTCATCGCAAGTTGGGGACAAAGTTCTGTGGTTGTGTCGTGCAGGTCTCCACGTTGCTACTAGCACCGGTAGTGCGCCCTGCCAAAGCTCAGCTAGTAACACCTTTGGGGTGTTTCCTTGCTCCTACTGGTTCGATTAAACCTTGGTTTCATAACTGAGGGAAAACTTACTGCTGTGCTCATCGTACCTTCCTCTTGGGGTTCCCAACGAGCTCTACGTCGAAAGTCGAGCGCATCAAGATTTTTCTGGCGCCGTTGCCGGGGAGTCAAGGACATCTTCATAAGGGGAGTCCCTCTTAACCAATCTCTTTACTTTGTTGTTTTTGTTTTGCTTAGTTTCTTTTTGCTTTGTTTGCTTGTTTTGTTATTCAAAAAACACAAAAAATTTAGTTTTACTTGTTTTGCTTTCTTATTTGAAAACCCAAAAAAAATTTAGTTCCTATCCTAAGTTGCCATTATGTCTAGCCTTGCTCCAATCACTATGTCACCCGAGGAAATGATTTTCACTTTCAAACAAGGAATTGAGGAAAGTTTTAAGGAAGTTTGGTCTAGAATCTCTGATCTTCATGAAAAAACTAAGCCTAAAATGACTCAAGGCTTGTTCCTTAGCAGTTTTTACCTTGGGATTGCTCTTTGCTATATATATGCTTTAGATGCTATTGCGGGATGAGATTTCCTCCAATGTAATGAGGATGATGCTATTAATGCTATAAAGAAATTGATCCTTACTTACAACATGCCTAGCCAAACTGATACTACTTTCGCAAAAATATTTGCTAGGTTGGATACTCTTGAAGCTAGCACTACTAGATTAGAAGGGTGCTATAATACGCTTAGGGAGCAGCATGATTATGTTCCAATAAACTCTGAACCATCAAAGTGGTTCTCTACAGTAAAGATTGAGATAAACACTGAAACTTTTCAAGCCCGCTGCGATATCATGTCTGAATTTTGTCTTATGCCCAAAGCTATTTATGAATCTCTGAATCTTTGGGGGATCATTGAGGGAGGAAAAGAAATATCTCTTACTAATAATACTACCATATTACCTCTTGGAATAGCTGAAGGAGTGTTTACAAAGATCCTTGGGAAAATGATTTCTATTGATTATCTTGTTATTGAATGTGCAGGAAAAGGACAAATTACACTTGGAAGGTCCCTATTAGAACTCCTTGGAGCAATAATAGATGTGGGAAAGGGGACCATGCACCTTTCTTCTCCACTAAACAATCATATTTTCCACAAGGTTAAGAATAAAAATAAGAGAGGTAAAGGCAAGAAATTTGGCCTTAATGCTTCTTCATTTGAGAACACTTGATTCTTTCTTTGGTTCTTATGCCTAACTTAAAGGCGTTAAAGAAAAGTACTTGTTGGGAGATAACCCAAGAGTTTTAGTTGAGTCTTGAAAGTTATTACCTCTGTAATAACCTCTCCTTATCCTTTTTATTTGCTTTTTGTACCAAGAGTAACCTCTAATGAGAGTGAAGTAATGATTGGAAAAGTTGCTGTCCCGAAACAGAATTTTGTGCTTCACCGTAAAAATTCCTGAGAGAGCTCTGTACGTCGGATTGAGCTGTAACGTTTTTTTCTTCTGCCCCGGGTTGTTATCTAACTTTCGTTAGTTCAGCACTTTTTGATTTGAGCAACAGAAGGTCTACGAAAAAATTCGTCTTTACCTGCTGGTCTGTTTTAACAGTTTTCTGCCATTTTCTGCATTTGCTTCTTGAGTTCCTTTGGGGAATTGAGCTTTTTGAGGGAATTGCTACAATATCTAGTGTTCTAATGGAATTTTATTTGGTGTTAGAACTGAACCTTGAGACTTATTTATCTTAAGTGCACTAATGTTGCTAATGAGATTGTGTGAAGTTTTGTATGAAGGAAAAATTTCAGGTCTATGGAAGGAATGAGTAATGAGATGAAGGATGGACTAAAGCTCAAGCTTGGGGATGCCACACGTGTCACCCCAAGAAATATCCAATAAGTACAAGCGTCAAAGCTTGGGGATGCCCAAGGCATCCCTTTCTTCATCAATAAAAATCCCAGGTTTCTTCCAAACGCTTCATTTTTATTGTTTCATGCACAGTTGTGTTTTTCTTGGAGCGTCTTCTTTTTCGTTTTTGTTTTGGTTTTTAGTTTGCTTGGTTTGCTTAGTTTTCTGAATAAGTTGGTTGGACCCAGTCATTCATACTTTGGTTTGCAAATAGTTTGGTTTGGTTTGGAAAAGAGTAGGAAAGTTCATGCTTATGTGGTAAAAAGAGCTCGTTTCTGTCTGTGGCCTATGCTTTGTCATGCCATTCTTGATATTGTTTTGGCTTTATGCTTAGTATTCTTTGCTGTAGCATGACTTGTTATAAACAATTGAGATTGCTCAATGTGCCTTGGATGAATCATGCGTTGTTTTAGCATGTTAAAGCATAGTATAGTGGTATTCTCCTTTGATGCTTTATTTGGGTTGACTTGGCACATGCTCACACCATGTTATGACTATCTCAAGTCATCATAGCCTTTATGATCCTTTAGTTTTCAACTTGTAGTATCACTTTATGCTTTGATCAATGATGTTTTGTCGCTCTGCATGATTATGGCTATTATTGCTCTCTTAGTTTGTCGCTCCCAGTCTTTTGCTAGCCTCCACAAAAAGTATGAGTTCCACTCATGCATCCAACTCCCTAAACCAAGTTTTTCCAAAGAGTCCACCATACCTACCTATTAGCTTATGCTATTCCAAGTATATTCATGCTTTTGTTTACCTTTCACTTGTTATGAGAAAACTAGTGATTAAAGCTCTCATGAACTTGATGGCACACTTTACTTTATTGCCTCTAATAAACTTGAACCATTGGGTCCTTCTTTGTTGCGTATATGCTTGCGTTTTATAAGTTGAAATTAGCAGAACCATGTTTCATGGGGAATGCTTTCAACATTGCACTTGTACTTTGTACCCCCGTTGATATTATGTTCTTTTGCTTACAGATCCCGGCGGTGTGAAATAAAAGTGGAACTTGTAAGATCATGGAGTTTGTATGTGTGTTAGACAAATGCCTGGGCCGCTAGCCTAAGCCATGCCTAATCATGGTGGAAACTTGCAGCATCACCATAATGAGCACTCTATGAAGCATCCGCAATAAAAACCTATGCAAATAGGAAATAAAAAGATCGCTGAGATGCTCATTGTCTGCTTGCCTTGTCATTTTGATTATGGGAAAACTCCCATATCATGTGCAAGGGGTACCCCGTTGGTGGTTCTTAATGATACACATATACTTACAATGACAAGAGCTTACTCGTGACTGAAGTTGAGTAGCATGAGGATCGGTCTTCGTAAGTAAGGGGCATGAGATTTCGGTTTATAACTTGTCAAGCATATCCTCTTAGTTGTGTCACTTTAACCTTAATCACCTTCAAGATGCTTATGATAGGGGCAACGAGAGCTGAAAACTATAAGTACCATAATTTTTGGAAGCTCTTTATGAGACTTGAATCCCTACTTCCTTTTACAAAAGGCTTTTCTTCCACCATAATTTTGAGTCTCCACCTTCTATCTTTATGCACCTACTTTGAGAGCATAGTGGCCATTCTTAGTTCTATGTGCATTGTCCCAAGACTAGTTGATTGATGCATAACTTGTTATTGCTTGTTTGAAACTATTGTATCTAGTCACTCTTATGAACTTTGAAGGTGTCCTATGCATTTATATTTGCTACTCTATTGAGGGACAAGCTGAATACTTTTATTCTATATTTTCTTTATGCGAAACAAACAAACGTCTTGCAAAGCATTGTTATTCATGAATCTTTTGTTTGTGTCTTTTCATGTTGTGTCATAGTTTCTTTGCTTATTGCTATAACTTTGTCTTTCATGTTATGATTGAAGTACTATGATCCCAGCTTTGAGTGTTTTGCAAATACTTTGATCAAGTCTTTGATGGTGCATGCCACCTCAAAAATTCTTTCTTTTTATCACTTAACTACTCGAGGACGAGCAGGAGTTAAGCTTGGGGATGTTGATACATTGCAAATGTATCTATAATTTTTGATGTTCCATGCTTAGTTTTATCCACTTTCTTGTGTTTTGTTCCAACTTTGGAGTACTTTTATTATGATTTCTTGGACTAACCTATTAACAAGAGCCACAGTGCCAACTGCATGTTTTCTGCTGTTTTTGGTTCCAGGAAAGTCAGAAAATGAATATTCTCGGAATTAGACAGGACAAAAGCCAAAGTGCTTATTTTTCCAGAAGGGATCAAGTGCCAGAATACGAGACAGAGAGGGTCCAGGGGCCGGCCACACCACCAGGCCGCGCGGCTAGGCTTGGCCCGTGCCAGGGGGTGGTCTGGCCGACCCCAGCACCCCCTCGGCCTCTCCTTCCGCCTATAAGTTGCCCTCGGGACGAAAACCCTAAGTATCCGATCAAAAATCCACGAAAGAGTCTGTAGCCGCCGTCGTCTCTGTCCCTAGATCGGGGGGGATCTGAAGCTCTTCCCGGCACCCTGCCGGAGAGGGGAATTCACCCTGGAGGCCTTCTTCATCACCATGCAAGCCTCCGGTGTGATGCGTGAGTAGTTCATCCTTGGACTACGGATCCATGTAGTAGCTAGATGGCTGGTTTCTCCTCCTTTGTGCTTTCATGTTTAGATCTTGTGAGCTCCGTTCATGATCAAGATCATCTATTTGTAATTCATACATGTTGTGTTTGCAGGGATCCGATGGATATTGAGATGCTATTTCAGATTGATTATTGATTCTATCATGTCTTTGTTATTTGAGATCTTGCATGCTTTCCGTTGTTAGTAGCTATCTTGGCCAAGTAGATGCTAGCAACTCCAAGAGTTAGTATTTATGCTTGATAGTGGGTTCATGGCTCTGGTAATCTGGGGAAGTGATAGAAATCTCTAAGGTACTAGATGTGCTGTTGCTACTAGGGAGAAAACAACGATCCTTTGTTCATAGAACAATTGTATTGTTTACATTACACGCAGTTCGTAAAGCAATAATCTGTTGCTTGCAACTTAATACTGGAGGGGTTCAGATGATAACCTGAAGGTGGATTATTAGTCATAGATGTAGTTGGATGGCAGTCTATGTATTATGTTGTAATGCCCAATCAAGTCTCAGAGGAGTCAAGATGATTTGTATATGTATGTATTGCTTTCTCGGTGTTTGTCAATTTCCCCGCTTTGTGTTTACATTCTGCAAACTTTTACTTCTTTCCATTCGATACGTTTAATCCTTTGTTTTCCGCAAAACACGGTGAGATTGACAACCTCATCGCAAGTTGGGGACAAAGTTCTGTGGTTGTGTTGTGCAGGTCTCCACGTTGCTACTAGCACCGGTAGTGCGCCCTGCGAAAGCTCAGCTAGTAACACCTTTGGGGTGTTTCCTTGCTCCTACTAGTTCGATTAAACCTTGGTTTCATAACTGAGGGAAAACTTACTGCGGTGCTCATCGTACCTTCCTCTTGGGGTTCCCATACGAGCTCTACGTTGAAAGTCGAGCGCATCATTCACCCGTGGCACGTCATCGAGGGAGGCGAGCCACCCCTTAGCGCGGCTCACGGTGCGTGTATCACTCGCTCCCCTGACCGCTGAGGTAATGATGACAGCGCCAGACGCTGGTGCGAGCAAAGACCTAGCGCCAGATCCGGAGGTCACACCCAAGGCGCCCAGGAAAAGTAGAGGTCCACCGCTAGAGAGGCCAGAAAACGTGCTGCAGCATGCGATAGATAGCTTGGAAAGCCCCATAGCACCTGTGGTAGATACGGCTCGGGCACAGGACGAGTTAGAGGAAACTAGGCAGAAAATACTAGAGGGTGCGAAAAAGATAGTCGCGGCTCAGCAGTCATTGAACATGACGCTGCGCGAGTACGCAAGAGCAAATAAGGTAGATGTTGTAAAAGTAAAAGGAAGAAACCTCATCAGTGAGATGAACAAAGAGGGTGACACTAAAGTTGAGGAATCAGAGAACCCTGTGTCCATGGGGTTGTCGAAGTACAGCACCCCGGCAAAGAACCTCAGAGTAGCGGATGCAGCTGCATCCGAGTTAGAATGTTTGACGGGTGAAGCCCGACAAAGGCAACAAGAGAGGGTCAACGAGTTGGTTCGGATCACTAATAGAAAGAATGAGGAGTTGCTCAGGGCTAACTCGGCAAGAGCTGGGGCTTCCAAGGTCGTTTATTCGGCGGTAGGTAACCCAAAGAAATCTGCTGGGGCTGCATCATCACCTCATGGTGGCCCTAGAAGAGAGGAAGTGGTTACCTCGGTAAGGAGAAACAAACAGATAGTTCCATATGACCTGGCAAGGGCAGGGAAAGGAAAAGCAGTACAGAGAAATGAGGATCGACAAAGTGTCAGCCGAGGTAACCGCGACCAAGGCAATGCGGATCAGAGAAACGCTGAAAACGGCAATGCCGGACAACGTAACTCGGCGGGTGCAGGGCAAAACCTACCTCGGCAACAGCAGCAGCGGAGTGTACCTCGGCAAGAGCAGAATGCCAGCCAGGGCATGCGGCAAAATTGCGCTCAACAAGAGCAAGACAGATACAACAACGGTGATTCGGAAATGGTGAATGCGGGATACCCTAGGCCAGATTATCATGCGATAGGGTCAAGGTTGGGGAGCAGGAACTTGCTCCCGGATGACGCCAGGCTGAAGCTACATCGGCTCTATAGGTCAGAGCAAATTGAGGGGCAAGGTCCTCCGGGTCTAGCGTGCTTTGGGCCCCGGATCATGAAAGAGCCTCCGGTACCTAACTTCTAGTTACCCAGAGGCACAAAAACATATGACAGCAGCACCAAGCCGGAGGATTGGTTGATCAACTACGCAACGGCAGTGAAAATTGAGACAAGCAATTTGCGATGGGCAGTGAGATACGTACCTCAGATGCTGGAGGGGCCAGCGAGGGTGTGGCTAAACAATTTACCACCCGGTACTATCAACTGCTGGCTGGATTTTGAAGAAATGTTCATCAGTAACTTCTCGAGCACGTATCAGAGGCCGAATAGGCCACAGACCCTAGCAATGTGCAAGCAGAGACCAAATGAAACAGACTGGGAGTTCCTAACCCGATGGTGCAATGTGAGAAACTCATGTGAAGGCGTGATTGAGTCTCAGGCCATAGCTAGGTTTGCACAAGGGTGTAGATATGCAAGCATGTTGTGGCAAAGGCTACAAAGGGATATGCCAACTACACTGGCAGAGACAATCCAGATTGCTGATTCATATGCTTTGGGTGACCCGAATCAACCCCGGCTTATGTCAAACGAGTCAAATGAGGAGTACTACCAGCGAGATGGAGCCGGATCATCCCGGCGAAATGATTACCGGGGTAAGAGAAGAGATGATAGACCGGATTACAGGTACAGTTCATAGCAAGTTGCTGCTGTAAATCAAGATCAACCCGGTGCAGGGAGTAATCAGCGTCAGAAAACTAGAGGGCAACATTGGACTCCAAGAAATGATGGCAAGAAAACTTGGACGCCCGACCAAAAGAGACAGTGGCAAGAAAAGAAAGAACGGCCGAGGTATACGTATGAGGCAATGCTAGATCAGCCGTGCAAATTTCACACGCCAAATCTGAGTAACCCGGCGGGTCATACAACCCGGCAATGTGAGTGGATGAGGAAGATAGAGAAAAGTGGCTCGGGGAATGCTCAGGCACCTCGGAACGATCAACCTCGGCAGGAGTTACCTTGGCAGCAGTTGCTCTCCAGAGCAAACACGCAACAGTTAATGTTACCACCACCTCCGCCGAGGTATGAGAATCATGAGAGAAGGGATGCAGTGCATCAGGTGGAAAACCAGCATCAACCAGATCAAAGGTATCCCGGCAATGATGGGAGAAATGAGTACAGAGAACATCACCAGAGTTACTGTGTGTTTACCACGGAGGAAACGGATAGAAAGAGCTTGCAACGTCGACATATGGAAGTGAATGCGGTTATGCCGGCAGTGACGAGGTATATGCCTTGGTCGGATCAGGAAATTACCTGGAGTATAAAGGACCATCCCAAGCTCATGTCGAGTCCTGGTTCGTATGCATTAGTGCTAGACCCAACGTTCATCGGGCCAAATATCAATGTGAGGTTCTCTAAGGTGTTGACTGACAATGGTAACATCATCAATATTATGTACGTGGATACAATGCGCAAGTTGGGAATCTCGGAGAACATGCTCCAAGCTACAAGGACAACTTTGCATAGCATTGTGCCAGGTATTTCATGTGAACCAATTGGCAAAGTCTGGGTTGATGTGTTATTCGGCACAAGGGATAACTGCTGAACTGAGAATTTGGAGTTTGAGGTTGTGAACTTAGAAAGCGCATATCACGCGTTACTCGGCAGGCCAGCCCTGAACAAATTCATGGCAAGTATTCACATCAGTTACCTGAAGATGAAGTTGCCTAGGCCAAATGGAGTAATTACCATAGCTAGGGATTTCCGACGTTCCATTGAGTGCGCGTTAGCCGGGTCTAACCTGGCCGAATCACTCGTGATTGCACAAGAAAAGAGAAAGATCCAGGAAGTAGTGGCATTGGCTCAGTCCGCACAGCAGTATATGCCAGCGTTGATTAACCCGCATGGAAGTGTCTCATTTCAAGCAACAAAGGATACAAAGAAAGTACCTGTTGATGATCTGTTCCCAGAGCGCACCGTAACAATTGGTGCCGGGTTAACTGATAAATAGGAAAGCGAGCTCGTCAACTTCCTCCGTGAGAATCGGGATATCTTTGCTTGGTCCACACAGGACTTGCAAGGTGTTCCGAGGGAGTTGGCCTAGCACTCTTTAAATGTGAGACCCGGAGCAAAGCCGGTGAAGCAACCTCTCCGCCGCTTCACCGAAGACAGGAGAAAAGTCATTAGAGATGAGATAGCTCGGCTCCTCATAGCCGGGTTCATCATGGAAGTTCTTTATCCGGATTGGTTATCTAATCTGGTGCTTTTGGAGAAGAAGAAAGATGATCCGAATGTGGTAGTGGTATGGCGTATGTGCATCGATTAAACGAACCTGAATAAGGCGTGCCCAAAAGATCCATTCCCACTACCAAGGATAGATCAGGTCATAGATTCTACTACTTGGTGTGAACTATTGTCATTCATAGACGCATATTCTGGTTTCCCCTAGATACCTCTGAACCCAAATGATCAAATAAAGGTTGCGTTTATTACCCCGTACAGGGCTTAATACTACCGCACCATGCCTTTCGGTTTACATAATGCAGGGGCAACGTACCAAAGATGTATGCAAAAATGTTTACACGACCAAATTGGTCAAAATGTGCAAGTATATGTGGATGATGTGATTATAAAAACCAAGGATAGCAAAATGCTCCTTGATGATATCAGGCCAACATTCGCGAACCTAAGGAGGTTCCGGATGAATCTTAACCCGGAGAAGTGCACCTTCGGTGTCCCGGCTGGAAAATTACTCGGATTTCTTGTCTCCAGCCGAGGTATCGAAGCTAACCCAACTAAAATCCGAGCCATAGAGCGAATGGAATTGCCAAAGTGTCTTAACGATGTCCAGAAGTTCACTGGTTGCCTGGCATCCTTAAGTCGGGTTGTATGTCGGTTGGGAGAAAAGGCATTGCCTCTCTATCAACTAATGAAAAAGTTGGACAAATTCGTATGGACGCCGCAGGAAAATGAAGCCTTCATCCAGTTAAAGAAAATGTTAGCCACTGCACCAGTATTAGCCTCTCCACTATCAAAAGAGCCAATGTTGCTCTACGTAGCCACAACCAACCGAGTTGTAAGTGCAGTGATAGTGGTAGAGCGTGACGAAGAGGGTAAGTCGGTGCAAAGGCCAGTCTATTACCTGAGTGAGGTATTATCAGTGTCAAAACAAAACTATCCTCACTATCAGAAGATGGCATATGGCGTATATATGGCAGCAAAGAAGCTAAAGCACTATTTTGAAGAGCACCCCATCAAAGTGATATGTGAAGCACCCATATCTGAAATAATGAGCAACAAGGATGCAAGTGGCCGGATCGCAAAATGGGCAATTGAGCTAGCCCCTTATGCTCCACAATTCGACAGGAGAGATCCGATCAAGTCTCAGGCTGTGGCCGACTTTTTCGTTGATTGGGCCGAGATGCAATATGAGCCACCATTGCCAGATCCGAATTACTGGAGAATGCATTTTGACGGATCAAAAACAAAAACCGGGTTAGGCGCTGGAGTTGTGCTTACCTCTCCCAAGAAAGACCAGCTAAAGTATGTGCTGCAGATCCACTTCGCAGCATCAAACAATGTTGCCGAATATGAAGCACTTGTGCATGGGCTCAAAGTGGCAAAAGAAATTGGAATACGTCGGATCCAATGCTTTGGTGACTCGGATCTGGTAGTTCAGCAAGTCTCAGGGCAATGGGATGCTTTGGATGCAAACATGGCACTGTACAGATTTCATGTGCAGAAAATATCGGGATACTTCGAGGGATGCGAGTTCCATCATGTACCCCGGCTGGAAAATGAGGCTGCCAACGTACTGTTGAAACTCGGATCAACCCGACAAGCGATTCCACCGGGCGTAGCACTAGAGCACCTCAAAAAGCCATCTATCAAGCCATCCCCAGAATCCGAGTCAATCTATATCCCGGCAAATCCAGAGTCGGAAGCTATGCCCATGGACATTGATGTGGGAAGTGGTTCAGGAAACCCAGGGACTGCTTCGCAGAACCCGGGGACGCTTGACCCAGCAGAGGTTATGTCGGTGGATCAAATGGAAGTTGACGAGGATGTGTTTCTAGTGCGAGCTATACCAGCTTGGGCACTGCCCATATTCTAGTTCCTGAAGGATGGATCCTTGCCCGATGAAGAAGTGCTTTCAAGGCAAATTCAGAGGCGCGCAAAGGCATACATGATTATCAATGCTGAGCTATACAAGAGAAGTGTCACGAATGTCCTGCAACGATGTGTCGACCCGGGAGAAGGGCTTGACATCCTCCGAGATATACATCAAGGGGAATGTGGACATCACGCCTCATCCAGGGCCTTAGTGGCAAAAGCTTTCCGACATGGATTCTACTGGCCAAGTGCCTTGGAACAAGCAGAAGATCTAGGAAGAAAATGCAATGGTTGTCACAGGTATGCTACCAAGACACACAAGACAATGTCGGAAATCAAGACTATACCAATTACCTGGCCATTTGTTGTATGGTGTTTGGATATGGTTGGTCCATTTAAGCCGATGAGAGGAAATATGACCCATATCTTGGTTATGGTTAACAAGTTTACAAAATGGATTGAAGTAGAGCGATAAAAAAATGTGATGGAGCTACGGCCGTGACATTCCTCAAAGATATCATCCTGAGATATGGCTACCCTCACAGTATCATAACAGATAATGGCACTAATTTTGCTAAAGGAGCATTAGCGCGATTCTGCCGGGATAAGAAGATCCGGCTGGACGTTGCTTCAATAGCCCACCCCGCATCGAACGGACAAGTGGAAAGATCCAACGGATTAGTTTTATCCGGGATAAAACCCCGGCTCATTGAGCCGCTGCAAAGATTAGCGGGGTGCTGGATAGAAGAACTACCAGCGGTACTGTTGAGTTTAAGAACAACTCCGAATCGATCAACAGGCTATACGCCATTTTTTCTGGTATATGGGGCAGAAGCTGTATTACCAGCCGACATAGAGCATGATTCGCCTAGGGTTACCCAATACACAGAAGCCGAAGTGCGAGAAGCCTGGCAAAATGATGTTGATCTGCTGGAAGAAGCAAGAGAATTGGCATTGTCCAGATCCGCCATATATCAGCAAAATCTCCGACGCTAGCATAGCCGGAAAGTAAACCCCCGAGTCTTCCGGGAAGGTGATCTGGTACTTCGGCTGGTACAACGTACTGCTGGCATGCATAAGTTATCCCTCCCATGGGAAGGGTCATTCATCGTGAGAAAAGCATTGCACAATGACTCTTATTATCTCATTGATGCACAACCACAAGAGAATAACAAGGCGGACAGGTCTGGCGAGGAATCTAAACGTCCATGGAATGTAGCTCTACTTCGTCCGTTCTACACTTAACAAAGAAGTGTGTGTATCTGAGTCTCTCATATGTCGGTATGTATGCCAGCAATGAGTTTATCAATGAAATCTTGGTACCTCGATCAGTAACTCGGGGACTGCCTTAGTAATAATTGTAATTCTATTTGTTAACTGTTTTATTTTTTATGTCGGCTAGCTTAAGTTCCTTCTGCCTAAGCCGGATTAGTAGTGTGTAAGCACCAAAAACTCAACTCTTCGACTTGCTGCTGTCCAACAAGATTTGGGTTCATTGCAAGCAAGAGAACAAGGTTGGAATTGCGTAGCACACGAAAAACGACTAAGGAAAAGAGCGTAATCGAGCCGACATTCGTTATTCGGACTAACCTTATGTTTACCTTATTTTAGTTGTTGTGCTGGATTATTTTGAGCTAATCCTAAAGTTTCCAAGTATTGTTAAGTCAATTTTTGAAACTCGGACTTGTAAGTCACAAAACCGAATCAAGGTAGACACGGGCCGAGCCATGAAATTAAAGGAACAAGAAAATGAAACTCGGGGACTATGCCCAAGTTAATTCGGTGTGAACAACTTAGTAGAAAAATATAGTTAGTATGAATGATACATCTGCACCCGGCATACCAGGGATCCGATAAATTTCAAAGTGTTTTTCATGCTCAAGGAGCAGCATCAGGAGGAGGTAACTCGGCACCAGCAGGTGGAACTACGGCTTCAGTCTCGTCATCATCTTTGTTATCTTCGAGATCCGAAGCTTCGTCCTCTTCCTCGTCACCCGAACCATTTTCAACATATTCATCGTCAACGGCGCCGAGGAAGCTTGTTCCTTCGTTCCATTCATGGACAAGGGCAAACTAGATGAGGTTGTGGGCACAAGCCTTGCGCCGAGCAACCCAATCCGGATCATTTGACCATTTGGACCCGGTGCGCAAGCACTCGAGAATCTTCAGATCCAATTTCTCATACCACGTGAGCACAAAGTGGAGGACAGTATCAGCTCTAGCGCGAGCGGCGGATTTCCTCCAGAGGTCGAGCTGGGTCTCGCAATCCATCAGCTTATTGATCAAAGCAGTGGATCCCTCCGGAACATCCTCATCAGGCCAAAGGGCACAAAAGATCCGGACGGCTGAATCCAGGAGACCCGAACCATAGTTCTTCATAATTTCAATTCGGGAGGATAGGCTGACTATCAGATCCTCCATGTCAAAAGGAATCGGTTCAGAGCCAGGATCAGTTGGGGTACCCCTCTGCTGGCAGAACTTGGCAACGGTAGCAGCGGCAATGGCATCGCCCTCTAGGCATTTGCCTGAAGACAAAACAAGTGAAATGAGTAAAAGAATTTAACCCAGAGAAATACATGTCGGGTGAAGGAAAGGAATTTACGGGAGATATGACTATGGATCCGAGTCAGCTCTTTGGTGCAATTATCATGCCTCTTTCGGAGCTTCTCAAGTTCAACATTAGCCGAGTCAAGCTTGACGTCGGCCTCCTTCAGCAATTCTTGATCCTTTGCAAGTTGGAGGTTAAGGTATTCTCGTTCCTCGGTGAAGTCTTGGCCAGCCTTGTCCATTTCAATCTTGTGGAGCTCTTTGGTTTTTTCATCTCAGCCTTGAGCTTGGCAAGTTCATCATCCTTGGCTCAGAGTTTGGCCAGTTCGTCATCCTTCTTCTTGAGCTCGACCTGATGTTGCCCTGCTTGTTCGAGAAAATGCAGCATCATGTCAGGCACGGGCACACTATCTTCAAGGGACGCTGCAACGGTTTGTCGACCTAGTAGAACCGAGGTATAAATATCTGCCGAGCTTAGGAGAAAGGAGAGAGGGCACGAAAATTAAATAATCAAAGCGAATTACCTTTTATCTCGGCCAAGTTTTTTCTCATAATTGTATTTTTGGCCTCCACTCCGGCTGCACAATCCTAATGACAGATTAGTTCAGCGGGAAAAGGCATAGAAAGATGGGAAAAAAGGCAACGAGAAAACTTACCCCTTTTCTCGAACTCAGCAAGAAGCGCGGCATGTTTCGAGCGCAGCGCCTTGTGTGTGTCCAAGAGGCACTGAAACTCAGCGCTCCGGCGATTGGTAGTGACCTGAAAAAAGCAAGGTTGGCTTAGTTATATGCATATTCGAAGTGTACAAAATCTGGGCCAAGTGGAACTTAACCCGGCTCTAGGTGTGTGCATGTTCGAAGTGTACAAAATCCGGGCCAAGTGGAACTTAACCCGGCTCTAGGTGTATGCATGTTCGAAGTGTACAAAATCCGGGCCAAGTGGAACATAACCTGGCTCTAGGTGGGTGCATGTTCGAAGTGTACAAAATCCGGGCCAAGTGCAACTCAACCCGTCTCTAGGTGTGTGCATGTTCAAAGTGTACAAAATCCAGGCCAAGTGGAACTTAACCCGGCTCTAGGTGTGTGCATGTTCGAAGTGTATAAAATCCGGGCCAAGTGGAACTTAACCCGGCTCTAGGTGGGTGCATATTCGAAGCTACTAAGTAGCTATGCTAGTTCTCTAAGGAGCATCCGGCCGAGTAACAAGTTACTCCCTCGGAGGCTCGGGGACTAATGGAGATATCTCTAAGCACTTGTGCATGTTAAAGAAAAGACAAAGTAGCGCACCTCCATCATTCAGCCAACAATGTTGATAGCCTTGGCTGCTGTGTTCATTTGTGCACTAAATTCGGCGAGCCCAAACTTCTCCGGTAGATCGTCGTTGGGATTGACGAACTCCGCTCTGTTCCAATTATCGACATATTCGATCAGAGCTGGAGGATAGCTCTCTCCACTGAGCATGTGAGGCGCAACCAAGCCTTTGGCGTGGGCCTCCTTCCTTGCAACTAGGGCAGCAACATGGCTGGTATGCAGCGCAAGTTGCTTGCTGCCAGCTGACCCGGATGAGGCATCTTTATTCGGTAGCATAGACGCGAGCATGTGCTATTCAGCCTCGATGGATGCTGCCTTGGTGGCGCCAGAACCTTTCTTAGCCTTGGGTTGCTGCTTGGAGGCTGAGGTTTGAGCTGCAGATTTGGACTTAGGTGCATCCTTGGTGCTAGCTGGGCCTTCTCGCCGAGTATTGGAAGACTCAGACGAGGAAGAAGGAGTTGGTGCTGGTGCTACTGATGCTGCTGGTGGTATTGGTGCTGATGCTTGTAATGTTGCTGCTATTGGCGGTGGTGCTGCGGATGCTACTGGTACCTCGGAAATGGCGGGTTGCGGCTGAGCCGAAGAAGAGCTAGGAGCATCCGCTACCTCGGCCGGGCCACCTCCCCCTACTCCGAGGTTACCCTCCTCTGGGTGAGGTGGGCTAAGATCCGAAGTAGCCACCGAGCCTTCTGGAATTGGGCTCAGCGGGCGCATGTCATCGTCGCGAGGGGGATATGGGGTACGCCGGAGGGGTGAAGCAATGCTAGAGTCGCTCTAGGGGACCTCCACCGCAACCCTGCCGAATCAAACGATGAATAACAAGTTATAACAAAAAGAAAGGCATATAGATAGAATACATGAAGCAGAGAATTAGACAAAGAGAAAAGTGACTTACTCGTTAGAAGTCAAAGGCTCCCTGGGCTTTCGAGCTCTCCAGACTATGGCCTTAGTCGGCGGCTTGGTGGCGGTCTTGTCAACAGACTTCTTTCGCCTTTTGGTCGTTTTGGGAGGCCCGGAAAAAGTAGCGGAAGTGGCAGCCTGCTTCTTAGACACAGCTGGGGACGGCTCACCCATAGCAAGAGGGGGATCTTCATGGATCTGCCCAGCCGGGTTAGCTGAAGCCGGAAATGCGTAAGAAATGGGTACAGCGTCAAATACCTCCGCCACCTCAACATCGGAATCATCTTCATCGTCAGGCCAATTCCTTAAGGAAGAGAAGTTACCAGAGGATCGCTTGGTTGCGTCTAGGGTAGGCAGGAACATTTCCTGATCCGGCTCCTCCTCGTCTGAGACAAGTCGATCCTTCCCCCATTTGAGGGAAGGCTCGGTGCCATCTTCAAGGGTCTGCTGAAGAAACAACTAAAAGGAAAATACAAAGGGATCAAATAAGCAACATGCTCCGACATAGGATATAACTCGGAGAAGGATCGGGTAAGGAGATTTACCGCAGGAGGAGGCTTGTCCCGGCAGTAATGCTCCAACCCCCACTCCCACTCAACGGAGAAGTCCTTATCGGTCCTGAAGATGGCCTTGACCTGGCGGAAGATCTCAGTATTGTTCAACTCGAAGGAGGAGGTCCGGTTGGGGTCAAGTCGCCAGCTCATATGGCAAAGTTTGTGTGTGCGCTTCTGTATGGGGGAAATCCGGTTACGGACGAATGTGATCATCACATCCTCGTTGCATAGCCCTAGATCCTTCACCTCCTGGAACCTCTTATTGACCTGATTTGCCAAGGCAGTTGGTTTCTTGGGAATCCGGTCCCACAGATCCGGATTAGGAGGACCCATCTCAAAGGGGCGCAGCCGGATCAGATCCTCATCCGAGCCATTCCTCACATAAAAGAAGGTCCGGGCCCAGCCCTTGCAGGAATCAAGCCCCGTGACTCGAGGGAAGACAGATTGTTTCCGGGGAGAGATGGAGGCGACACCAAATTGGGTCAGGTGCTTGTCCTCCGGGGCACGTAGCTTATCCGGAACCACATTCCTTTGCAGACCGAAGAACCGGATCCAGAGCTCTTTGGTGGGCCACAGGCCGACGTATCCTTCTACGGTGGAGGTGAAGGAAGAAAGGGATGTAATGACATTCTCCGAAAGACGGTGAGGTTGGAGTTCGTAGATGTTGATGAAATCGCGGAAGAAATCACTCACTGGCAGGCCAAAGCCGCGCTGGAAGTGAGAAAGGAATACGATGAACTCACCCGGATTGGGTGAGGGAGCGAGCTCCTCGGAGGCAAGGTGAGAAATCATGCCCTCGGGGATGCGGCGGGTGCGGTAGAGCCAATCCAGGTCATCCTGGCACACCTAAGAACTGGCCCAGGCACCACGCTCCATGGTTTCACCCCTCCTCCATCTCTTCTTCAATGATGGCGAGCTCCTCCTCGGTCATGTCCAGGTCACTGTCCTCACCGGCCCTATCGGAGGTGGGGGCATAGGCTTGGATTGGCGCGGACCCATGACGTTGAAGCAGCATGGGAGCGGCAGCGAGGCTAATGCAAAGAATCACGGTGCGGCGGCAGCGCTGTAGAGCAGATGAGGCGGCGGCGGCGCTGTCGCAAGGAAGAAGAAAAGGCAGAGAGGCAGAGGGGCGCGAGAAGGGGAAAATAGCCAAGGGGCACACCCCTCCCCTATTTAACCACGCCCCAGCAGTGTGTAGTGGGATCGTGCTGTGCATCAAAGCCACACGATGTGGCCCTGTATCTGCCGGGTCAACCAATCAGAGGCAAGCCACACGAAGGGCCACAGGGCACAGGAGATCCCACGACGCGACATAGTGATGCAGTTAACGAGGAGGCAGCTGCGATGCGACATGTGCAATAGTAACCCCTAACAATAAGTGCAGTAGTTGGCGCATGCCCTTAAAATGAGACAAGATAATGATTACTCTCCACGTGGGACATGGGGAAGTGTATAAGAGAAGGAAGGATAACCCGAATAACTGAAGGGTAGCCTGACTAGCGAGTGATGACTCGGAATGTGCCAAGGGAATGCTATGCCACGGGATCCGAGCTACAGAATGACTCGGAAAGGGCAGCGAAAGGCTCGGTAGATTGAACCTGCCGTGGCCTTAGCAGCCAAAGTTGCTAAGACCGCACCAGCTTCGGGGAGTAATGTTGGGGGGATACCCCCTGGTAGGGTCACACCGGGGTATAGAGGCCGAGTTAGCCGAGGTACGACAAGGTCAAAGTGTATGCTGACCGAGTCACCTCAAGGCAGGCCGACTTACGGAGTAACCCGGACCGGAAGATGTCCACCTAACTGTGTCCCGGCTGACGTATGTCGTATGCCGGTAGGCTTTTTGTAACTTGTATGCAGGTACCCACGAGGTTGGATTAACGAGGCATGATCCGGGTTATATCAGGCGTGCAAGAGAAGAAAGGTATCTTGCTGGTCAAAAGGTGGTCACTGTACGCTGGAGCATGAGCGAAGCAGACAGAGGGAAGGACCACCGAGGTGTGGCTGACAAGAGTGACGCAACCTATGTCGGCTGACGCTGGCGTCGCAGAGGCTTATGTAGCCTCTGCATGGCTTACAATGGCAAAAGGTGACCCGGTCGGTTTTCTATTTTGGGAGAGGCATATTCCCAGGAATATGCCTCCACGTATGCCCTAGCTAGTAGCCCGGCCTCCCCTTTATAAGGAGCGTCAGGACCTCAGTAGAGGGGGATCGCGAGTTGGCTGGTTGGCGCATGAGTAGTTTGTTCTTTGAGAGATAGGTGGTGGTGAGAGTAAGAGAGATTCTTCTTCCTCCTCTCCCCAATACATATCAAGGAGCATCTGTAAACCTTGAACACTTGGAGAACACAAAGCATCTGTGTGTGGAATCACCACACTATCCCTCCCTGGATACCTCTAGTGCATATTGGCCCCACCTTTAGCCTATCCATGGCATCTGCCGTGACACCACCACGACATCCAGGTTTATAACAAATGTTTATTGTTCACGCTAGAATTGTATTAATAAGGAAACATTAATACATGTGTGAGTTTTAAATAGAAAAGGTTCCTAGTAAAGCCTTTCTTTATACTAGCTTGTTGATTAACAGATGATCAAAGGTTTCCTAATCACGAATATTGGATGTTGTTAATAACAGGGTCATATCATTAGAGAATGATATGATGAAAAGTCACCCGTAGTAGATGTAGAAATATGATCACATCATCAAGTTTAAATTGCTATCAGATTCGTAGTAACTCAATGTCCTTAGACCATTAGATCACGTCAATCACTTTCACCGGAAGAGTACTTTGATTACATCAAACGTCACACCATAACAGGGTGATTATAAAGGTGTCATCAGGTATTTGGAAAGTATCAGTTGAGCCTCATGGATCAAGATTGGGATTTGTCCTTCCGGAGGATGGGGAGACATACTCAGGGCTCTCTCGGTGATATCACATTGACACAGCCTTGCGAGCAAGTGATTTGATCACTAGAATGTCATATCACCGGAACAAGAAAAAGAATACTTGTTGGGAATGAGATTAAACAAGGTATAGATGATACCGAGTGATCGAATCTTGGACAAGTAATATATCGTGATACAAAGGAATTTGATTGCAGCGAAAGAGGTTCAGACAATTATCTGGTGTTTGTGGAACTAGTGGGGGTCATTATGGATCTCTAGGTCCCGCTAATGATTATTGATCGGAGAAATTCTCGATCATGTCTACATAGTTCTCGAACCCGTAGGGAGACACACTTAAGGTTAATCGACGCATTTGAGCGGATAGGGAACATAGGGGAAGTTAATGGACATCGCAGAAAATTGTTCTGTCGATTATGCTGAAATAGTTTTGGGGTATCGAAACAAAGCAAGGGATCAAAATGTAATGTGTTCATTAAATTGAGTTGCATTAAAATGGAATTATAGTGCTTTAAGGAGAGTGATTGAGAGGAGGGGAGGGGGAATCCCCATGGCACCTATAAAAGGAGGAGGTCCCCTCCTTATCTCCACACACTCTCTCACAAGCTCTCACATATGCCCCAAGGATGGCATCTACACCCCCTTGCTTGCCTTGTGCATTACCACTAGAAAAGTTGCTCGGTAAAGCCCTGATCTAAACCTTCCCCTCCACAACCATTACCGTGGCGTAGTGCTATTGGAGTTCTTGGAGATCCGCTAATTCCACTGCCCGGCTAGAGCAAGGGATCGGGAGTCGTCGGCACACCGAACATGTGACCGATTATGGAGGCATTGCCCGTCTATGGTGTTGATCGTCTGCACGTCCTTGAGGATGGCCGTGTACCATCTACATCAACCAAGTTTTTTTTCAGGAACGATATCCCACTTACGATCTACAAGGGTGAGTCCATCTGTAACTGTTACAAAGTATCACCTAGATTCGATCTTGGCAGTTGCAAACTGTAGGAATTTTTTTGTTTTCTATGAAACGAACCCCATCCAATCCGGGGGAGGCCTGGAGAATATGGTGGTCAGAACCGCACGGGGAAGGTCAGAGCGACCGGCAGCCGCTGAGGAATAGAGTGGGGTCGTGGTGGACTGGCTGCTTAGTTTGAGCACCTCCACCCAATGCCCAATCCTAAGTAGATGAAACCCCCCGGGTCGGATAATCTAGCCACCAATAGGGGAGGATAATCCGCCGGGCAGATAATCCGGTCACCCAGGGGGCGAATAATCCGGCCTTCACCAATTATTATATTTACACAGTGATTGGGCCAACACAACCCCTCAAAACCTTCACAAGAAAAATAGCGGACTTGTGTGCAAGACAGATGGCTCAGGTAGGGAGAAAGGCTTGGGTTTAGAGAGCCAAACTGAGATGGTACTACACACCAAGAATTGCAAAAACCAAGAGAATTAAATGCCAATTGTTGGTGTGTTTTCCATAAAAAGATAAGATAGACAACTAAAAACCAATAAACCTCTCAAAGAACCAACTCTTCATAAAGAAGAGGGCGGTGGCCGAAGCCACCATGTAGGAGTAGATGGCATGACACCGCGAAGATGTATATTTGGTTCATAGCCAATACTCATCAATAAACTCACATATCATAAAATGATATTAAGAGAAATGATTTATCTTGCTTTCAACATTATGGGGGGAGGGTTAGCCCAATAATTAGGACCACATTCCCCCTATATCCATGCCCACACCTAAACCAAATAAGGGAAGAAGTATAGGGAAGTATGCAAGATATATCAATTCAAGCTCCTTGAATCAATGATATTTAGCTCATTCCTTAGATAACAAAACCTTGCTTCATCAAGTGGCTTCGTGAAAATATCCGCAAGATGATTCTTTGTGCTCACAAAAGATAAGTCAATATCTCCATGAGAAACATGCTCTCGAATAAAATGATTACAGATCTCAATATGTTTAGTCCTTGTGTGCTGCATGGGATAAGCAATTTTAATGGAACTTTCATTATCACGTAAAAGAGGCACTTTGTCACAATTGACATCGTATTCCTTTAAAGTTTGCCTCATCCAAAGTAATTGAGTACATGCACTTGCAGCAGCTACATATTCTGCTTTGGTGGTGGAGAGAGATATGCAATTTTGCTTTTTAGAAGACCAACATACCATAGACCTTCCCAAAAATTGACAAGCTACAGAAGTTGACTTCCTATCAGACTTGTCACCAGCCCAATCGGAATTCGTATAACCACATAAAGAGAAATTAGAGCCCTTAGGATACCATAGACCAAAATTAGGGGAATGAACCAAATATCGGAAGATTCTCTTGACCGCCACCAAGTGGCTTTCTTTAGGAGCCGCTTAATACCTTGCACATACACCTACACTCAACACGATATCGGGTCTAGATGCGTGGAGGTAAAGGAGCGAGCCAATCATGGACCGGTATACCTTTTGGTCCACATCTTTACCATTGAGATTTAATTCAAGGTGACACTTTGTTTGCATCGGGGTAGCAAAACCATTAAGATTGGTCATCTTGAATCTCTTGAGCATTTCTTGAATGTATTTTGCTTGATTAATAAAAGTCCCTTCTCGTAGTTGCTTGATTTCGAAACCAATAAAGAACCTCAACTCACCCATCATAGACATCTCAAACCTGTTAGTCATAAGCTTTGAAAATTCATCGTTAAAAGCTTTTTTAGTTGAGCCAAAAATAATTTAATCAACATAGAGTTGGCAAACAAAAAGCTCCCCATTAACTTTCTTAGTTAAAAGAGTGAGGTCAATTTGCCCAACTTCAAAACCCCGATCTAACAATAACTCTTTAAGATGCTCATACCACACACATGGGGCTTGTTTAAGGCCATAAAGTGCCTTATCAAGTTTGTAGACGTGGTTCGGAAAGTTGGGGTCCTCGAAGCCCGGGGGATTCTTAACATAGACCAACTCATGTAATGGACCATTAAGAAAGGCACATTTAACATCCATTTGTTGTAATTTAAAGTTATGATGAGCTACATAAGCAAGGATGATACAGATGGACACAAGGCGAGCCACTGGAGCATAAGTCTCGCCGAAGTTGATGCCTTCCACTTGGAAAGAACCTTGTGCCACAAGTCTTGCCTTATTCCTCACAACAATTCCATTTCTCATCTTGCTTATTCTTGAAGATCCACTTTGTGCTGATAACATTGCAGCACTCTTTAGGCTTGTCAACAAGCTTCTAGACTTTGTTGTGCTCAAAATTATTGAGCTCTTCATGCATAGCCACAACCCAGTCCGGATCTTCAAGAGATTCAAAAAACCTTTTTGGGTTTAACCATAGGTATATGTTCTTGATGATCCCAAAATTTCGCAAGTTCACTCCTTGTGGACACACGTCTTCTTAGATTACCCACAACTTTGTCAAGTGTGTGACCTCTGAGTCCAAGATTCCTTTCAGCTCGAGCCTTGCGACGAATCTCAATCTCTTCATTGTTTCTTGGAGGGATAAAATTGTCATCTTGATCTTCATCTTGACTATTAGCTTGTTCAGCAGATTGTTCAGCACTGACAGTTGGAGATGAAGCATGCACTTGATCTTGATCAGCACCTAGAACAGGAGGGTGTTGCTTTGTGCTTCTAGGGCCAGATAATCCGGCCGAGGGAGTGGCCAGATAATCCGGCCTGGGAGTTTCAGCTTCAACTTCGCTGTTACTGGACAGAGAGGGTGATGCAGGGTCGGATAATCCAGCCTCCCTAGCCGGAGAATCCGTCCTGGGACTTTCTTCTTGATGATCTTCAGAAGATTGTTGTGTCGGTGCAATAGTTGGTTCATCAGGTGGGGTTTGTCGATCTTGTGTAGATGAGGGCTCTACTTGAGTAGAGCATTGTCCTTCCTGATCCACTGCAAGGGGTTCCTCAACAGGCTGGTAGAATCCCACACCCATTCTTCTTATGGCTTCTTGGGGTATTTCAACATCTGTATCACAAACATCAACTTGCCCCACATGGGAGCCGTCATTCTCTTCGAACACCACACTATAAGATTCCACAACAATCTCAGTGGTCTTGTTGTAGACTCTATAAGTGTGGGATTCGGCACCGTAACCAACAAAAATACCTTCTAAATCCTTAGACTCGAATTTAGATAAACGAACACCATTAATGAGAAAGAAACACTTACAACAAAATACCCGGAAGTATGAAATGTTTGGCTTGTTACCGGTAAGTATCTCATATGGGGTCTTGTCCCAGAGCTTGCAGAGGTAGAGCCGGTTTGACGAGTGACATGCGGTGGATATGGCTTCAGCCCAAAAGTTGTACAATGACTTGAATTCAGCTAGCATAGATCTTGCCATATCCATCAAGGTTCGGTTCTTCCTCTCAACTACACCATTTTTTGAGGGGGTATACGCAACGAAATATTGATATCTTATCCCCTCTTCACTCAAGAATTCATTTAGGGTGTAGTTCTTGAACTCGGAGCCATTCTCGCTTCTTATTACCAAGATAGGGACATTGTGTTATCATTGGACCTCATTGGCAAAATCGATGACGGTTTGTTGAGTTTCACTTTTCTGCTTGAAGAAATAAACCCATGTATACCTTAAGTAGTAATCAAGAAGTACTATGCAATACATATTCCCTCGAGACTTTCATGAGACAGAGGGCCAAAGAGATCCACATGAAGAAGCTCTAAGATCCTCTTTGTTGATAAGATAGTCTTACTTTGATGGGGAGAATCGTACATCTTTCCTTCAACACAAGCCCTGCAAACACGGTCTTTGGCAAAGGAAATGTTATCTTTTAGTCAAAGGATGTGGCCACCCTTGTGAAGAATTTGCAAAGTTCTCATGTTGACGTGGGCTAGGAGGTTATGCCACAACAAGCCCACATCGGCCTTTTTGAATAAGTACATCAGACTTGTAGTAGTTTTCCCCGAAAAGTCCACCACATACAAGTCATTTTCGACGTACCCAACGAAAGCGACCTTAAGATACTTTCTCCACAAGAGTACTACAATATCATCGTCAATGAAAACTTCAAAGCCCATCTTACCAAGGGCACGAACAAAAAGTAAATTATAACCAAGGGTCTCAATAAGCATGACATTCACAAGAGAAATATCGTGGGTGACCACAACCTTGCCAAGATCCAATACCTTAGACTTGGACTTATCACCATAGGAGACGATTATTTGATCATGATTAGGCCTCATCTCTGTGATGATCTCTTTGTTTCCGGTCATATGACTTGTGCATCCACTATTAAGCACCCATTTTGACCCACCGGAAGCATAGCCCTGGAAGAAAATTACTTCTTGGTTTTAGGTGCCCATTTTTCAATGGGTCTTCTCATGTTAGTAACAAGAGTCTTCGGAACCCAAATAGACCAAGAAATGTAATTATCATAAGGACCTATGTAACTAGCATAAACATCACCATAATAATCACGAAATAACTCATAATGAGGATTATTAGACCATACAAAACCAACATAATCAGTTTTGTCCTTTGTGATGTTCTTTTCAATGGTGCTTGTCTTTGGTTGAGTATTCTTGGTCTTCCTTTTCTTGTTCTTCTTCTTCTTGGTCTTTGGAACATAACCAAGTCCCTCCTTACCATTGTTTGTCCTTTGCTTGCTCAAGACCCCATCAAGGACTTCCTTACTGATACGTTGCAAACGTATCTATAATTTTTGATGTTCCATGCTTGGTTTTATCTACTTTCTTATGTTTTGTCCACACTTTGGAGTACTTTTCATATGATTTCTTGGACTAACCTATTAACAAGAGCCACAGTGCCAGTTGCCTATTTTCTACTATTTTTGGTTCCAGAAAGTAAGAAAATGAATATTCTCGGAATTGGACGGGACAAAAGCCAATATGCCTATTTTCCCGAAGACTCACGGAGCCAGAAGGAGAGTCGGAGAGGGGCCATAGGGTGGCCACACCCCCTAGGCGCGGGTACTCCTAGGCCACGCCAGGGCATGGTGTGGGCCCCCTGGCTGGCCATCGACCTTGCCTCCTTCCCCTATATATTCCTCCCGAGGCAAAAACCCTAGATCATCAATCAGAAATCCACAAAAAGTTCCACAGCGCCGCCACCACCGAAGGGGAGATTCAGGGGACAGAAAGTCTCTGTTCCGACACCCTGCCGGGACGGGGAAATGCCCCCGGGGCCATCTCCATCGATCCCCACCACCATCTCCATCACCACTGTTGATTCCCATGATGAGGAGGGAGTAGTTCTTCCTCGAGGCTAAGGTTTCTACCGGTAGCTATGTGTTCATCTCTCTCTCTCTATGCATGATCTTATTGAGATCATGAGCTTCTAATCTATATATCTACCTTGCTACTCAAGTGCTTTAATAGATCTTTGGCTCTCCCCATGTGTGTGAAAGTGACAGCGTGCACACCATGATGGCACTTAAGCTAAATACTTGTTATGAGTTATATTTGGAGTTGGGTGTCTTTATGAAATTGTGGTGTTTGTTTGAACCATCTAGACAGTGTGGGGTTTTCTAGATGGGAAAGTCTTACTTTGAGGTGTGCTGTTATAGCCCTACCATCGATTAGAGTGTCCAACCGGAGAGTAGTATCATAAAGAGAAGATATTTATATGAGAGTGTTCACTAGTGAAAGTATGATCCCTAGGCCTTGTTTCTAAGCATTGATACACCGTTTTCTATTAGATCTATTACATGTTTGCTTGCTTCCATATTTATTTCAGTTTTAATTTAGTCTTTTCCATGCCATCAAGCTATTTTCTATCACCGTTGCCACTTATAATTATCCATACCACTTGTATTTCACTATCTCTTCGCCGAACTAGTGCACCTATACACCTCACAAGTGTATTTGGTGTGTTGGGGACACAAGAGACTTCTTGTATCTTGATTGCAGGGTTGCTTGAGAGGAGATACCTTTGACCACTTCCTCCCTGAGTTCGATAAACCTTGGGTGATCCACTTAAGGGAAAACTTGCTGCTGTTCTACAAACCTCTGCACTTGGAGGCCCAACAACTGTCTACAAGAATTGAAGTGCGTATACATCAAGCTATTTTCTAGCACCGTTGTCGGGGAGGTAAGGTAAAAGGTACTCACATCCTCCGATGTGAGTGCTCGAAGTTATTTCCTTTAGATTCTGCAATTTTGTCTTTTTGTTTCTTGTTTTCACTAGTAAGGCTTAATGGAAAACAACAAAAAAATTAGAGAGCTTTATAGTATTTATCTTGAGTTAGGACATGAAGTGTTTGAAGAGAAAATTAAAAAACCTATGGAACTTTATTTGCATGCTAATACCAATGTTGTTAGTATGAATTTTTTGGACACCATTATTACTAATGCTATGGAAAAGTCTAAGCTTGGGGAAGCTAGTTTTTATGAAAATGATCTTTTTAGTTCCCCAAGCACGGAGGAGAAAATTTACTTTGATGATACTATGCCTCCAATATATGATGATTACAATGATGAGTGTGATATTTTTAGTCCACCTACTGTTGAGGAGAGAATTAATTATGACTACAATATGCCTCCTATATTTGATGATTATGGTGATGAGAATAATAATGATAGCTATTTTGTTGAATTTGCTCCCACTACAATTAATAAGAATGACTATGCTTATGTGGAGAGTAATAATCATTTTATGCATGTGGCTCATGATAAGAATGTTTTATGCGATAGTTATATTGTTAATTTTATTCATGTTGCTATTGAAAGTTATTATGAGAGAGGGAAACATGGTCTTATGTATCTCAACATTATTAAGTTTCCCCTCTTTATGTTGAAGGTTTTGAAGTTGCACTTGTTTTGCTTTACTATGCTTGTTGCTTTGTGCTTTCATGACTTATTTCTTTACAAGATTCCTATGCATAGGAAGTGGGTTAGACTTAAATGTGCTTTGAATTTGCTTCTTTATGCTCTCTTTTACTCAATTCATATTTCTTATGTGAGCATCTTCTCAAACTATCATGCCTAACTTAATGGCGTTAAAGAAAAGTACTTATTGGGAGATAACCCAAAAGTTTTAGATGAGTCTTGGAAGTTATTACTTCAGTAATAACCATTCCTTATCCTTTTTATATGCCTTTTGTGCCAAGAGTAACCTCTAATGAGAGAGAAGTAATGATTGGAAAAGTTGCTGTCCCGAAATAGATTTCTGTGATTTACCGTAAAAATTCGTGTAAAATCTCTGAACGTCCTTTTGAGGCGTGAATTTTTGTGCTTCTGCCTCGGGTTGTTATCTAACTTTCGTTAGTTCAATACTTTTCGATTTGAGCAACATAAGGGCTTCGAAAAATTCGTATTTACCTTCTGGTTTGTTTTGACAGATTTCTGCCATTATTTGCATTTGCTTTTTGTTGGTTCATTTTTGGGTTTTCTTTGGGGAATTGAGCTTTTTGAGGGAAGTGCTACAGTAGCTTGTTTTTTAATGGAAGTTTTATTTGTGTTAGAACTGAACCTAAAGACCTATTATCTTGAGTGCACTAATGTTGCTAATAAAGATTGTGTGAAGTTTTGTATGAAGGAAAAAATTCATGTGTATGGAAGGAATGAGTAATTAGATGAAGGATGGACTAAAGCTCAAGCTTGGGGATGCCACGCGTGTCACCCCAAGAAATATCCAAGAAGTACAAGCATCAAAGCTTGGGGATGCCCAAGGCATCCCCTTCTTCATCAATAAAAATCCCAGGTTCCTTCCAAACGCTTCATTTTTATTGTTTCATGCACAATTGTGTTGTTCTTGGAGCGTCTTCTTTTTTGTTTTTGTTTTCGTTTTGCTTTTTCGTTTTCTTGGTTTTCTTAGTTTGCTGAATAAATTGGTTGGACTCCCTCTTTCATATATTGGTTTTCAAATAGTTTAGTTTGGATTGGAAAAGAGTAGGAAAGTTCATGCTTAAGTGGTAAAGAGAGCTTGTTTTTGACTGTGGCCTATGCTTTGCCATGCCGTGCTTGATATTGTTTTGGCTTTATGCTTAGTATTCTTTGTTGTAGCATGACTTGTTATAAACAATTGAGATAGCTTAATGTTCCTTAGATGAATCATGCGTTGTTTTAGCATATTAAAGCATAGTATAGTGGTATTCTCCTTTGATGCTTTATTTGGGTTGACTTGGCGCATGCTCACACCATGTTATGACTATCTCAAGTCATCATAGCCTTTATGATCCTTTAGTTTTCAACTTGTAGTATCACTTTATGCTTTGATCAATGATGTTTTGTCGCTCTGCATGATTATGGCCATTATTGCTCTCTTAGTTTGTCGCTCCCAGTCTTTTGCTAGCCTCCGCAACCAAGTATGACTTCCACTCATGTATCCAACTCCTCAAACCAAGTTATTCCAAAGATTCCACCATACCTACCTACTAGCATATGCTATTCCAAGTATATTCATGTTTTTATCTACCTTCCAAATTAAACTTGTTATGAGAAAACTAGTGATTAAAGCTCTGACGAACTTGATGGCACACTTTACTTTTCTTGCCCTTAATAAACTTGAACCATTGTGTCGTCTATGTTGTATATGCTTGCACTTATTTGTTGGGGATTAGCAGAACCATGCTGTCATGGGGAACGCTTTCAACATTGCGCTGGTACTTTGTACCTAGTTGATATCATGCTCTTTTGTCTATGGATGTCGTAGGTGTGAAATGAAAGGGGAGCTTGTAAGTCCATGGAGTTATGCATATGTGTTAGAGAAACGCCTGGGCCGCTCGTCTAATCCATGCTGTCATGGTGGAAACCTGCAGCGTAACCATAATGAGTTGTCTATGATGCATTCTTCTTATAAAAAAAGAGTCAGATATTGAGAAAAAAAGAGATATGAGAAAAGAGGAAAGAGAGAAATAAATCACCATTTTCCCATGGTAAATAAGAAGATTGCTGAGATGCTCATTGTCTGCTTGCCTTGTCATTTTGAAATGTGGATTCTTCCGTATCATCGGGCAAGGGGTACCCCGTTGGCGATTCTCTATGATACACATGTACTTACGATGACAAGAACTTACCGGTGACTAAACTTGAGTAGCATGAGGAGCGGCCCTCGTATTCAAGGGACATGATATTTCCAACTTATACTTCGTCAAGCATATACACCATAGTTTGTTCACTTTAACCTTAATCACTTCAAGATGCTTATGATAGGGGCAATGAGAGCTGAAAGCTAAAAAGTACCATAATTTTTGGAAGCTCTTTATGGGACTTGAATCCCTACTTCCTTCTAGGAAGGCTTTTCTTCCACTTACATATTGAGTCTCCACCTTCTACCTTTATGCACCTACTTTGAGAGCAAAGTGGCCATTCTTAGTTCTATGTGCATTGTCCCAAGACTTGTTGATGGATGCATACCTTGATATTGCTTGTTTTAAAATATTCGTATCTAGTCACTCTTATGAACTTTGAAGGTGTCCTATGCATTTATGTTTGCTACTCTATGAGGGACAAGCTGAATACTACTATGCTATGTTTTCTTTATGTGAAACAAACAAACGTCTTGCAAATCATTTTTATTCATGAATCCTTTGTTTATGCCTTTTCATGTTGCAACTTAGTTACTTTGTCTTGTTGCTAGAACTTTGTCTTTCATGTTTTGATTGAAGTACTATGATCCCAGCTATCAATGTTTCACAAATACATTGATCAAGTTTATGATGGTGCATGTCACCTCAAAAATTATTTTTTCTTTTTATCACTTACCTACTCGAGGATGAGCAGGAGTTAAGCTTGGGGATGTTGATACATTCCAAATCTATCTATAATTTTTGATGTTCCATGCTTAGTTTTATCCACTTTCTTATGTTTTGTTCCAACTTTGGAGTACTTTTCATATGATTTCTTGGACTAACCTATTAACAAGAGCCATAGTGCCAACTGGCTCTTTTCTGCTGTTTTTGGTTCCAGGAAAGTCGGAAAATGAATATTCTTGGAATTGGACGGGACAAAAGCCAAAGTGCCTATTTTTCCGGAAGTCATCAAATGCCAGAATACGAGACAGAGAGGGGCCAGATGGCGGCCATACCCCCCCAGGCGCAGGTACCCCCATGCCACGCCAGGGCATGGTGTGGGCTGCCTGGCTGGCCACCGACCTTGCCTCCTTCGCCTATATATTCCTCCCGAGGCAAAAGCCCTAGATCGTCAATCAGAAATCCATGAAAAGTTCCGCAGCGCCGCCACCACCGAAGGGGGGATTCAGGGGACAGAAAGTCTCTGTTCCGGCACCCTGCCGGGATGGGGAAGTGCCCCCGGAGCCATCTCCATCGATCTCCACCACCATCTCCATCACAATTGCTGATTCCCATAATGAGGAGGGAGTAGTTCTTCCTCGAGGCTAAGGTTTCTACAGGTAGCTATGTGTTCATCTCTCTCTCTATGCATGATCTTATTGAGATCATAAGCTTGTAATCTATAGATCTACCTTGCTACTCAAGTGCTTTAATAGATCTTTGGCTCTCCCCATGTGTGTGAAAGTGACAGTGTGCACACCATGATGGCACTTAGGCTAGAGATTACAAATACATGTTATGAGTTATATTTGGAGTTAGATGTCTTTATGAAATTGTGGTGTTTGTTTGAACCATCTAGTGCTCAAGGTGACAATGTGGAGTTTTCTAGATGGGAAAGGCTTACTTTGAGGTGTGCTGTTATAGCCCTACCATCGATTAGAGTGTCCAACCAGAGAGTAGTTAAGAGTAGTATCATAAAGAGAAGATATTTATATGAGAGTGTTCACTAGTGAAAGTATGATCCCTAGGCCTTGTTTCTAAGCATTGATACACCGTTTGCTATTAGATCTGTTACATGTTTGCTTGCTTCCATCTTTATTTCAGGTTTACTTTAGTCTTTTCCACGCCATCAAGCTATTTTCTATCACTGTTACCACTTATAATTATCCATACCACTTGTATTTCACTATCTCTTCGCCGAACTAGTGCACCTATACACGTGACAAGTGTATTGGGTATGTTGGGGACACAAGAGACTTCTTGTATCTTGATTGCAGGGTTGCTTGAGAGGGGATACCTTTGACCACTTCCTCCCTGAGTTCGATAAAACTTGGGTGATCCACTTAAGGGAAAACTTGCTGCTACTCTACAAACCTCTGCACTTGGAGGCCCAACAACTGTCTACAAGAATAGAAGTGCGTATACATCACTTACCTTTGGGCTGAGTTGTCTTGGCAAGCTCAACTTTCAACCTTGCATTTTCTTGAAGAATGTCTTCATGCTTGCACATTGATGTAGAGGTGCTAGGGACATCATACTTGGTTAGTCGAGTTTGGATCTGGTCACGAGACTCATTGAGAATAGAGTATTCACTCTCCAAAGCCTTGTGAGCAATGTCAAGTGCCTCATACTTCTCGGAAAGTCTAGCATGAGCAGACCCAAATTCAACCTTCTCTCTTTTTAACTTCTTTATCTTGGCAATAGCATGATCCCGTTCCTTCACAAGTTTGGCCAAGAGTTCGTTATTGGAATCCTCAATTGAATCAAGTCTCTCTTCAAGAGAGACCCAAATTTCTTCTTCTTCTAGAGATTTTTTCAAAGATGCAATTTCCATTTCATCATCCCTTTCAATTATGCCCTTTTCTTCAAGGAGTTCTTCCAAGTGAGCAAGTTGACTCATGAGATCCTCAAAGTGCATTTTGCATTCACCTTGCAAGTTAGTTATAAAACAATCCATAGACATAACTTCTTCCTTAACCTTAAGACTAGTGGAATCATCCATATCGGTATTCATGGTAGTCTTAGGAAAGGAAGTGATGGTAGGTGATACCTCGGAACCTCTTTCCATGAGGCAAGTGACGTTCTTGTATAGATATTCTCATTTGGAGAGTCGAAGAGTGAAGCGGTTGGTGTAGATGTACTGGCTATTGCAGCACCTCTCTTGAACTATCATCATCTTCTTCATCTTCGCTAGCGGATGAGTACTCCTCTTGGGCTACCAACACAATCTTTGGTTGTTTCTTGTAAGATCCATTCTTCTTGACAAATGTCTTCTTGCGAGGAGCCTTTGATTTTTCTTTGAGAATTAGTCTTCCCCCATGGTCTTCTCTACTTTGATAGGGGCATTTGGCTACAAAGCGCATACGGTAACCACAATTGTAGCAAGACCTTAGTTTTGGACCATTTTATTTTCTTCCACTTGACCCATTCTTGCACTCAAGATCAGATTTTTCTTTGGCCGGGTCCTTCCAAAAGTTTCTTGCGTAAAACGGCATGTACTCACCATGAGAACGCTTGACCTCCTCGAGACAGCTCATGGAGACTATGTCAAAGCTCCTATCGTCTTCATCTTGCTCAATTACATTGGACTTCAATGCAACATTAACTCCTTTTTGCATTCCAATTGCTCGGGCATGAGCATCTTTTGTGTTCTTTGCCGCAACTTCGAATGTAGCCATTTCTTGCATGACTTTGTTGGAAGTCATTTGGTGATAGTTATGTCTACCTTTCAAGCTATTTAAATCAGTGGGCTCAAGTGGCATCAGATCACTCACATATTTCCTCTTGATCCACGCATCATCAACATGTGTGGCACCATGCTTTCTAAAGGTTCTAGCAATGCCCTTGAGCCTTCTATACATGTCTTCGTGGTCCTCACCATCCAACATATAGAACCCTTCGGCTTCATTGCTCAGATCATCATACCTATTTCTTCTCATGCTCTCATTTCCAATGAATAGGTCGGTGAGGGCATCCCAAGCTTCCTTGGCGGTGTTGAAGTGTTCAGTGTGTGGCATGTCCTTGAGACCCACACAGAGATGAATCATGTGTAGAGCAGTTGTGTTGAGTTGACTCTCAACGACTTCTCTTTTTTTCAAGTTGTTGGGATCCCCAATGTGGAGACCACTTTTAGTGATCCTCCATAGCTCAATGGACGAACTACACACATGATATTTCTGAAGGAAATATGCCCTGAGAGGCAATAATAAAGTTGTTATTATATATTCCTTGTATATGATAGATGTTTATTTTGCATGCTATAATTGTATTGATAGGAAACATCAATACATGTGTGTTTAATAAACAAAAAGGGTTCCTAGTTATGCCTCTCTTATAGACTAGCTTGTTGATTAACAAGATGATCAAAGTTTCCTGATCATGGACATTGGATGATGTTAATAACAAGGTCACAGCATTTGTGAAATGATGTGATGAACATTCATCCGAAGTATAGCATTACGATCAAGTCATTATGTTTATATTGCTATAACATCATACAAAGTAGTCTTAGTCCTTAGACCATGAGATCATGTTAATTGCTAACACCGGAAGAGTATCTTGATAACATCAAACGTCACACCGTAACAGGGTGACCATAAAGGTGGGTTCAGTGCTATGAAGGTGTTATGTTGAGGCTCATGGATCAAGAGTGGAATTTTTCAATCCCGATGACGGATAGATATACTCTGGGCCCTCTCGGTGATATCACATTAAGATAGCTTGCAAGCAAGTGATGTGATCACTAGAATGTTATATCACGGGAACGAGAAAAGAGTGCATGTCGGTAATGAGATCAAACTAGGTATTTGGATACCGATGATCGAATCTCGGACATGTATTATATCATGAGATGAAGGGATTAAATTGCTGATGTTAAAGGTTCTCATGATCACAGAAGTCATCGTTGAATGTGCAGGAGTCAGTATGGATCTCTAGGTCCCGCTTCTGATTATTGATCTGAGAGGAGACTCAATCATGTCTGCATTATTCGTGAACCGCAGGGTGACACACTTAAGGGTTGCCGGACACCATTTAGGAGCACATATGTTCCAGACAAAAGGTTTGCAAAGCGCAGGAAATGTTTCGATAGAAACAGGAATTGTTTCGATAGAAACCGGAATTGTTTCGATAGAAACCGGAATTGTTTCGGGTGAAATTGCAGAAAGTGGTTCTGCATGTAATATTGAAATGTTGCAAGGGGTTTTATGTGAATGTTTGTTAATTAAAGTAATTAACAAAATTCTCAATAAAATAAATAAAAGAGTTTTATTAATGAGAGAGCATTAAATTTGGAGAAATTTAATGCATTTAAAGTGGAGACTTTAAAAGAGAATGTGAAGGGGCATTTTAATGTGGAGGGGTTACCACCACATGAATGGGGGAGGTGAGGAGTCACCCCCCCATGCGGCGGCCATGGAGAGAGGGGGCACCCCCCTCCTCCTATAAAAGGCCACCCATTTCCTCCTTCATCCTCACACCTCCTCATGAAGGATCTCTCTCCCCCTCTAGATATTCCCCCATGGTCTCGGATTAGCGAGATACATGTTCCCAGTGGCCTTGCGTCTGGAAGGAGTTGCTGCTTCCGCTGATTCACTGGAGCGAGGAGGTGGAGGTTGTCCGGTGGCTTGAACGTGTGTGCGAGGACGGATGTGCTGCTCATTTGCGGCGCTCGGACTTCCACACGATCTTGAGATCGGCAAGCGTACGACTACATCAACCACGAGTTCCTACTCGTTTACAAAACTCGTTGTCTTCGAGGGTAAGTTCTCCATGGATGTATGTCCACCCGTTGCTTTGTATCTAGTAGATAGATCTTGGCGTATAGTTCTCATCGTAGGAATTTTTTTGTTTTCTATGCCGCGGACCCAACAGTGGTATCAGAGCCTGATTTATGCGTAGGTGCTTTGCACGGGTAGTACACATATGTTTATATGTGGGCGATGATGATCATGTTATTGCATCTTCTATGTACTTTGGATATTGGTGGTATAGTGGGATGAAGCGGCCCGGACCAACCTTACATATCATCGTACATGAGACCGGTTCCACGACTGACATGCAACTTGTTTTGCATAAGTGGCTGGCGGGTGTCTGTCTCTCCTACTATAGTCAATATCTGATTTACAACGAGTTGCTATTAACTTGGTTATCCTCGTTGTGGTTCATGTTCGTAGGTAAGACCGGTTCTATCTCCGAAAGCCCTAAGCCACGTAAAACTTGCAATTGATAAATTAGAGGCGTCTAGTTTAGATCGTTGCTGGGCTAGTGTATTGATATGGTATTGTTGTAAGTAGATGTATGATAGATACTCTTACAACTCACTTAACGTGTAAGTTCCATAGACCTTGGCCTTACACACAAAGGAATGATAGAGATCATACCATGATGCAAATGATAGAGATCAAATGCATGGACCATATCACCTCACTTCACACATTAGATGTTAGCATCTTATATTGCTAGTTTGGCGCTTTTGGTAGCATTATAAGATGATCCCTCATTTAGATATCAAGATAAAATGTGTTCTTCCTTAAGTATGCACCGTTTTATGGATCGTGTTTTGAGGCATCACGTGATGATCGGGTGTTCTCGACTGTACGCTTTCATACAACGGGTGTAAGACAGTTTTACACACGCGAATACTAAGGTTCTCTTGACGAGCCTAGCATGTATAGACATGGCCTTGGAACACGGACCGAAAGGTTAAGCATGAGTCATATCTGCATATATGTGGCACTGCCGTCTAGGTCATATTGGCGTTAAACGCATGAAGAAACTCCATTCTGATGGACTTTTGGAATCACTTGATTTTGAATCATTTGATACATGTGAGCCATGCCTTATGGGCAAGATGACTAGAACGCCGTTTTTCGGTTCAATGGAACTGGCGACAGATTTATTGGAAATCATACATACTGATGTGTGTGGACCAATGAGTGTGTTGGCGCGAGGTGGATATCGTTATTTTGTTACTTTCACGGATGATTTGAGTAGATACGGGTATATATATTTGATGAAACATAAGTCTGAAACCTTTGAAAAGTTCAAAGAATTTCAAAATGAAGTGGAACATCATCGTAACAGAAAGATCAAATTTCTGCGGTCCGACCGTGGAGGAGAGTATCTTAGTTACGAGTTTAGCACACATATGAAAGACTGTGGAATAGTTTCACAACTCACGCCTGCCGGAACACCACAACGTAATGGTGTGTCAGAACGTCGTAATCGTACTTTATTGGATATGGTTCGATCCATGATGTCTCTGACTGACTTGCCACTCATTTTGGGGTTATGCACTGGAAACCGCTACATTCACTTTAAATAGGGCACCATCTAAATCCGTTGAAAAGACACCGTATGAATTATGGTTTGGAAACAAACCTAAGCTGTCATTTCTTAAAGTTCGGGGATGTGATATTTATGTGAAGAAACTTCAACCGGATAAACTCGAACCCAAAGCGGAAAAATGCGTCTTCATAGGATACCCTAAGGAAACGATTGGGTATACCTTCTATCACAGATCCGAGGGCAAGGTCCTTGTTGCTAAGAATGGATCCTTTCTTGAGAAGGAGTTTCTCGCGAAAGGTGTGAGTAGTCGGAAGGTAGAACTCGAAGAGGTTATTGAACCTTCTCTTCATGAAATGGCGAGTAGCGCAGCACCGGAAGTTGTTTCGGAGTTGACTTCACCTAATGAAGAGAGAGCTAATGATATTGATCATGAAACTCCGAAAGAGGACACTACCGAACCTCGCAGGTCAAGTAGGACACGTGCAGCTCCTGAACTGTACGGCAATCCTGTTATGAATTTCATGATTGGTGAAATAGATGACCCTGCGACGTATGAAGAAGCGATGATGAGTCCTGATTCCAACAAATGGCTAGAAGACATGAAATCCGAGATGGAATCCATGTACAAAAACCAGGTTTGGACCTTGGTGGACTTACCTCACAATCGAAAGGCCGTTGAGAATAAATGGATTTTCAAAAGAAAAACTAATGATGATGGTAATGTAACCATCTATAAAGCTCGACTTGTCGCAAAGGGGTTTCGACAAATTCAAGGAGTTGACTACGATGAGACATTCTCTCCCGTAGCGATGCTTAAGTCGGTTAGGATTATGTTAGCAATTGCTGCATATTTCGATTATGAAATATGGCAGATGGATGTCAAAACTGCGTTCCTTAATGGTAATATTGAAGAAGAGTTGTATATGATATAACCAAAGGGTTTTATCGATCCTAAGGATGCTAATAAGGTGTGCAAACTTCAGCGATCCATCTATGGACTGAAGCAAGCATCACGGAGTTGGAATCTCTACTTTGATGAGGTGATCAAAGAGTTTGGATTTGTCCAAACTTATGGAGAGGCTTGTATTTACAAGAAAGTGAGTGGGAGCAATGTGGCATTTCTGATATTATATGTGGATGACATATTATTGATTGGAAATGATATAGATCTTTTAAACAGTGTTAAAAGTTATCTAAACAGCAAATTTTCGATGAAGGACCTTGGTGAAGCTTCATATATATTAGGCATTAAAATCTATAGAGATAGATCAAAATGCCTAATTGGGCTATCGCAGAGTACATACCTTGATAAGATATTAAAGAAGTTTAATATGGACGAAAGTAAGAAGGGGTTCTTACCTATGTTGCAAGGCAAGACATTGAGTAAGACTCAAAGTCCGGCTACGGCGGAAGAAAGAGAGATGATGGATAAGATCCCCTATGCCTCGGCCATATGCTCTATAATGTATGCCATGCTATGTACAAGACCGGATGTGGCACATGTTATTAGTTTGACTAGTAGGTACCAATCTGATCCAGGTTCGGAACACTGGAGAGCGGTAAAGAACATCCTCAAGTACTTGAGAAGAACTAAGGATATGCTTCTTATATACGGAGGTGAAGAAGAGCTAGTCGCTAAGTGTTATGTCGATGCTAGCTTCGACACCGATCCGGATGACTCTAACTCTCAATCCGGATACGTATTTCTCTTAAACGGAGCAGTAGTTAGTTGGAGGAGTTCCAAACAACCTGTGGTGGCTGGATCAACAACGTAGGCGGAATATGTTGCTGCTTCAGAAGCGGCGCAGGAGGCAGTTTGGATGAAAGAGTTCATTACACAACTGGGTGTGGTTCCCAGTGCGTTGGACCCAATGGTGATCTATTTTGACAACAATGGAGCCATAGCCAACGCAAAGGAACCAAGGTCTCATAAGAATTCCAAGCATATTAAGCGCCGGTTTCACTCCATCCGCGAGAATGTCAAGGATGGAGATATAAATATTTGTAAAGTGCACACGGACCTAAATGTAGCAGATCCGTTGACTAAAGTACTCCCTAGGGCAAAACATGATCAACACCAGAACTCCATGGGTGTTAGATTTATCACTATGTGAACTAGATTATTGTCTCTAGTGCAAGTGGGAGACTGAAGGAAATATGCCCTGAGAGGCAATAATAAAGTTGTTATTATATATTCCTTGTATATGATAGATGTTTATTTTGCATGCTATAATTGTATTGATAGGAAACATCAATACATGTGTGTTTAATAAACAAAAAGGGTTCCTAGTTATGCCTCTCTTATAGACTAGCTTGTTGATTAACAAGATGATCAAAGTTTCCTGATCATGGACATTGGATGTTGTTAATAACAAGGTCACAACATTTGTGAAATGATGTGATGAACATTCATCCGAAGTATAGCATTACGATCAAGTCATTATGTTTATATTGCTATAACATCATACAAAGTAGTCTTAGTCCTTAGACCATGAGATCATGTTAATTGCTAACACTGGAAGAGTATCTTGATAACATCAAACGTCACACCGTAACAGGGTGACCATAAAGGTGGGTTCAGTGCTATGCAGGTGTTATGTTGAGGCTCATGGATCAAGAGTGGAATTTGTCAATCCCGATGACGGATAGATATACTCTGGGCCCTCTCGGTGATATCACATTAAGATAGCTTGCAAGCAAGTGATGCGATCACTAGAATGTTATATCACGGGAACGAGAAAAGAGTGCATGTCGGTAACGAGATCAAACTAGGTATTTGGATACCGATGATCGAATCTCGGACATGTATTATATCATGAGACAAAGGGATTAAATTACTGACGTTAAAGGTTCTCACGATCACAGAAGTCATCGTTGAATGTGCAGGAGTCAGTATGGATCTCCAGGTCCCGCTTCTGATTATTGATCTGAGAGGAGTCTCAATCATGTCTGCATTATTCGTGAACCGTAGGGTGACACACTTAAGGGTTGCCGGACACCATTTAGGAGCACATATATTCTAGACAAAAGGTTTGCAAAGCGCAGGAAATGTTTCGATAGAAATAGGAATTGTTTCGATAGAAACCGGAATTGTTTCGGGTGAAATTGCAGAAAGTGGTTCTACATGTAATATTGAAATGTTGCAAGGGGTTTTATGTGAATGTTTTTTAATTAAAGTAATTAACAAAATTCTCAATAAAATAAATAAAAGAGTTTTATTAAATGAGAGAGCATTAAATTTGGAGAAATTTAATGCATTTAAAGTGGAGACTTTAAAAGAGAATGTGAAGAGGCATTTTAATGTGGAGGTTCACCACATGAATGGGGGAGGTGAGGAGTCACCCCCCCATGCGGCGGCCATGGAGAGAGGGGGCACCCCCCTCCTCCTATAAAAGGCCACCCATTTCCTCCTTCATCCTCACACCTCCTCATGAAGGATCTCTCTCCCCCTCTAGATATTCCCCCATGGTCTCGGATTAGCGAGATACATGTTCCCGGTGGCCTTGCGTCTGGAAGGAGTTGCTTCTTCCGCTGATTCACTGGAGCGAGGAGGTGGAGGTTGTGCTGTGGCTTGAACGTGTGTGCAAGGACGGATGCGCTGCTCATTTGCGGCGCTCGGACTTCCACACGATCTTGAGATCGGCAAGCGTACGACTACATCAACCACGAGTTCCTACTCGTTAACAAAACTCGTTGTCTTCGAGGGTAAGTTCTCCATGGATGTATGTCCACCCGTTGCTCTGTATCTAGTAGATAGATCTTGACGTATAGTTCTCATCGTAGGAAATTTTTTGTTTTCTATGCTGCGGACCCAACAATTTCATCAAGAATTGCCATTGATTAAAAGAAGGTAGTGTAATATTGGGGGATCACCCCTATTATTTATATGAGGGTGAGGGATAGGTGGATCAGGTGAATATAAGTGAGAAACCTCACTATAGTCCTCCTTACTACTTCCCATTTTGGAGGGGGAGCCATTATTTTTATCTTCACCTTCTAACTCCTTTTCTTCAGAGTTAGCCTTGGCTTTGTCCTTGGAAATAGGAGTTGAAGTCTTAGTAGTAGATGGAGAAATAACCGTGGGTGGCAAGTGACGCGCTATCATTTCACACATCTCTTGCATTTGGGTCTCCATGGTTTTCACCAAGGTTGTTTCCAATGACTTGAGATCATCCATGGTGACCTTGTCCACGACCTCACTACCATCTCCCTTAGTACCCATACCCTCTTAGGCGGTAAAGCCTGAATAAAGAGCCAAGGCTTTGATACCAATTGAAATGGATCGTATGGGCACCTAGAGGGGGGTGAATAGGTTCTACACCAAATTTTTAGTTCTTTTTCAATTTTAGGCTTAACACAAAGGTAAATTCTCTAGATATGCAACTATGAGAAATTTCCCTATATGTAAACCTAACTACTAAGCTAGTAAAGGTGGAGAGAGTGGAATGAGGTAACCGTAGTGAAGCACGCAGAGACACATGATTTGTTTTACCGTAGTTCTTTCCTTGTTAAGGGAAGTACGTCTGCATTGGAGGTGTGGGCGGTACTAAGAACACCATGCCATAATAGGCCTCACCCTGTTCTTCGATGGATCTCGCCACCAAAGGCTTGATCCACCTTCCACTATTTGGCAACCTTTTAGGTGGGAACCGGTGCCTTTACAACTCTACTGAGGCACGCATCCACAACTAAATTGGAGGCTCCCGTGATGACAACAAGCTGCCACAAGAACAAGTTAATCAATAACCAAAATTGAGATCTAGAGATTTGCAAAAAACACTAGATCAAGAATCCTCCAAGTGAATGGAGGGGAAGTGAAGATCTTGATGGATGCTGATGTAGATCAAAGTCTCCTCCTTCGATTCCCCAAAGCCCGGAGCCTTTGAGTGGTTGAAGATGGAGATTGTGCTTGAATCGATATGAACTGGCAGAGCTTTTTCGTAGGATCCAAGAGATATGAAATGGGGATCTGAGGGGCTATTTATAGCCCCACTCGAAAAGATGTCGTTTAACGATTTAGGGTCCAGATTATCTGGCCTAAGTGGGGTCCAGATTATCCGGCCAGGGCAAACATCCATTCCTACATTAGACAATTCAGACAAAAAGTTCGACCCCTCTCTAGATGATGCGCCTTGGTCGCCTTTGTCCAAATCCTTGGGGGGGCGGATTATCCGGCCTAGGAAAATGCTCCAGCATTGGCCGGTTAATCTGAGGGAACCGTCGTCCCCCATACTACTCGACATGCCTTGTTGACTTCACCACAAACCTTGGAGGGCGGATTATCCGCCCCCCTGGTGGGGTGGATTATCTGGCCTAGGCGAATGTTCCTGCCCTGGATGGTTAATCCGAGGAGAAACTCCGCCCCCCTAAATAGCATGACACGCCATGGTGACATTGGTGATCTTGGTGGGGCGGATAATCCGGCCATTGGTAGGGCGGATAGTCCGCCCCCCAAAACTCTAGTTTAGTAGTATTTGGATGGAGACATTGTTCTGCACACTAAACACACAATTAAATAATCCTTACCATTGTTATCTAACACACAAAATACTAGGGATCATAAAATCTTCTGTCACGCATCACCAACTCATTCAAGCCTACTGCTCGGCACGCCATCATTTGAGCGGTGTCGTCCAGTACGACGATGTTGCCGCGGCAACGAGCCCATCGATTGGCTATGCATAGGAGCTCCCGCTAGCGTGCGGCCTCCTCCCACTTGAGCCCCAGCTTGGACCAAGAGAGAGCTTCCACGAGCAGCATCGGCGGCACGTCAGTGAGGAAGGCCTACATCGCCATCTTGAGGATGTAGCTACCAAGCTCGTCCTCTAGTGTATCCACCGTCTCTTTCTTCGGCCGGACAATGCAGAGGCGGCTAGAAGGTGGGGTGTCCTAGGGTAGAGGCAGTGCGCGAGGCTTGCCGATGAAAATGCTGCACAAACCCCGAGGGGGGTTGGTGGCACATCAGGGCTGGCACTGATGACGGTGACAAGGACAGCTCACGCTTCACCAGTAGGAGCAGTGGTGTGCCGCGCTGAGCCTCACCGGAAGAGCAGGAGGCCGAGGCCGAGGCCGAGGAGGAGACGCCTCCCATCCTCCCCAGCAACCAGGAGCTGCCGCACTAGCGTGAGTGGGTTTCTGGCGTCCTAGGCATGTAGGTGATCCACGGCATGTTGTCAGCCTCGATGTGCTCGAGGAAGGTGGCGAGCGAGTGCCCAGGAACCCCCACCACAAGCGCCGTCCTGCGGCATTCTTCCTGGTCGGCACTGGCACCGGCCCCTCGTAGCCTACCATCTCCTGCTCGCCTACCATGTCGATGCCCTGGGGAGGAGGGGGATCTGCACGCCACCCATGCTCAGCTCCTAGCCGCCTGGTGTCCTGCAGAAGTCTGGCGGCACTTGGTAGTTGGCCTCGTACAGGAGGTGGCCCTTCCACTCGTTGAGAGAGCAGCGACCGAAACCATTCGCTGTCGCGTCATCGCCAGGATAACGCTCCTCCATGGATGCCAAGGTTTTTCCGGTGCTTGAGGAGGAGGGGATAGAGGGCTAGAGATTTTTCGTCGTGAAACTGACGACGAGGAGAGGGACCTATTTATCAGCGGTGAGGAGGCGGGAGGGGTGTAGCATGCGCAGGAAACTGGCGAAAGAAACTGAGGCGCTGGTTCACCAAAGCTGCATGATGGCTCTGATTTTTCCATCTTCCACTGTGTTTAAACATTGTTTTTGGCCAAGAAATTGCCAAAGAAACTCTCAACTTTCCCACTAATGACTGATAATTGCAAAGATATGCAAATCCCTTCTTTGATTAATGTTGTGCAAAAAATCACTGCTTTTAAGGCGGAATAAGGAGTCATAATGAAGGATTTTGAAGAAGTACACACGGCCAAGTAATTGGAGAAGCCATCCAGGGCGTCAGCACGCTTAACGACCACTAGTACGGGCATGGTCCGCCCGTACCACCCGCCCATACCAGGTGGCGACAGCTTCGTCTCGTCAAACCCTACAACTCTCGTGAAGACACCTATGTATTTCGAGGGTCTAGCCGCCGGCCAGAGAGACACCATTCTTAGATTGCATCACAACACCCCCAAAGGATATCCACACCATTGTTCATCCATTGTTCATCACTTCCACCATCCATCCCTCCACTAGCCATAGCCATTGCTTTGTACTTTTAGTTCTCCTTGTGATTTGGCGACCATTGTAAGAATATTTGATTTCAATCTAAGTATTTGCATGATGTTTTCTATCTCCGATCTATTTGTTATGAGTGAGTAGTCCTCACGGGCTGCGGGTTGGAGAGAAACCTCGCAGAAGTTATGTGCATCTAGATCATGGGAGAATTGTAATTTGTTTGGATTCGTGATTTGTATCTTTTGTTTCCTCATCTCTCGTCTCGATCTGTGGACTTGTAGGTACCCAAGGTCCCATAGATTGATAAAGGCTTGATATGAGATACTTGGCTAGCGGCGATCTCATAGGAAACTCAGTGACAGAAAGGGAAGTATGGTCTTTGCTTAGCTCCCCATTCGGGATCAACAACAACATCACCACTTAAAGCTTTAATTTGAGTTTACACTTAATAATCGTTTGTAGCCCGTGGCTTCGGTGTACTCTCGGTTGGATTAAAAGTCTATTGCTATGCCCGCTGCATCATGGGAGCTCTAGAATACAAGGATGTGTTGCCCATAAAATATTATCTCAATACAAACACTATACATGACTATGCTTATTATTATCTTTCATCCCATTTGATGTGCAGCTGCAGGTGGATCTTCAACCCTGGCCTATCTCCATCCATTGATTCAAACCAATTATAAAGTACATTAGATTGGTCTGGTCAACTAAGGTAAAACGAACAAACAAAGTCTCGTAGATGTGCCCTTTTTTATTACCTTTTAGCAGTGCTTTCCAAGATTCGATTAAACCTAGGTCTTCTAGGGAAAAAGCTATTATACTACATCCGTGAATCCTGATCGAAGGTATCAACCCTTTTTCTGGCGCCGTTGCCGGGTTCGCTATCCTAGTGAGGTCATTAGAGACCTTGTTTTTAGTTTTATTATTAGTTGTAGTTTACTTTCTTGTTATCTATTTGAAAACCCAAAAAATTAGTTACTTGTTATTCGTTTTCATTACTTAAAAATTACCAAAAAGATAAGAGCCATGGATCAAAAGAGATTAGGGGAGTATGCTACTCCCACTGATGATTTTATTCATGCACCCATCACTCAACCCACAGTTGATGAGGAAATGTATGAGATAAAACCTAACCTTTTAAGTTTGGTTCAACAAAACCAATTTGGGGTTCATCTTCTAAGGATTCGGGGTTGCACTTAAATACTTTTACTAAAATTTGTGACATGATGCGTATTAAAGATGTAGATCAAAATGGTGTTACACTAAGATTATTCCCTTTCTCTCTTAGAGGAAAGGCTAAGGATTGGTTGCTAGTGATACCTTTGATCCGGATTACGGATGTGGTATAGCTTCTTTTTTCCTAGTAGACCTAGATTTATCGAATCCTCAGGAAGCAGATGCGTAGTGAAGTTACTTTAAAGGACCTTCCGGAGTTTTAGAATTCCTTTTGTGTTTTTACCGTACCAAGAGTTTGCGTCTTTTTGTTGTTGTCGATGATGGAGAGAGAGAGGGCCTAGGGCGTTTGGTTTCACCTGTAGCTGTGCAAAACATCTAATGGGAATAAAAGATAGAAATAAAGTATGCATGTAATTTTTAGAGCAAGATAACTTATATGTGGGTAGTGCATCCATAATTGCTATTGCCTCCGCAACCTCTTATAGCAATAACCTACTAGTCTCATCCATTGGAGAAAGAGAACTAATGATATGCATAGTGACATCACCGTTAATCCCAAGTAAATCCCTCACATACAGCCGTACTACCCCTTCTGTTACTGGGGTTCCCAACCTGCAAATTAGTCATTACTCATACTCCCTGTACCTGGATCAATCCTCACGGTCTTGGGTACCTGACAAGTCCTTAGATTGAGGCAAGAGAGGATACAATAATCATCATGTCATACAAACTAATACATGATCCCATCTATGATAAATAACATGCACAAAAGCTACATGGCTAGTCCAAAGCCCTTAGCCCAAGGAGATTTACTCACACATAGAGATGAGATCAACAATCACAAACATTGTAATGTAAATCATAAGATTGATAGCAAATATTCTGAAAATCTCGCCAATCGAAGATGAGATCTACTATTACAAGTGGTGGAATATGGCTATGGAGATGGAGAAGGGCTTTGGAGATTAGATCTAAGTCTATTCTTCCGGCAGCTCTTCAGTGTGGTGGATGGAGATCTGGAGGCGGCTGATGATCTGGGGCAAAGACTCTCGAGGCTCTTTTCTCGTCACCCGAGGCTTCTTTATATAGGGGTCCCTTCACGAAAGTTGTTCTGTTTGACCTAGAGGTGTTGTTGGCAACTATACGGTCGGAACTATATGGACAAAATTTTATTCCGGTCGTATAGTTGGTCGTTAAAGCGTCTGCCTCTGACCCACGACTCCTGGTTTCTTCTGGTTGTTGAAAATCTCGTATCTTTGACTTTAATGTAGTGATTCCCGTCATAAAACGTCATTATCTGCGCAGGAAAAAATAGAAAGAAAGGATTGCATACCCCTTTGATTGTTAGGCATTAGTGGCAGGGTTTAGAGAGATATTTCATCAAAAATATGAATAATATCCAGTTTAAATGTTGATCTAGATGCCTATATTTCAGAGCCATTAACCTCCCCAGGCTTAAACTTGATCGTCGCCGAGCAAGAAAACCAAAATCAAAAAGGAACTCAGCATTTAAACTGAAATAACAAGATGATGACCTTACTCGTGATTGGTAGTCTCATGTTTCCTCCACTTCATAAATCTGCAAAACTTCAGCATAGATAGAGTAATGGCAAGCATATCATACCGGTTTTATGCATCCTTGTAGCGCAGCAAAATTATTGTTAACATGGATGATTCAAATGAGTAAACTTTATTCCATGTCATGTAATCAACTCATAGGCTTGCCTTTGAACAATAAAGTATAATCATGTAAATTGAGAGTGTGAGAGTTGTCATGAAAATCATATACACTAGAGTATCTCAATTCTCCCACATCAATAAATTAAGACTTTTCAAGCACTACTTTTCTATTCATTGTTCTTCATGAATTTCAGTTCTTGAGTAATTGAGAGCATGCCAAAAAAATATTAGTTTATCGGGTTGTGATGGACACTCGTGGCATCACTAAGGTTTTTGTTCCTTTTCCATAATGATTACTCATAACAACTAGAGGAGTGATTCCATCATGAACACAGCTACCCAGGAGTGCCAAGAATCTTACCCACTATAGCATTGCTGCTACATGTGTTTAATCAACTCATAGCCGAAATCTAGGAGTTTCCTCCATGAAGATCATTCGTAGGCCAACGGAGTTGTTGGCATCCCATGAAGTTTGACATGCATAAAGCTATATCATTCTTATGATTAACAAGTCAAACTTTGGCATGCTCACAAAAACTGTTAAACATTAATTCAATCGAACAATTCCTTTTAAAGAGAGATATCAAGTCAATCAACATTTTCAGTGGCGTTGAGTGTCTCTAGAAATAAGCCTTCAAGACTAAGCACTACAACACCCAATTCTTCAATTGTGAGACTTTTTCTTGTTACAATTGTTTAGCAATTTTTAGGCAAGACTCGGTTAACTACGAGAGCTGGAACAAAACATACCCAACTAAATACCCATGCGAACAAAAATCTTACTACAATACAAAGACTCACTCCACCAATATAACATCTCAACATTTACTACTAACTAGCATGGGTTTCTCAAACTTCAAAAGTGGGGAGTCATAAGGCATACCTCTCATGTTTGGTTCCACTTCTCTCTTCCTTTTTTATTTGCTTCATGCAAACTCGAATTCAATCACTCTCCTGCAAATATATGAGAACCTCGAGGAGGAAAGAAAAGAAAGAGGGAAAATTAAATAAAAATGGAGAAATCTTTTTGTTGTTTTTAAGAGAGGAAATTTAAAGAATAGAAAATTGGCGGCAAAGCTCGGCTAGAAAATCTGGAAAGCAAATAGAAAGAACTAAAAATAAAGTATTGGGGAAACCAACATGGGTGCTTATAAAGTCGAATTAAAAGCACAACCTCAAAATAAATAAAAGCAAATGAATGCCGAATAAAGATACATGAGGAAACTTCCCCAAGCTTAGGCTTCTGCAAGCCCTTCAAATCATTATGGTGGCAGGAAAATTTGTTACTCCGGTTCACAAATTGAGTTGAGAGGTTACTAGTTGTTCCTTAGAGGTTCAAACAGAGACTATGCATCCTCTCCACAGTCCCTCCAAGTTCTTGGAAGTCTTGGTATGTATGAAACCGGGTTTGTGTTGTTCCTCTTGATAAGTAACTTCTTGCTCCTCTTCTTGGTCCTCATCCTCCTCTGGAATCTCCTCCTCGGGCTGGTGTTGCTCAACCTACAAGTCATGTAGCAAACGTCCTTCCTCGATAGAGAAAAGACCATTAGGCATAGGACCGGAGTAAAGACGCCCAACTCCAGCAATATGCAAGTAATAAACACCACCTGTGATGACTAGGGTAGTGGCAAGCACGGTGATGACGCCTCCACCTGTGATTGGTCCTTGGCTTTGGGAGGATTGGTGCTCCAGGTAGCGCACAAGGATGGCGCCCAAGTTGACTGACAAGTCGCAGTTGGTGTAAGAAGCCTTTGCAAGGACTAAGATGTCCTCCTTGTTGAGTCTCGTGAACTCATTTCTTGCCTGCAAGGTGTTAGAAATAACATAGAACAAATAGCAAATTGCAGGATGTTGAATATTCTTCCCCTTGCTCACTCTAGTAGTGAAACTCATTCCATTATAATATTGTGCAAGGGAAGGGTCTAAGCCAGTAAAGGATGTGCATAAGGCATTAACATCATTGTTTGGTAAACTAAAACATGCGCACCATTCATCTAGTGTTAAAGTGTAGTTGTTGTTCATATGTCGGAAAGAAATCGTGTCCTCTCCTTGCCATAGTTTAACGGTGCTTTGCAAAGAACTTAGGAATTCAATAGTTCAGTGGTGATAAGTAGGCACATGATTGTGCACAAAGTTTTGCAGGTCAGCTCTATTGCAAAGTAAATTGAAGTTATCAGAAATACTGAGTTGGTTCAATATAATGGGGCAAGCCCACTTGGGGACCTTCACTTCACGGTTCTTGATCTTTTTGAAACAATCACGTTGGAGATCATTCCTGAATGGTATCCCCATGTGTTCTTGAGTGAGAGCCCGAGAAGCGATAGCGGCGGCACGAGCACGAGTTTGGCTCCTTGTGTTCATCATCTAAAACATTGGAGAAAGACCAAAAATAAAACTTTTTGATCCAACAACAGTAAGTATGACATATTCCTCATCATAGCACACTAAAGAATCTCCTCAAAATAATAATCTAGGCAAGAGAATCATGGAGATTAGTTCATATTAGGTCTCACCCTAGATCGATAATGATAGTAGATCGAATATGAATTTTCAACAAGTAATTAGAGGATCGGAGAAGAAACATACCGTAGATCACTTGTGTGTGAGGAAATCGAATGAAATTGAGTAGACATGAAGATCTATTGAGGTTTTGAGAAGGTTTGGAGGTAGAAGAGAGAAAAAGGATTGAAGTTTTGGGGTTGGAGGTACCTTTCCGTGTGATTTTGTGGTCGGACGCAACTATACGGGCAGAACTATACGGCCAGAACAATGTGTTCCCGCCGTATAGTTGGCCTATTGTAAAAAATTAGGGTTTCCACCAGGCGGCGCGGCAATACGGCCGGAACTATACGGTCGGAACAATATGTTCCTGCCGTATAGTTGGTCGTCAAACCTTCTATACCTGGGAAAAGAAATTGTAAATATATATTGATATCTATATGACCGGAACTATACGGCCGGAATTTTTATTCCCGCCGTATAGTTGGTCGTTAAACCGTCAGTACATGGAAAAGAATTTGTACGAAAGCACCGATATCTATACGGTCGGAGCTATACGACCAGAATTTTTATTCCCGCGGTATAGTTGGTCACTAAACCGTCAGTACATATGAATGAAAAATTGGCGATGACAAAGATATCTATACGACCGGAATTATACGGCCGGAATTTTTATTCTCGCCGTATAGTTGGTCGTTAATCCTTCTATATGCACCAAAAAAAATTCTGTTTCTTCAAAAATTATTTCTTATCCTGTAACTTAGTGATATACCTTGTTTTTGATAGAAAATTGATAGTAAAAATTGTCGACCAACAACAGCATGAATAAAACAGGATATTTAGTACTACCGAACTTCTTCTCCTCAATTGGAGTTTTCTAGCTCTCTTTATTAAACATAAACTTAAACTAAATCTGGAAAACTTTTTACGCAAATCTTTATTTCACATGGGTTGCCTCCCATGAAGTGCTCTTTTATGGTTAATAGCTTGAACTCAATGTTGCTCACTTAGGCCAGATGAGTGGAACACCCACTCCAAAATAGTTGGCCTTCAAAGTGATGGCCTCCTTTTCATCATGCTTGGCTTTTTTCTTCCTAGGGAAATGAATACCAAAAGGACCCCGCGAAGGCAACTGAAGATTCATGTTCCCTTCATGTAGATGAATTCAATCCTTAATAGTTCTTAAGAATGGACGGCCTAATAAATAGGAGCAGTAGCATCTTCAAGCATGTCAACAATAACAAAGTCAATAAGAGAAGGACAGCCTTTAATGTATACTATAGTATTCTCCTTAATTCATATAGCTTGTTTGTAGGTAGAATCTGCTAGATGCAATTTTAATTTAGTGATCTCAAAAGAGCCAAGATTTAACTTGTTAAAAAGACTCTTTGGAAGTTTTGAGACGCTTGCACCTAGATCACAAAGGGTAGCTATCTCATTAGTCCCAATTTTAATCTTAATAGTAGGCTCAAATATATCATCAAGCTTCATAGGTAATTTTTCAGCAATTTGCTTATATTCTTCCTCGAGCTCACGTACCTTTATTGCTACCTGATTAACAAAGTGTTGGTACATAGCTTCCTCATTACCTTCACTTACCAAAATATTATCGTTGATCCTTTTTACGAGATCTTCAATGGTATAACTTGGTGAATGAGCATTACTATAATCAAGTTCTTCAGGCTCCTCCCTTTTGATTCTCATCATCTTGAGGTCTTCAACAGGATTAGGCTCAGGTTTACCTGCAAATTTAGCTAGAATGAGAGTTTGACTCTCGGTTATCTTACCTAGCTGTGCCTCAACGATCCTCATTCTTTCTTGGAGGGCCTGCAAATCATTTCTCAAACTTACAGCTTGGTTAGATAATTTACCAAGCATAACATCATGGTTCTCCATTATTTTAACAAGAATATTGTTTTGTTCGTTTTGTGAGTCTATAAAAGACTTAAGTGTTTCTTGGAGACTACCATTACTAGTTCCCATATTATTATTAGAGTTACCTGCATGACTACAATAATGTTTCTGAAAAATAGGATTATAATTCTTCTTCCAAGAAGGGTTATAATCATTACGAGCTATGAAGTCTATTTCTTTAATATTTGTTTTAGGGATAGCTCTTACCTGGGTTTCCTTACCTTTTACGGCTAGTACGAGCTCATCCAACTTAGCATTGAGTTCTTCATTTTCCTATGGTGAGACGGAGTTCACCTTCTTCGTGTTTGATCTATCCAAGTGCCATTGGGCATGGTTGTCTTGCATATTGTCTAGCAGTTGCTTTGCTTCGGTAATATGTTTATCCATAAAATGTTCCTCCAGCTGTAGTATCAAGCATAGACTTAGACACAGGGTTAAGAGCATTATAAAATAGATGGATAATTAACCAGTCTTCCATCCCATGACTAGGACAGTTTCTCATGCATTCTTTCATCCTCTCCCATGCAAGCGCTAGTGGCTCACACTCTTCGTGTCTAAAACCAGTAATATTAGATCTAAGTTGCATAGTCTTTGAAGGTGGGAAAAATTTTAGTCATAAATAAAGAAGTGCATTCCACCCATGATGTAATAGTATTTCTAGGCAAATATAGCAACCATTCTTTTGCTCTTCCTCTAAGAGAGAAAGGAAAATTTTGACCACATCGGGGTCAACGTCTTTTATACGCATCATATCACATATTTTAGTGAATGTATTCAAGGGCATACCTGCGTCCTCAACAGCAGAGCCTCCAAATTGATTTTATTGAACCAAACTTAAATAATGGGGCTTAATTTCATAGTCACCAGCAGCAATTATTGGCTGGGTAATAGGAGTACGCAAATAATCATTGTTGGGAGTAGCAAACTCCCCAAGCTTCTTTTCAGCCATATTTCCTATGTTTTGGGGTTTTCTTAAACAGAGATTTATAATAGTAAAATCAAGAATTTAAAGACTAACTAATTTTTTTGGTTTTTCAAATAAAGACTGAAAGCAAACTAACAAAATTAAAAACAATAATTAAAAATAGCAAGATTCCTACTAACCTCACCAGGGTAGCTATCGCTTCCCCGGCAACGGCACTAGAAAAAGGGTTGATACTTTCGATCCGGATTACGGATGTAGTATAGCTTCTTTTTCCCTAGTAGGCCTAGGTTTATCGAATCCTTGGGAATCAGATGCGTAGTGAAGTTACTTTAACGGACCTTCGGGAGTTTTAGAATTCCTTTTGTGTTTTTATCGGACCAAGAGTTTGTGTCTTTTTGTTGTTGTCGATGATGGAGAGAGAGGGCCTAGGCCATTCGGTTTCAACTATAGCTGTGCAAAACATCTGATGGGAATAAAACATTGAAATAAAGTATGCATATAATTGTTAGAGCAAGATAAATTATATGTGGGCAGTGCATCCATAATTGCTATTGCCTCCGCAACCACTTATAGCAATATCGTACTAGTCTCATCCATTGGAGAAAGAGAACTAATGATATGCATAGTGACATCACCGTTAATCCCAAGTAAATCCCTCACATATAGCCGTACTACCCCTTCTGTCACTAGGGTTCCCAACTTGCAGATTAGTCATTACTCATACTCCCTATACCTGTCTCAATCCTCGGGGTATTAGGTACCTAACAAGTCCTTAGATTGAGGCAAGAGAGTATACAATAATCATCATGTCATACAAACTAGTACATGATCCATCTATGATAAATAACATGCACAAAAGCTACATGGCTAGGCCGAAGCCCTTGGCCCAAGGAGAATTACTCACACATAGAGATGAGATCAACAACCACAAACATTGTAATGGAAATCATAATATTGATAGCAAATAGTCTTACAATGTCGCCAATCGAAGATGAGATCTACTATTATAAGTGGTGGAGTATGGCTATGGAGATGGAGAAGGGCTTTGGAGATTAGATCTAAGTTTATTCTTCTGGCGGCTCTTTAGTGTGATGGATGGAGATCTGGAGGCGGCTGATGATCTAGGGTAGAGACTCCTGAGGCTCTTTTCTCGTCGCTCGAGGCTTCTTTATATAGGGGTCCCTTCATGAAAGTTGTTCTATTTGACCTAGCGGTGTCGTTGGCAACTATACGGCTGGAACTATACGGCCAGAATTTTATTCCAGTCGTATAGTTGGTCATTAAAGCGTCTGCCTCCGACCCAAAACTCCTGGTTTATTCTGGTTGTTGGAAATCTCATATCTTTGACTTTAATGTAGTGATTCCCATCATAAAACATCATTATCTACACAGGAAAAAAATAGAAAGAAAGGATTGCATACCCCTTTTATTATTAGGCATTAGTGGTAGGGTTTAGAGAGATATTTCATCAAAAATATGAATAATATCCAGTTTAAATGTGGACGTAGATGGATATATTTCTGAGCCATCAGCTAGCTCTACCAAAGGGCACTATTAAATCTTGGGAAGAATGCACTAATTTGTTTATGACTAAATTTCCCCCCCAGCTAAGACTATGCAGCTAAGATCCAACATTACAAGATTTAGACAAGAAGACTGTGGGCCACTAGCGCTTGCATGGGAAAGGATGAAAGAGGACATAATGAACGGTCCTAATCATGGGATGGGAAATGGCTTATATTACATCTATTCTATATTGGTCTTAACCCAATGTCTAAGTCTATGTTAAATACTGCATCAGGAGGAACGATCATGGGAAAGCATGTGAGTGTTGCAAAGAAGTTACTTGATGATATACAAAATAACCATGCCCAATGGCATGTGGAAAGAACCTCGAAAAGAGTAAGTTCCATTATCGAGGTAAACAATGAGGATCTTACATCTAACGTAGATGAGTTGCTAAGCTTAGTAAAGAGTAAAGAAGATACCCAAGTTAATGCTATCGCTACTGATGTTAATGATGTTAATTTTATAGCTCGCACTCCTTTTAATCCTGCATGGAAAAATAATTATGCTTCTAATGTTCAAAAATATCATTCTAATCCTGCAGGAGCTCCTTATAATAATTGGGATTTCTATTTTCGTGCCCCTGGTTCGTTAGTTGTACTCCGTTTTCCCCAACCACTAAATTTTTCCTCACTTTTCCCCTCCCTCCATTCTGAAACCCTCACATGCGCTCAGACGGGTGGATGTCGCAGGTCAAAGGCTTGATCGTTACATGCTGACAGGTGGGACCTCGTTGGGCGGGTCTTGTGTTGAGCGTTACGTTACGTCGCCTCGACCGTTACATGCTGACAGGTGGGGCCAGGATGCACGGCGGACCAGCCATCCATCTCTCACTGACTTGTGGGCCCCGTTTTCCTGATTGTGTGGCCGGTGCAGCCAATGACAAATGGGGCAGTTCTGTGGGGCCATCGAAGCCAATGAACGATGGAGCCGCTATGTGGAGCTGTTCTGTGTGGCCGTCGTAGCCAATGACCGGTGGGGCCGTCATGTGGGTCTGGAGGGGGGATTTGCAAATTTTCCATGTTTTACTTTGCAACTTGCATATTTGCTATTTTGTGTGTCACTAACATGTGGTGGTCATGTGGCAAATATGCAAATTTTAAAGAAAAAGTTTGGCAGACATGCAAAATTGGCAAATATGAAATAATTGACAGGTGGGGTCGTGTATGACACGTCGACTCTCTATCTCGCCGACGATGGATGCTCTGTCCGCCGGTGGGATAGGAGCTGCTCTGTTCTCATCCGCTCTCAGCCCCCAGCCCTGAGCAGCTCCTATCCCACCGGCGGACAGAGCATCCATCGTCGGCGCGTCGCCGGATCTGTCCTACGGCGGTATCGAACGGACTGCCGCGCTGCACCTCAACCACGGCTCTGGCACCTGTTTCGTCCACACGCATTGTACGTTGGGGCACTGCCGACCACAAGCAGGTCCACCGCCCATGATGACCGGGATTTGGTTCCGCCGCCATAGCTCGATGAATAGTCGCATCAATTGCTAGTAGTGCTTGCTAGGACCTCCGCTCCTGCTCCGCCCACTCTAATCGATTCGGTTCCCGTAATTTCCTCGATATTGTAGGTGCAAATTAGTCCTCAATGTCTGGTCGTAGTGGGTACACCGGTGAGGGTGCGGAATCGATCATGGCGTGGACACATTCTCCTTCTCCTACCACGCCGGAAGTGCATGTAGCTCCTTCTCTTTGTACTACCGTTGAATTTGAAGTGCTGACATGGCCTGTTGGACTGATTCCAATTTAGTTTGTTTTGGGATTGTTACAGTGTGCTATGCAGGCAGATGATCCATGGTACATTGCATAACAATATGAATCAACTCAATGGTCTAGCCATAGGATGGATTTGGAGGAGATGGTTGCCAAGTTAGGTGATGCATTGGCCCGTAAAAACCTGTTGATATTCGAGCTGAAGCGTACTGTCGAGGAAGAATTCATAGCTTATTCGCAAAGATAAGTTGACACCTAAGGTTGATCTTGCCATATCTGACCAAGTCATAGAAAATCTAAAACATGAACTTCAAGTGAAGCGGGGGGGGGGGGGGGCTAGTAGTTGTCATCTGCGTCCTAGCAGTTAAAGTATGCAGTTTGTGGTGAAGGGTGCCACATGTTATGATTAGTTGAATAGATAGCTAATTTAGAGAGTAGAATTGTTATTCAATAGATGGTTGTGAGTTCCTACTAATTTAGTCACTTTGCGGTCCCAAATTTGTCGAGAGAATGCATTACGGTGCCCGAGTTGCTTGCCATTAGATCTAGCGGTCCCAAAGTGGCCGAGAGAATGCATTGCGGTACCCGAGTTGCTTGCCATTGGATCTAGCGGTCCCAAAGTAGTCGAGAGAATGCATTGCAGTACCCGAGTTGCTTGCCATTGGATCTAGCGACCCATAGTTGGCGTGCCAAATGCCTAGAGGGTCAAGTTGGGGCCTATCAGTTTTGATTGTTCTGTCATTGCCATTGTGGCTGTCATGTAGAGTTGCAACGTTGGCGGCAGCATCCATTGCCCGTTCCAAATTAGTGGCTGAGATTTTCAATCCAAGTTAGTTAACTCAAATTCCCCAAGATACAATCAAATCTAGTCAAATCTAAATCAACTAATTTGGGTCAGAGGGAGTACTACTTATGAATCAGCTTTAGAGCATATCCACCATCCTCACTGCTCAAATACATATCAATTTTGATTCAAATGTTACATATTTCGATAAAATTTATACAAGCCCACTAGAGATTGGCAAAGGAAGTACTACTACTTATGAATAAGCTTTAGAGCATATCCACCGGTCTCACAGCTCAAATACATGTCAAATTTATTCAAATCATACATATAATTTAAGTCACGGAATTTTGGTTCAAATTGGGCTTAAATTTGTCCCAATTTTAAGTGGACGGTGAGCTAGTCACCCTCCCTGCCGTATGTGTACTCCAAGAAGTACGGGCAAAGTGCTCCCATCCGGCCTTCACCGTCGATGTGGCAACCGCGGCCGCATCCTGCCTCCCATAGCTTCGGTTCATGAGGGCTTGATCTACGCCGTCGCAGTGGTGTTGTGGATGATGGCTTCAATCGTCTTGGCATCGATGACCGCTGTCGGCAACACAGCCGTAGATGTTGCGGATGATGGCTTCAATCATCGTCGCATCAATGTCCACTGCCAGCACCACATCCGTAGATGTGAACGGATGATGGCTTCCATTTGTGTCTTTCATCGATGGCCATTGTCGGCACCACCGCCGTCGCACTAATGGTGCGGATGATGGCTTCCATCAGTGTCTTTCGAACGGTTAGATCCTCACCGCCACACGCCGTTCTAGCAGCCGCGCTTAGATCCGCACCGTCGCAAGTTGTTCCGACCCCACGCGCTTAGAGCCGCGCCGTCGCAAGCCATACATCGATAGGAGGGGAGGAAGAAGTGGCTGGTATACGTGCAATAGGGAAAGGAAGGGAGAGACCTCCAACCCGTCGGATCATGATATATCCAATGGTGGTTGTCCAAGATCCATGTGACATACATCTTGACCAATCAGAGCGCAGCCAAACTGAGCGCTAGTTGATGCGGCTGGTATACATGCGACGGGGAAATGGAGGGAGAGACATCCATCCTATCGGGCTATCCTCGCCGTACAAGGTTAGGTGCGCCCATCGGGAGAGAGAGACCTCTAGCCCTTCGGATCATGATGTATCCAACGGTTGTTGGTTATGATCCGTGTGACATACATCTCGACCAACCAGAGCGCTAGCCAGAGTGAGACATGAGAGAGGAGAAAAGTGAGGAAAACTTTAGCGGGAGAGGAAAAGTGAGGAAAACTTTAGCGGGAGGGGAAAACTGAGGAAAACTTTAGCGGGAGGGGAAAACTGAGTAGAGCTAAGGAAAACATGGGCGCTTAGATAAAAAATGACTAAGGGAAATTCAAGCTTTTGGCATAACAAATGGAAAATGTGTTATTTGGACAAAATAATCCATCTTGGCCGACATTATATTGTTTGCAACTCAAAGATACACAAGTGTGCCAAATTTGGCCTCATTTAGACAAAGTATGTTTTGGGATGGGTTATCTTGGAGGTTGACTGAGTAGAAAGCCATGCATCTTCATAGCTAGTAGATCATTCCAAGAAGTGGTTTAGGGGAAAAGTCCATTTCTCTTTATTTCCTTTTCCTTTATTATTCATGCTAGGTTTTAGTTAACATAACAAGACGCCATCGGAAGGTTGCACTATGTTTTGACTTCTTTTTTGAATTAAACTACCCTAAAACCATTTATTTGAATTTAATCACTTAGAAAAAATAAAAATGTGGGTGATTACAAGTAAATCCAAAATTTCCAATTTCATATGGTAAATCAATCCAGGATACACAAGTGTGCCAAATTTTGGATCAATTGGTCAATGTTTGCTATGGTTTAAGCCATGAACTAGCTAAACCCCATGTGTTAACCACATGTCGAGGGCAAAACTAAGCAGTGCTAAGTGATGGCTCAAAATATGTAGAGCTCATTGGGAACCCCAAGATGAAGGTATGATGAGCACAGTAGCAAGTTTTACCTCAGTTATGAAACCAAGGTTATCGAACCAGTAGGAGTAAAGAAACAACTCCAAGTTGTTGCTAACAATTTGGAATCCTGCACAACACAACCAACGAACTTTGCCCCAACATACAATGAGATTGTCAATCTCACTGGTTTTGCTGAAAACAAAGGATTAAACATATAGTGTGGAAGATAGTATTTGCTTGTAGAAAGTAAACAGTAGACGGTAAACAGTAGATGGTATGTCAATGGTAAAGGAATGGACTGGGGTCCACAGTTCACTAGAAGTGTTTCTCCTTAAGATAAATAGCATGTTGGATGAACAAATTACAGCGGGGAAATTGACAGATTGAGAAAGCATAACAATGCATATACTAGACATCTTAACTCCTATGAGATTCGATTGGGCATTAAAACATAATACATAGACCGTAATCCAACTACATCTATGACTAATAATCCACCTTCAGGTTATCATCCAAACCCTTCCAGTATTAAGTTGCAAGCAACAGATAATTTCACTAAGCAAAGCGTGTAAAGTAAACAATACGATTGCCCCATGGACAAAGGATTGTTGTTTTGTCCCTAGTAGCAACAACACATCTACAACCTTAGAGATTTCTATCAGTTCCCCAGATCACTAGAGTCATGAACCCACTATCGAGCATAAATACTCCCTCTTGGAGTTGCAAGAATCTACTTGGCCAAGATAGCTACTAACAACGGAGAGCATGCAAGATCACAAATAACATAGACATGATAGAATCAATAATCAATCTAACATAGTATCTCAATATCTGTCAGATCCCCGCAAACATAACATGTAGGATTACAAATAGATGATCTTGATCATGAACGAATCTCACAAGATCTAAACATGATAGCACAAAGGAGGAGAACCAACCATCTAGCTACCATATGGACCCATAGTCCAAGGGTGAACTACTCACGCATCTCTCTGGAGGCTGGCATGGTGATGAAGAAGCCGTCTGGGATGCTCTCTCCCCTCCGGCAGGGTGTCGAGAAGAGCTTCGGATCTTCCCGATCTAGGGATGGAGATGGCGGCGGCTACAGACTCTTTCATGGATTTTTTGATCAGGTACCTAGGGTTTTCGTCCCGGGGTACCTTTATAGGCGAAGGGGAAAGGTCGGTGGAGGCCTGAGGGGCCCACACCACCTGGTGGCGTGCCCCTGGCCGCGCTGCCATAGGGTGTGGCCACCTGGTGGCCCCCCTTCGGTTGCCCTTCGGACTCCGTGTTGCTTAGGGTAAAATATTGACTTTGGCTTTTGTTCTGTCCAATTCCGAGAACATTTCTTTACTAGATTTTCTGAAACCAAAAACAGCAGAAAACAGGCAACTGACACTTTGGAATCTTGTCAATAGGTTAGTTCCATAAACTGTATAAAAATACCTCAAAGGGTGAAAACATAAGAAAGTTGATATAAAACAATCATGGAGCATCAAAAATTATAGATACGTTTACGACGTATCAAGCATCCCCAAGCTTAACTCCTGCTCATCCTCGAGTAGGTAAGTGATAAAAAGAATAATTTTTTAGGTGACATGCACCATCACAATCTTCATCAAGTTATTCGTAGAGCATTGATAGCTGGGATCAAAGTACTCTAAACATAAGTATGAAAGATAGAGTTCTAACAATAAGACATAGAAACTATGTTGTAACATGAAAAGGTACAAACAAAAGATCCTGAATAACAATGCATTGAAATACGTTTGTTTGTTTCACATATAGAAAACATAATAAGAGTGATATTCAGCTTGTCCCTCATGGTATATTAAAACATAAATGCATAGGACACCTCCAAAGTTCATAAGGGTGACTAGATACAAATAATTTAAGAGCAAGCAATATCAAAGTTATGAATCAATCAACAAGGTTTGGGAGAATGCACATTAAACTAAGAATGACCACTATTATCTCTCAATTGATGCATAAAGATAGAAGATGGAGACTCAACATAAAAGTAAAAAAGAAAGGCCCTTCACAAAGGGAAGCAGGGATTTCAAGTTTCATAAAGAGCTTCCAAAAATTATGTTACTTATTAGCTTTCAGCTCTCATTTCCCCTATCATAAGCATCTTGAGGTGATTAAGGTTAAAGTGACACAAATATGAGGATATGCTTGACAAGTTATAAGTTGAAAATCTCATGCCCCTTGCTTACGAGTATCGAACCTCATGCTACTCAACTTTAGTCACAAGTAAGTTCTTGTCATTGTAAGTACATGTGTATCATAGAGAACCACCAACAGGGTACCCCTTGTCCCATGACACATGAGCTATCCCATATCAAAATGACAAGGCAATAGACAATGAGCATCTCAGCAATATTTTTATTTGCTATTTGCATAGGTTTTTATTGAGGATGCTTCATAGAATACTCACTATGGTTACCCTGCAAGTTTCCACCATGATTAGGCATGGCTTAGGTTAGCCGCCCAGGCGTTTCTCTAACACACATACAAACTCCATGAGCTTACAAGCTCCCCTTTTATTTCACACCGCCGGGATCCATAAACAAAAGAACATGATATCAACTAAATAATAAGTGCAATGTTGAAAGCGTTCCCCATGACAGCATGGTTCTGCTAATTCACAACTTATAAAGTGCAAGCATATAAATAGCATAGATGGACACAATGGTTCAAGTTTATTAAGTGAAGGAAAGTGAAGTGTGCCATCAAGTTTGTGAGAGCTTTAATCACTAATTTTCACATAACAAGTTTAATTTGGAAGGTAGATAAAAACATGAATATACTTGGAATGGTGTAACACACCATGCATAGGAATTTATAGTGGACTCTTTGGAATAAATTGGTTTTCTTGGAGGTTGGATGCATGAGTGGAACTCATACTTGGTACATGTGGAGGTTAGCAAAAGACTGGGAGCGACCAACTAAGAGAGCAATAATGGCCATAATCATGCAAAGCGACAAAACATTATTAATTAAAGCATAAAGTGATATTACAAGTCAAAAAATAAATTATTATAGAGGCTAAGGTGACTGGTTCATAGTCTTAACATGGTGTAAGCATGTGCCAAGTCAACCCAAAAAAAGCATCAAAGGAGAATACCACAATATTATGCTTTTGTATGCTAAAACAACGCATGATTCTTTCAAGGCACATTAAGAAATCTCAATTTTTTGGAACAAGTCATGCTACAACAATAATCACTAAGCATAAGGTCAAAGCAATATCAAACATGACATGCTAAAGTCTAGGCCACAGTCGAAACAAGCTCCTTTTGTACCACTTATAAGAATGAAGCTTCCTACTGTTTTCCAACACCAATAACCTTATTTGAATCAACATATGAATGCGGGGGTCCAACCAATTTATTTAAGCAAACCAAACAAAATAAAACAAAGACGCTCCAAGAACAACACAATTGTGCATGAAACAATAAAAATGAAGTGTTTTGGAAGAAAACTTGAGATTTTTATTGATGAAGAAGAGGATGCCTTGGGCATCCCCAAGCTTTGACGCTTGTACCTCTCAAATATTTCTTGGGGTGACATGGGTGGCATCCCCAAGCTTAAGCTTTTGTCCATACTTCATCTCATTACTCATTCCTTCCATATACCTGAAAATTTTCCTTCATACAAAACTTCACACAATCTTTATTAGCAACATTAGTTCACTCAAGATAATAGGTCTTTAGGTTCAGTTATAACACCAATAAAACTTCCATTAAAACACAAGCTACTGTAGCACTTCCCTCAAAAATCTCAATTCCCCAAAAGAACTCAAAAAGGAACCAACAAGAAGCAAATGCAGAAAATGGCAGAAATCTGTCAAAACAGACCAGGAGGTAAAGACGAATTTTTTCGAAGACCTTATGTTGCTCAAATAAAAAAGTGTTGAACTAACGAAAGTTAGATGACAATCTGGGGTAGAAGCACAAACATTCACACCTCAAAAGGATGTATAGAGATTTTACACGAAGTTTTACGGTGAAGCACAGAAATCTGTTTCGGGACAGCAACTTTCCCAATCATTACTTCTCTCTCATTATAGGTTACTCTTGGCACAAAAAGCAAATAAAAAGGATAAGGAGCGGTTATTACTGAAGTAATAACTTCCAAGACTCATCTAAAACTTTTGGGTTATCTCCCAATAAGTACTTTTCTTTAACGCCTTTAAGTTAGGCATGATAGTTTGAGAAGATGCTCACATAAGAAATATGAATTGAAGTAAAAGAGAGCATCAAGAAGCAAATTCAAAGCAAATTTAAGTCTAACCCACTTCCAATGCATAGGAATCTTGTAAAGAAACAAGTCATGAAAGCACAAAGCAACAAGCATAGGAAAGCAAAACAAGTGCAGCTTCAAAAAATTTAACATAAAGAGGGGAAACTTAATATTGTTGAGACACATAAAACCATCTTTCCCTCTCTCATAATAACTTTTAGTAGCATCATGAATAAAAGTAACAATATAACTATCACAAGAAACATTCTTATCATGAGCCATATGCATAAAATAATTAATACTCCCCACATAAGCATAGTCATTCTTATTGATTGTAGTGGGAGAAAATTCAACAAAATAGCTATCATTATTATTTTCATCACCATAATCATCAAATATAGGAGGCATATTGTAATCATAATTAATTTTCTCCTCAATAGTAGGTGGACGGAGAATATCATATTCATCATTGTAATCATCATATATTGGAGGTTTGGTATCATCATAAGAAATAGAATAGCTATGTTCCAAAGCTGGGGAACTAAAAAGATCATTTTCATAAAAACTAGCTTCCCCAAGCTTAGACTTTTCCATAGCATTAGTAATAATGGTGTCCAAAGAATTCATACTAACAACATTGCTATTAGCATGCAAATAAAGTTCCATAGGTTTTTTAATTTTCTCTTCAAACACTTCATGTCCTAACTCAAGATAAATACTATAAAGCTCACTAATTTTTCTGTTGTTTTCCATTAAGCCTAACTAGTGAAAACAAGAAACAAAAAGACAAAATTGCAAAATCTAAAGGAAATAACTTCAAGCACTCACATCAGAGGATGTGAGTACCTTTTACCTTACCTCCCTGGCAACGGTGCTACAAAATAGCTTGATGTCTACGCACTTCTATTCTTGTAGACAGTTGTTGGGCCTCCAAGTGTAGAGGTTTGTAGAACAACAGCAAGTTTTCCCTTAAGTGGATCACCCAAGGTTTATCGAACTCAGGGAGGAAGTGATCAAAGGTATCCCCTCTCAGCAACCCTGCAATCAAGATATAAGAAGTCTCTTGTGTCCCCAACACACCCAATACACTTGTCAGGTGTATAGGTGCACTAGTTCGGCGAAGAGATAGTAATATACAAGTGGTATAAATATAAGACAACGGTCCTAGAAAATAGCTTGATGGCATGGAAGAGACTAAAAGCAAACTGAAATAAAGATGGAACCAATCATACATGTAACAGATCTAGTTGCAAACGGTGTTTCAATGCTAAGAAACAAGGCCTAGGGATCATACTTTCACTAGTGAACACTCTCATATAAACATCTTCTCTTTATGATACTACTCTGAACTACTCTCCGGTTGGACACTCTATTCCATGGTAGGGCTATAACAACACTCCTCAAAGTTCGCTTTACCCATCTAGATAATCCCACACTGTCACCTTGAGCACTAGATGGTTCAAACAAACACCACAATTTCATAAAGACATCCAACTCCAAATATAACTCATAACAAGTATTTGAAATCTCTAGCGTAAGTGCCACCGTCGTGTGCACACTTTCAACTTCACACACATGGGGAGAGCAGAGATCTATTAATGCACTTGAGTAGCAAGGTAGATCTATAGATTACAAGCTGATGATCTCAATAAGATCATGCATAGAGAGAGATGAACACATAGCTACCGGTAGAACCCTTAGCCTCGAGAGAGAACTACTCCCTTCTCATCATGGAATCAGCAACGGCGATGGAGATGGTGGTGGAGATTTATGGAGATGGCGCCAGGGGCACTTCCCCATCCCAGCAGGGTGCCGAAACAGAGACTTTCTGTCCCCCGAATCTCCCCTTCGGTGGTGGTGGCGCTGCGGAACTTTTTGTGGCTGGAGGCTTGATGATTTAGGGTTTATGCATCGGGAGGCTTCTTATAGACGAAGAGGCAAGGTTGGTGGGTGGCCAGGGGGCCCACACCATGCCCTGGCACAGCTAGGGGGGACCCGCGCCTAGGGGTGGTTTGGCCACCCTATGCCCCCCCTTCGTCTCTCCTTCTGGCTCCGTGAATCTTCTAGGAAAATAACGACTTTTGCTTTTGTCCGGTCCAATTCCGAGAATATTCATTTTCTGACTTTCTGGAACCAAAACAGCGGAAAACGGACAACTGGCACTATGGCACTTGTTAATAAGTTAGTCAAAGAAAGTGTATAGAAAGTACTCCAAAGTTGGAACAAAACACAAGAAAGTAGATAAAACCAAGCATGGAACATCAAAAATTATGGATACATTAGCAATGTATCAAACACCCATGAAAACAATGCATGTATGGAGGGTTTCCCATGGAGCTGACATTGCCTGCAATGGCATGTCCTGTCAGCCAAACTCACTGGATACCTCCATTGCCTATCTTTACTGTCAGTGTATGTTACCTTAGCCTCCATTCCTTTTCTAATGCATTTCATCTTCAATTGTTTTGCCCTGGCATGCAATGTCTTAATCAAAGATGGGAGGATGAGATGGCCAGCATATACTATTGATGCAATTCTTTGACGCAAATTGATCTTTATCATGATCATCTGCCTAATCTTATCAAATATAACATAAGCCCTTTCAGTGACTTGACCTTTGCATTGAAACTCTCTGCAAGGTTACTTGTCACATAGTCTACCTTGCAAATTTCATTGAATTGGCTTCTTGACCACACATCCAAATGATACATATGCTTCCTCAAACTGCATGTGTATGAAGCTGGCCATAGGTTGTCAGTATAAACTTTACCCTTGAATTTATTTGTAAAATTCTGCACTAAGTGTCACATACATTCCCTATGCTCCACTCCGGGGAATACTGCTTCTAAAGCTTTGTCCAATCCTTTGCAAGCGTCCGTGTGGATAGTAAGTCCTGGTGGATGACCTATAAGGTCGCGCAAATTCTCCAGAAACCAAGTCCAATTTTCCTCTAACTCTATCTCCAAAACTCCAAAAGCAATAGGGAACATCCAATTGTGGCCATCAACTACAGTAGAAGCTACTAGCTATCCTTTAAATCTACCATGAAGAGTTGTTATATCCATGGCCAAATAAGGCATGCAACCATCTAGAAACCCTTGCCAGAAAGCTTTGAAACAAACAAAAGCCCTTCTAAAGCACTCCTTGTCCGTTGCCTTCCCTCTTATTTTGTACTAAACTGTATGCTTGTTTATCTGTACAAAACTACTTGGACTAGCCATCTCCACTTCAACTTTGAAGCTATAAAGCAACTGAAAACTTTCATTCCATGGACCATTGATCCTATCAAGAGACATTTCCTTTGCATAGGACATCCTCATGTAAGGTACTGTAATATTAAACTTTTTAGAGACTTTTTTTATGAGCACTGTTGCACCAAGTGATGGGTTCGCTCTCATCCAATCCATGATTACATCTGCCAACCACGTAGTCTTTGCTAGTTTTGTTTTGTCCTATGGCTGTCCCCTTAAGGTGGACACTAATGTTCGAAGCAATTACCTTTTATCTGGAACATAATGAAAATGTTAGGTACAATTAAAAAATTCTACACAATGATCTAAAATACACAACTAGTTGTAATACCTGAACCAAACTGCTCCTGAGCATAGTGGATGCATGCATCCTCCACCTACACCTCTTGTATGGGCACTTCACTACGAACCTTGCTAGATCACTCTTAATAATAACATAATCGTTATTGGTGTAGATGCAATATGTAGTAAGGGCATTACGACAGTCCCACATCATTTCAAATACGGTGCCTTCTGAAATCTCAGGATCATTCCTGTCCCACTCAATTACTAGCAAGTCCTCACCATCGTACTCGGCTAAAACGAGACTGTCATTGTTCTCCTTGTTCTCTTCTTCATCAGTGTCATCAAATCTGGCACCATGGGCCAATTCCTCCGTGTATTGATCCTCTAGTGCCTGTTTACTGAATCAATCTACCAATTCAGGAAACATCAACTTATCCTCATCATCTAGTGGAGGCGCTCCCTCGGCAGGCTCTGCTTCGTCCTCCACATCGGCCGCACGAGCGATTTGGCTTACACTCGCAGTGCGAATAGATTGTACTGATGTGGACCTAAGGAGAGCGGGGGCGCACACTATTAGTAGAGACAGCAGACACACATGATGTCCGACCACCTGATGATGCCTGACCACCCGATGATGCTTTAGCCCTCTTTTCTGTGTGTTCAACTTTAGGTTGCACATGGAGACGGATTCGACCAAAAGTTCGGTAGCATTCAAAGAGAAAAGCATTACTAGATCAGCTTTGCTAGTTAGTGGGAGCAATCTTTGCTCGCTAATATTGAAATATTGCAAATCAACTGAATCGCCATTGCTCCAGGGGAATTTAGAATATATTTTATATTTCAAATCTCTGAGAGTTATGGAGGTTGCAACCACCGCTGGGAAGTAAAATCCAGAGAGATACCATCCACAACCATGAATTACACTAGTATCTAGTTTAACCGCCAGCCGAAATGCCAGCGTTGGATCAATCCTATTCGAAAAGCAAGGCGGTTAGCTGAGCACCGACGATTCGTGCTCAATTACTGCCTATAATCAATCCACAAAGGGAAACAATACTTACCTAGATGGAATCCATGCGTTAGATCCCTCTGATTCCACCCAATCATCTCCGCGCTCGACGGGGAGGACCGGTACACCCGCCGTTGTCGCATACTATTCCATGAAAGGGGTAGATCTAGCGAGGGAGGAAGGGGGCCGAGGACGACATAAGGTAGGAGGGGCTCTCAGGTAGGAGGGCATGACGGCGGGGGAGCAGAGCGGAGGGGCGGTGTGGGAGCTGTTCCAGGCTCAGAGCAAGAATGGCCAGTCCGACATGTCTCCATGTGGCCCCACCCTTCACCACGTATGCAAGACCCATCCCAACGTGGCCCCACCCTTCACCACGTATGTAGGATCCGTCCCAACATGGTCCCACCCGTCAGCATGTAACGGTCGAGGCGGCGTAACGTAACGCTCAACATAGGACCCACCCCAACACGGTCCCACCTGTCAGCATGTAACGGTCAAGCCTTTGACCTGACGGCATCCCCCCGTCCGAGCGCATGTGAGGGTTTCGAAATGGAGGGAGGGGAAAGTGAGGAAAAACTAAGTGGCTGGGGAAAACTGAGTACAACTAACGAACCAGGGGCACGAAAATAGAAATCCCTTTATCTCAAGCATCAATCTCGAGGACCCATATGTGGAGGAGGAACTGTGACCATTCTTGCATGCGCACTTCACATCAACCTTGGTAAGATCCAACCGTTGACTCGAAGTAACCGTCTCGGTCCATCCATTCTAAGAGAATGTGGTATGATTTCTAAAAATCACGGTAGATATTTATTCAATATACCTGGAGAGGATCACTTGATCCCTGCTCCTTTTCCTAACGGTTTATTCTCTATCGAGGGAAGACGTTTGAATTATGATGCGTAGGTCAAAGCTAATCTACCCCAGCAAGAACTACCCGTGGGAGGAGGAGAAGATGAAGAAGTAGAACAAGAAGGACCCGAACACGACGTGCAACCATCAAATTGCTACACCACCTATGAAGATGTCTATGCACTTGAAGGAAATATTAAAAACATGAACAACCTGTCCATCAACCTTCGAGATGCCACTGCAAGCCTCGCCACCCAGTTCCATGATTGGAGCAGCCAATGGAATGTGGGAGATTATCCACCACCACCACAATGAGCAACAAAAGGCCTTGCAAAAGCCTAATCTTGGGGATGTGTTCCCCTAGCAAATTTATTTGTGTAATAACGAGGTTGTACTCCAGCTCCTTGGGAGCTTTGAAACACTCGTGTTGGCTTGTTCCAACACTTTGCTTTTTTCCTTTGCTTTTTAATTTGCTTTCGTTTTATTTTATTTGTTTTCATTTGTTTTTTCTTAAAGGTTGCAAGTTCTTTTATATTCTTTAATCCCTATCCTCAAAAATACAAAAAAGATTTTTCTGTTTATCCTTTTTTTTTGTAAACGTGGATTCATACTTTGCCTCTTTGCTTTAATATCATGTCGAGAGTAATTGTTTTTGAGTTTTGAAGGAACACATCCCTATAAGGAAGAGGATCATGAAGTTACTTATGAGAGGTATGTCCTATGTCTCCCACTTTTTGAATTGATTATCTTAGTTGGTTGATTTGCTAAGATGCCATTCTACTGGGAAGTAATTTAATATGGTTAGAGTAAGGCTTTTTATTGGTATGATGATTAGTTGTTGAAGCTCTTGCTATAGTTATTTTAGTTAACCGAGTCTTGCCTAGAAATAATGATGCCAAACAAGTACAATAAGAAAAATTCTGAAATTTATGACTTGTTTGATGAATGATTGTCTTGAGAGTATACCCTTGATTATACTTAACCCCATAGATATTTTGACAGTCTCAACGACACTCATGAAAGGAATTGTTTGATTGAAATAAAGTCTAGTGGTAATTCTGATGCATTCCAAAGTTAACCTTGTGGATCAAACCGTGGTTCTAGCTCAAAAAGAGAGTGAAAGATGTGAGACAACTTTGTTCTATGTCTCTGATGCACACCTTTGGGATGGCAACAACTCCGCTAGCTTTTGAATGATCTATGGTATAACCCCGGATTTCGGCTATGAGTTGATGACATGATTGGCATCCATGTCAATGTAGGGAAAAATTACTAGTACTCTCAAAGGTTGTGTAAACACTAGCAAAAAGAAACAAACAGCGATCCTTGAAAAATGAGATGAAAAAAATAAAAAGAAAGAAAAAAGATATCTATGAGGATCCACATAACAATTCCTTGGCATGGTCTCATTACTACTTTAAGATTTTTTTATTGAAAGACAATGATTGGATTAGAAGTGTTTTAGATTGAATTGATTTATGGAACTGGGTGTAAATAAGACACTTCATTGTTATACTACTTGGGACATGAAACTCTCTTACTCAATTGTGCTATTTAAACATCCTAGTGTTCGTTAGCAAGCTGAGAGTTAATTAGAGGAATTGGATTGATTGCTACACTTCTAGTTATTTATACTTACATTAAACTTTACTCTGATTATCTTGAATTGCCGAAGCTTGTATAGTATTCTTGTCATCTCTCTAACTTCGATAAGCTTCACAAATGAATGAAGTGTTGAGCACATACCACTACCGACTATAAGTGAACTCTTATTCTCATTGTTTCAAGTTTAAACGCTGAATTCCTTATAGTTCTTTTGGTTCTTCTTGCTCGAGGACGATCAATTTTTGAGCTTTGGGGAAGTTGATGGCTCCGATTTTTTCCATCTTCTGCAGCGTTTAAACGTTATTTTTGGTCAAGCAATTGCCAAATAAACTCTCAACTTTTTCCACTAATGACTAATAATTGCAAAGATATGCAAATCCCATCTTTGATTTATGTTGTGCAGAAAATCACTGATTTTAAGGCGAAGTAAGGAGTCATAATGAAGGATTTTGAGGAAGTATACATGACCAAGTGATTGGAGAAGCCATCCTGGGCGTCAGCACGCTTAATGACCACTAGTGGCGACGACTTCATCTCGTCAAACCCTACAACTTTCATGAATACGCCTATATAGTTCGAGGCTCCAGCCGCCGACCAGAGAGCCTCCATTCTCATATTTCATCACAACACCCCCAAAGGAGATCCACACCATTGTTCATCCATAGTTCATCCATGGTTCATCACTTCCACCATCCATCCCTCCACTAGCCATAGCCATTGCTTTGTACTTTTAGATCTCCTTGTGATTTTGCGACCATTGTAAGAATATTTGATTTCAATCTAAGTATTTGCATGATGTTTTCTATGTCCGATCTATTTGTTATAAGTGAGTAGTCCTCACGGGCTATGGGTTGGAGAGAAACCTCGCAGCAATTATGTGCATCTAGATCATGGGAGAATTGTATTCTATTTGGATTCGTGATTTGTATCTTTTGTTTCTTCGTCTCTCGTCTTGATGTGTGGACTTGTAGGTACCCAAGATCTCATAGATTGATAAAGGCTTGAGGTGAGATACTTGGCTAGCGGCGATCTCATAGGAAACTCAATGACAGAAAGGGAAGTACGGTCTTTGCTTAGAGCCCCATTCAGGATCAACAACAACATCACCACTTAAAGCTTTAATCTGTGTTTACACTTAATAATCGTTTGTAACCCGTGGCTTCGGTGTACTCTCGGTTGGATTAAAAGTCTATTGCTATGCACGCTGCATCACGGGGGCTCTAGAATACTAGGATGTGTTGCCCACAAAAGATTATCTCAATACAAACACTATACATGACTATGCTTATTATTATCTTTCATCAAATTTGATGTGCAGCTCAGGTGGATCTTCAACCCTGGCCTATCTCCATCCATTGATTCAAACCCGTTATAAAGTAAACTAGATTGGTCCGATCAGCTAAGGTAAAACAAACAAACAAAGTCTTGTAGACGTGTCCTTTTTATTACCTTTTAGCAATGCTTTCTGAGGTTCGATTAAACCTAGGTCTTCTAGGGAAAAAGCTATTATACTACATCCGTGAATACGGATCGAAGGTATCACTGCACCGCGTGGACGCCGATTGGATGCGTCGGCCTACCACACCTGGGGAAAGCCTGACCATCGACGCCATTAATTTGCGCGAGGGCCAAGGAGATGAGGATGAATGTCCTCTCTCGCTGACATCTTGGCCCCACTTGGTGGTTCTACTGTTTCCCACCACTTCCTCTCCATTCGGCACCACCAACCGAACCCCGGGGCACTGAGTTTGGCCTGAGTTTGTCGGATGGTTTTTGGGTCCAATCCAGCTAAGTTCAGGCTCCTGGGGCATGGCGAGTGGAGATGCTCTAAGTAAGGGCACGAGATTCATGCCACATATGACCGTATGATCGGATAAATTAGTCATGAGAAAATAAACAAAGAATTCTATAATTGCTCAGGAAGAGAATTTGGTATCTACAATATATACCTAATAATAAAGGAAGGACTGTTTCTCACCGTTCCTGCAATATTTTGGACCATTTTTCCCTTTGACTTAGATGGAAATAACCCACCATTGCCATCTATAATTAAAAAATGTTTCGGTCTACCTAATCTCCCCCTACAGGCTCATGAGTAAAAAAACTGGTCTGACGACTGCGCGATTTCCATCCTCGCATGGATGCGTGCGACCGAGCAATAGAAAAGGCCATCCCAATTCTATCTCCAGTCCCGATCGAATCAAATGGTGCGGGGATGAAAGTGTAGTTTCTCCTATGTGTGGTTTTGGGGATTAATGACAATCCCTATGGACTAATGTTTTCTTCGAGTTTTATATGAAGGAATATTCCATAGGTCATGCTTGTAGTCCATGTGTTGGATTCTAGTATGGATGCCATGAAGATAAAGAAATACCTTGAGTATTGGCATCAAGATTATCGAGTTGAAGAGAAGAATATGATATGATCAATATCTTGAGAGTGGGACCTCAATAGAAGAATTCAACATATGGCTCTAAGTCGGTGTCATGATAAGCCTCATTAGTTGAGCTATGGTTCACTAAGATTTAGAGCATGTAATCAACTGAAGAGTTTCTTAAGTACCTCAAGATATTGAGATGGAGCATGTGATGATACTTGGTTGACTAATACAAAGAGTGAAGAGTGAATTCAAGGTGGTCAACACATTAAGCATAAAGAATGTACCACATGGATCGTGTGGTATGGTAAGACTTGTCAATTATGCATCATGAACTAACCCATTGAATATGTGCCTTTGTGTTTTCTATATGGGATAGGTATCATTCCATGGGCATGCTTCAAAAGTGAAGATCTCATATAGCCCATGAGAGTATGACATCAAGTGGTGATCATCATCAAGGTTGAGAAGGGCAAGTTCAAGATAAGCATCTCAAGAAGATCATTTGCTTGAAGCTTTCCGTCCATATTGGTGATAATGTACATGTGAAGATGTGTCTTAACGAAGCTATCCCATAGTGGTGTATGGGGGAGAAAATTATGAGTCTTCACAAAGCAACAATGATCAAGTGATGCATCCTGGCTTGGATGGAGCTTGAAGCGCTGTCATCAAGATCAAGTGGGATGTACAAGGCAAAGGTATGACCTTGCTATGTTTTCCTTTTACCAGTCTCAAGGTGGTTCTTGAGAGACCGGGTTATAGGATAGTTAGCTGCACTATCAAGAGTGTCTTCCGGTTGGGTAACTTGATCACATCCTCTTGGGGAGCTCAATCCTTTGCATTCTTTGCTTCTTCATAATTTTTTGCTGCTTGGTGTTTCTCTATGTGAGGTTCTTGAGCTTGTTTCTATCTCTTCAATAAGCCCAAGTTCATCAAAAACGGAATTCATATGTATCTTCTATTGCGTTTTCGAGTTTGGAGGTTTTACCGGTTCTTATTTAGGGAGGTTTCATACCTCACCTTATTTGGTTCTTTACCTCTTCCTCTTTCTTGGGTTTTCTTCTCTTTAATATATATAGCTTTTTTCTTACCTTTTCAAAAATCCCAAGTTTGCTAAAATCTAAGTCCGGACGCAAACATTATCGCTGTTTTTGTGTGCCCTGTTTGGTTCCGGCGGGAATTTCGGCGGCACCGGGTCTAGGGCAGAAATTTCTAGTGAACCGCTGAAAAACTGTTCTGTTTGTTGTTCAGATTCAGACGGGAACTTTTCAGGTCAACCGGAAATTCTAGCACCAAATCCGGTGGCACCGGTTTCCCCGCCGAACGTGTTCGTCCAGCTCGTTTTGTCTCCAACGGTCATCTCCCTTGAAGGAGTATAAATGGGGGCTTCTTCCCCGAAGTTCTAGGGTTCTTAAGCATGTTTTTGACCTCCATTGTTGACTCCTCTGAGCTTGCTTCTTCTCCCTTCCCTCCTATGATTTTTGCATCTTTTTGAGGAATTTTGAAGAGGAGATCTAGATCTACAATTCCCACCAATCAATTCCTCCTCTAAGTGAGGCAAACCCTTTGGATATAGATCTTGGAGTCATTGGTTGATTTCCACTATTGTTCTTCATCTCTAATTCCTGCCTAGAACTTGTTGCTTTGGTGGGATTTGAGAGTGAAGGATTTGAGCACTCTTGGTGTTCTTTGCATTCTTGCATAAGTGTTGACCTCTCCATTACGATTTGTTCGAGTGAGAGACCGTGAGCTTGTTACTCTTGGAGGATGACCTCCTAGTTGGCTTGGCGGTTGGTGCTGTGGTTTCCTCCTTCGTGGATCTTGTGATGTGGTTGTGGAGCTTGCCATCTCCGGAGTGGAGGAAAAGCTAGCCATAAGTAAAGGGCCTATTCCTTCGTGGGATAGACTTGGATAAGAAGGTGAGCCTTCGTGGCATTAGAAAATCATTTGTGGAATCTCAAACCTCTCCAACATGATGTACCTTCTTGTAAGGGAACATGGGGACACATTTTCGTATCCACGTGCCTCGGTCATCTCTATACCCGAGCTTACTTTCCTTGTGATAACCATTGAGCTTGAAGTACTTATATCTTGTGATATCTTGCTTAGCTGAACTTGTCGTTGGTGCACTTAGTTGATCCTAGTGTATTTAGGTTTTGTGCTTGTAAAATAAATGTTAGTTTAATTCCGCATTCTATCAAGCCAAAATCATAATAGTTTTTCAAATTGCCTATTCACTCCCCCTTAGGTGACATCTCTATCCATTCAATTGGTATCAGAGCAAGGTGTCTCTTTGTTTAGGCTTGAAGACAACGAGTTTTGTTAACGAGTAGGAACTCGTGGTTGATGTAGTCGTACGCTTGCTGATATCATGATCTTGTGGAAGTCCGAGCACCGCAAATCAGCAGCGCATTCGTCCTCGCACACACGTCCAAGCCATCGGACAACCTCCACCTCCTCGCTCCAGCGAATCAGCGGAAGCAGCAACTCCTTCCAGACGCAAGGCCACCGGAAACATGTATCTTGCTAATCCGAGACCATGGGGGAATATCTAGAGGGGGAGAGAGATCCTTCACGAGGAGGTGTGTTTTGTGAGGGAGGAGAGGGGGCTTTTATAGGCAAGGGGGGATCCTCCCCTCCCATGGCCGGCGGCCAAAGGGGGGGTGCCCCCACCTCTTCCTCATTCATGTGGTGAAGCTCCACTCACATAAATTCAAACTCCACCCAAAGTTCCACTCACATGCATTAAATTTCCACCAAATTTAGTGACACTCTCAATTAATAAAACTCTTTTATTTATTTTATTCATAATTTTGTTAATTACTTTAATTAACAAACATTCACATAAAACCCTTGCAACATTTCAATATCACATGCAAAACCACTTTCTGCAATTTCACCCGAAACAATTTCGGTTTCTATCGAAACAATTCCTATTTCTATCGAAACATTTCCTGCTCTTTGCAAACCTTTTGTCTGGAACATATGTGCTCCTAAATGGTGTCCGCCAACCCTTAAGTGTGTCACCCTACAGTTCGTGAATAATGCAGACATGATTGAGACTCCTCTCAGATCAATAATCAGAAGCGGTACCTGGAGATCCATACTGACTCCTGCATATTCAACGATGACTTCTGTGATCGTGAGAACCTTTAATGTTAGTAATTTAATCCCTTTGTCTCATGATATAATACATGTCCAAGATTCGATCATCGGTATCCAAATAGCTAGTTTGATCTCGTTACCGACATGCACTCTTTTCTCGTTCCCGTGATATAACATTCTAGTGATCACATCACTTGCTTGCAAGCTATCTTAATGTGATATCACCGAGAGGGCCCAGAGTATATCTATTCGTCATCGGGATTGACAAATTCCACTCTTGATCCATGAGCCTCAACATAACACCTTCATAGCACTAAACCCATCTTTATAGTCACCCTGTTACGGTGTGACGTTTGATGTTATCAAGATACTTTTCCGGTGTTAGCAATTAACATGATCTCATGGTCTAAGGACTAAGACTACTTTGTATGATCTTATAGCAATATAAACATAATTACTTGATCGTAAGGCTATACTTCGGATGAATGTTCATCACATCATTTCACAAATGCTGTGACCTTGTTATTAACAACATACATCTTGTTAATCAACAAGCTAGTCTATAAGAGATGCATAACTAGGAACCCTTTTTGTTTATTAAACACACATGTATTGACGTTTCCTATCAATACAATTATAGCATGAAAAATAAACATCTATCATATACAAGGAATACATAATAACAACTTTATTATTGCCTCTCAGGGCATATTTCCTTCACTTATTTTCTCCTTGAGCCCCATAGTTAAATTTTTTTTGACAAATTTAGAGCACAAGTCATCTCATGAGATGTGGACCAAGCTTAAAGAAATATTTGATGTGTCCATTTCTCATATGGTCGGTGGTTCTCTGAGGAGCTCTCTTCTCCTTCACATCATGATGAGCTCCAAATTGCTTCCACCTCCGACCACAATCAGATTTCAATTCCTTCCACTTCACCTACATGTCACAAGTCACAAGGTAATGGCATGGTGAGTGGAGAAATCATATGTGATGATGGTAGTGTTTCTCTTTACACCGATGATTCATGTTCTAGAAATTCTAATGGTGTAGAGAGTTTGGACTTAAGCACTTCTTGCAACAATAATTCTATATCCCCTTGTGTTGCTAGTCCTTACATATCGTCTAAGAATTATTTGAGTACTAATGTAGATGATATGCTTGATTTGTCTTGTTCCCATGAGAAAAATACTTCTATTTCCTCTAGTTGTGTCTCTAACAATGTAGAGTAAATCAAACACTCTATGGAGAAGACACAGTCATGAATGAAGATTCAAGAATATCCCCATCTTCATCCTCCCGTACTCACATGTGCCTTATGGCAAGAGGGTCCAAGGTATCTCCAACTTTGAATCCCAATATATATTTGAATGATGATAGTGATGATGATGTTGATGAGGATACTAGTACTATCCTTCTTGAGATGAACTTTTTGTGTACCTCTCTTCATGGTAATAATTAGGTCATTTATTGTCTCAAACACGTTATGGATACCATAACTAAACAGACGGAAACCATAGAGGAGTTGGATTTCCAACTTGATGATGGGAGTCCGATATTAAATCTCCTCAAGCAAGAGCTTGCCAAGGAGAAGCACACTAATTGTCTCCTCACTCAAAAAATGAATCTTATGAGTTTGACAATGAAAAGTCCATTAATGATGCTTGTGCTACTAACTCTACTTCTTGTGAAGTATCTACATTAAAGGAGAATGTTGAGCTAAGGGCTCAACTTGAGTTGCTAACTAGCAATTATAGGAAATTGGAAGAAAGTCATGAAAAGCTCTCAGGCTCTCATAATGATTTTCTAATCTCCTATGATGGGATAAAGTTACAAATTGAGGCAAGTATCACTAAGGTAACATCTTGTGAGCCTATTTTGGATGTTAGCACAACTTATACTCAAAGTGATATATCACCATGTGCTTGTCCCTATGATCCATCTAGTCATACTATTGATAACCTTGTGTTGGATTACTTGCCTTGCCTTGTTGCTCTAACAATGAAGCTCATACTTCCTCTGGTACTTCTATTTCTACTAACCATGTAGAGTAAATCAAAGAGCTCAAGGCCCAAGTCACTTCTTTGAAGAAAGACTTGGAAAAGACTCATGAAGGGAAATCCACACTTAATAATGTTTTGAGTGTGCAAAAATCCCCTAATGATAAAAGTGTACTTGGATTCAACTCCAATAATAAGAACAAGTCCAAGAGCAATAAGAAGAAGGGCCAAGACCAAATCAAGAATTTGGCCAAGATTATTTGCTTCAAGTGCAAGGTTGTAGGATATCATGTAAGATCTTATCCATTAAAGAAAAAACACTTGAGTGAGAAGCAACAAGGGAAGCGGCCACAAGTTCAAGGTCAAGCCCAATCTCAACCTCAAGTTGATGCTAAGGCACTTCCTAAGAAGAATCAAGATAATTCTCCCCAAGCTAAGAAATTAATGAAGAAGAGAAAGGGGAGCACTTGTTGCTACATATGTCGTGAGAAGGGGCACTTTGCCTCTTCGTGTTCAAATGGTACCTTATCTAACCCTATCATTGTTGATGATGATTACTCTGTTGGAAAGGATAAGTATGGCAATGTGTTTGCCAATTTTGTTGGAACTCAAAGTGGTGTCAAGAAGAGAACCATTTGGGTTGCCAAGCCTATTGTGACTAACCTCTTAGGACCCAACTTGGTTGGGGACCAACAAGCTCAACCTTGATCAATAGTTGTTTGTGGAGGGCATTGGAGACTTGGCTAACTCATGAATAATTAAGGGATCTTCATATATTACATTTGATCAAGCCAAGTTGTAAGGATTATCAACTCCCTACCATATACCCAATGCGCCTCTTTGTGGTAACTCGAACTCAACTCTTTTATATTGTAAGTTACTTGCCCTTTACATATTTTGGTTTTGTCCAAGTATGTGTTTATATTTGTTGTGCCTCATGCTTTCTTATTTTGTGTATTCAAGTATGTCTAGGTGTTTGGCACATCACTTACTCGTTTGTTTTGTGTTGAGCCTCTAATGCCTCTTGAAGATATCTTTTTGGGCTCCTTGCGAGTGATTAATGGAACATCCCATTTTGGGGGAGTGATATGCCTCGTGCATCTCTCAAACCTTAAAATGTGTGTACATGAGTACTACTACTTAGTATTGATATTGCAAGCTTATCTAGTCACTATGTGGTGTGTCATACTCATGAGAAATTCAAATTATAAATGTCCATTAATTATCTCTAGTTGAGGGTGTTTTGCCTCTTATTAAGAAAAAAATGAATATCACATTGTGGGGGAGTAATATGCTTCTTTTGCATATCACAATCCTAGGAAATGTGAACATATGATATGGTGCCACTTAGAGTTGATATTGTTGAGTATCTTGTTTCTAGGTGGCATGTTAGCTCAAACAAGGTCCTTTTTTGTTAGAAGCTTTTATTGCTCGTATTTTCGAACTTTCTTTGAGTAAGAAATTCTTGGTGCGGTCTTCCCCGAATAGATATCTCTATATCTTAAATGGGAGACCGTTTGCTTCAAGTTATTCTAATCATTTATTTTCATGATTGTGTGACTAGTTGAAGCTATCAAGAATCTCTATCTATGCATAGTGCTTAATCTTTATATTTATATCTTAATATTTTTATTGTGAAGTTGTATTTTTAATATCCTTGCAATATACCACCAGTAAATTAATTCCAATATACTCATTGCCTTTGACAATTGTGATATACTTATGTGTGGTAGCATTTGTGGATCATCTTCACCTTGTATTTCGCCTCTTGTTGCCTTATTTTCTTTCTAAAAAATTTGTTGCATCTCCCATTGTCTTCATTGCCTTTTGAAAATCTCTTTGATTATGTTCTTTATCTAATATGTTTTAGTGGAAGACAAACCTTTTTTCGGTACTTTGTGCCATTGTGAAAAGTGTTAAGGGTTTGGTTTATTTGTTGAAACCTTGCTCTTTTGGGAGTTTGTTATCCCATTCTTTCTTCTATATTTTATTTGCTTGAATGAGACAAACCTTTGGGCATATGTGTTTTTAATTCATCTTCTATGCTCAATAGTTTTTGCTAAGTTCATTAGTTGAACTTTGTTGAACAAATCTTGTGTTGATTTTATTCTTTGATATTGTTTGGACAACAAATGTGTTTTGTCACTCCTTGTATGCCTTCTTGAATATTTTTGGTGTTTTGTCCAAATTATATACTTGTTGGATCTTGAAAGTATCGTGCATGCATGTTTACTAAATGTATACCTTATATCATGTTTTTCTTTCTTTCATCCAATATATAGGTTATACTCCATCAAATCCTTAAACGGCTAAGATGTGCATGAAATTCAAATTTCATCTCTAAATATGCACATATTTTTATGGAGTGTGTCCTATGTGTTGTGGTTAGTCTAACCACTTTGGACACAATAAGTTTGGGAACCAAGATGTACTTCAATGTTGTTTCAGGTACATTGGAGATGCAATGCATGCTTGATGGCTCAAAATATATTCAAGCTCGTTGGGGAACCCCAAGAGGAAGGTATGATGAGCACAACAGCAAGTTTTCCCTCAGTTATGAAACCAAGGTTATCGAAACAGTAGGAGCAAGGAAACACCTCCAAGGTGTTGTTTCCAACTTGGAATCTTGTCCAACACAACCACAGAACTTTGCCCCAACTTATAGTGAGGTTCTCAATCTCACCGGTTTTGCTGAAAACAAAGGATTAAACGTATTGTGTGGAAGATAGTAATTGCTTGCAGAAAGTAAATAGAAAACAGTAAATAGTAGATTGTAGATTGATAGTAAAGGAAAGGACCGGGGTCCATAGTTCACTGGTGATTCTCCTTAAGATAGATGACATGTTGGGTGAACAAATTACAGCGGGGCAATTGACAAACATCGATAAAGCATACATGCATATACTAATCATCTTGACTCCTATGATATTTGATTGGGCATTACAACATTATACATAGACCGTAATCCAACTGCATTAATGACTAATAATCCACCTTCAGGTTATCATCCGAACCCCCTCCAGTATTAAGTTGCAAGCAACGGATAATTGCATTAAGCAAATTGTGTAAAGTAATAAATACGATTGTTCTATGAACAAAGGATTGTTGTTTTCTCCCTAGTAGCAACATCACATCTAGTACCTTAGAGATTTCTGTCACTTCCCCAGATTCCTAGAGGCATTAACCCACTATCGAGCATAAATACTCCGTCTTGGAGTTGCTAGCATCTACTCGGCCAAGATAGCTACTAACAACAGAGAGCATGCAAGATCACAAATAACAAAGACATGATAGAATCAATAGTCAATCTAAAATAGCATCTCAATATCCATCGGATCCCCGCAAACACAACATGTACGATTACAAATAGATGATCTTGATCATCAACGGAGCTCACAAGATCTAAACATGGTAACACAAAGGAGAAGAACCAACCATCTAGTGCAGGGATGAACTACTCACGCATCACACCGGAGACAATCATGGTGATGAAGAAGGCCTCTAGGGTGATCTCTCCCCTCCGGTAGGGTGCCGGGAAGAGCTTCAGATCCCTCCCGATCTAGGGATGGAGATGACGGCGACTATAGACTTCTTCCGTGGAATTTTGATCGGGGACTTAGGGTTTCTGTATCGGAGGCTTCTTATAGTCGAAAGGGGAGGCCGAGGGGGTGCCCGAGGCGGCTGCACCACCCCCATGCGCGGGCCAGTCCTGGCCGCATGTCCAGGTGGTGTGGCCGGCCCCTGGCCCCTCTCCCTCTCTTCTTCTGGCTCCGTGTTCCCCTCGGTGAAATATTGACTTTGGCTTTTGTCCCGTCCAATTCCGAGAATATTAATTTTCTGACTTTTCTGCAACCAAAAACAGCAGAAAACAGGCAACTGGCACTATGGCATCTTGTTAATAGGTTAGTACAAAAAAGTGTATAAAAATACTCCAAAGTGTGGACAAAACATAAGAAAGTAGATATAAAACAAGCATGGAACATCAAAAATTATAGATACGTTTGCAACGTATCAACATCCCCAAGCTTAACTTCTGCTCGTCCTCGAGTAGGTAAGTGATAAAAAGAAAGAATATTTTTTTAGGTGACATGAACCATCACAAACTTGATCAAAGTATTTGTAAAACATTAATAGCTAGGATCATAGTACTTGAACATAGCATGAAATATATAGTTCTAACAATAAGACATAGTAACTATGTTGTAGCATGAAAAGGTACAAACAAAAGATTCATGAATAACAATGCTTTGCAAGACGTTTATTTGTTTCACATATAGAAAACATAATGATAATGGTATTCAGCTTGTCCCTCATAGTGTAGCAAAACATAAATGCATATGACACCTTCAAAGTTCATAAGGGTGACTAGATACAAATAGTTTAAGAACAAGCAAGATCAAAGTTATGAATCAATCAACAAGTCTTGGGACAATGCACATTAAACTAAGAATGACCACTATGCTCTCTCAATAGGTGCATAAAGATAGAAGATGGAGACTCAACATAAAAGTAAAAGAAAGGCCTTCATAGAAGGAAGCAGGGATTCAAGTCTCATAAAGAGCTTCCAAAAATTATGGTACTTATTAGCTTTCAGCTCTCATTGCCCCTATCATAAGCATCTTTAGGTGATTAAGGTTAAAGTGACACAACTAAGAGGATATGCTTGACAAGTTATAAGTTGAAATCTCATGCCCCTTGCTTACGAGTACCGAACTTCATGCTACTCAACTTCATTCACAAGTAAGCTCTTGTCATTGTAAGTACATATGTATCATAGAGAACCGCCAACGGGGTACCCCTTGCCCCATGACACAGGAGCTATCCCATATAAAAATTACAAGGCAACAGACAATGAGCATCTCAACGAACTTTTTATTTGCTATTTGCATAGGTTTTTATTGATGATGCTTCATAGAATGCTCATTATGGTTATGCTGCAAGTTTCCACCATGATTAGGCATGGCTTAGGCTAGTGGCCCAGGTGTTTCTCTAACACACATAGAAACTCCATGATCTTACAAGTTCCCATTTTATTTCACACCGCCGGGATCCATAAGCAAAAGAATCATGATATCAACGGAATAATAAGTGCAATGTTGAAAGCGTTCCCCATGATACATGGTTCTGCTAACTTCAACTTGTAAAGTGCAAGAATATATGCAACAAAGATGGACACAATGGTTCAAGATTATTAAGTGAAAGAAAGTAAAGTGTGCCATCAAGTTCGTGAGAGCTGTAATCACTAATTTTCACATAACAAGTTTAATTAGGAAGGTAGATAAAATCATGAATATACTTGGAATAGCAAATGCTAATAGGTAGGTATGGTAGACTCTTTGGAACCACTTGGTTTCATTTGGAGTTGGATGCATGAGTGGAACTCATACTTGGTTATGGAGGCTAGCAAAAGACTGGGAGCGACCAACTAAGAGAGAAATAATGGCCATAATCATGCAAAGCGACAAAACATCATTAATTAAAGCATAAAGTGATATTACAAGTCGAAAACTAAAGGATCATAGAGGCTATGGTGACTTGGGATAGTCTTAACATGGTGTGAGCATGCGCCAAGTCAACCCAAATAAAGCATCAAAGGAGAATACCACAATATTATGCTTTAATATGCTAAAACAATGCATGATTCTTTCAAGGCACATTAAGCAATCTCAATTGTTTATAACATGTCATGCTACAGCAAAAATCACTAAGCATAAAGCCAGAACAATATCAAGCATGACATGACAAAGCATATGCCATAGTCAAAATAAGCTCCTTTTTACCACTTAAGCACGAACTTTTCCTACTCTTTTCCAATCCAAAACAACTTATTTGAAAACTAATATACGAATGAGGGAGTGCAACCAATTTATTCAAGCAAACTAAGCAAACGAAAACAAAAAACAAAAATGAAGACGCTCCAAGAACAACACAACTGTGCATGAAACAATAAAAATGAAGTGTTTTCAAGAAACCTAAAAATTTTATTGATGAAGAAGGGGATGCCTTGGGCATCCCCAAGCTTTGACTCTTGTACTTCTTGGATATTTCTTGGGGTGACACGGGGTGGCATCCCCAAGCTTGAGCTTTTGTCCATTCTTCATCTCATTCCATTACTCTTCCCTTACACCTGAAATTTTTCCTTCAAACAAAACTTCACACAATCTTCATTAGCAACATTACTGTACTTAAGATAATAAGTCTTTTGGTTCAGTTCCAACACAAATAAAACTACCATTAAAACAAAAATCTACTGTAGCACTTCCTTTAAAAAGTTCAAATGATCAAAGAGAAAGAGATTAAGAGGCAAATGCAAATAAAGGCAGAAATCTGTCAAAACAGACCAGCAGGTAAAAACCAATTTTTTCGAAGACCTTCTGTTGCTCAAATCGAAAAGTGTTGAAGTAATGAAAGTTGGATAACAACCTGGGGCAGAAGCACAATAATTATAGCTCAAACCGACGTACAGAGATATTTCACGAATTTTTACAGCGAAGCACAAAAATCTGTTTCGGGACAACAACTTTCCCAAGCATTACTTCTCTCTCATTAGAGGTTACTATTGGCAAAAAATCACACAAAAATGATAAGGAGAGGTTATTACAGAGGTAATAACTTCCAAGTCTCAACTAAAACTTTTAGGTTACCTCTCACTAAGTACTTTTCTTTAACGCCTTTCAGTTAGGCATAAGAAGCAAGAAAAGAATCAAGTATTCTCAAATGAAGAAGCATTAAGAGCAAATTTTGTTTTAATAGGAGAGGCAGACGGAATCTTCTCTCTCTTCTTAGGGAAGTGTTCTATATATTTATTGAGTGGAAATTGCTACTTAATGGTGCCTTCTTTCATATCAATAATGGCACAAATAGTTCTAGGAAAAGGTCTTCCCAAAATAATAGGACAAGAAGCATTGCATTCAACATCCAAAAAATAGAAATCAATGGGGACATAGGCATTGTTAACCATAATAAGAACATCATTAATACTCCCCATTAGTTTCTTTTTAGCATTATCATCAAGTGGGACATTTAAATAACAATCTTCCAATGGTGGCAAATCAAGCATTTCATAAATCTTTCTAGGCATAATAGAAACACTACTATCAAGGTTACATAAAGCTTTGAGATCAAAATCATTCACTTTCATATTAATGATGGGTTCCCAACCATCTTCTAATTTCATAGGAATAGAAGCTTTATGTTTCATCTTTTCTTCTTTAATTTTTATGAGAGCATTAGTAATGTGTTTTGTAAAGGCCATATTCATAGTACTAGCATTAGGAGTTTTAGCAAGCTTTTGTAGGAACATAATTACTTCATAGATATTGCAACCATCAAGATCAAAATCATAATTATCATCTAAAGTAGTAGAGCTATTGTTTCCCATATTTCGAAGAATTTCAGCATTTTTATTAGAAAAGGTTCCATTGGGTTTACTAGCTTCAACATTAGTGGTAGTGATAGTAGAAATACTAATATTTCTAGCAATTTCATCTTCTCTTTCCCACTTAGCATGCAATTCAGCTAATAGTCTAACATTTTCATCAATTCTAACTTGTATGGCATTAGTAGAAGCAAAGGGATTTTCAATAGTTTCAGATTTAGCAGACATGTTATTCAAAGAAGATTGTGCTTTAGACAATGATGCTATATTTCTTTCAGCATTAGAGAGTTTTTCCTCAATAGTTTTATTGAAAGCAGTTTGTTTACTAATAAAATCATTAAGCATGACTTCAAGTTCAGAGGGTGCACTTCTATTATTGTTGTAGGAATTTCCATTAGAATTACCATTATTGGGAGGATATGGCCTATAATTATTATTACCAAAATTATTCCTGTAGGCATTGTTGCTAAAATTATTGTTTCTTATAAAGTTCACATCAACTTGCTCTTCTTGAGCAACCAAAGAGGCTAAGGGAACATGATTTGGATCAATATGAGCTTTCACATTAACAAGCATAGACATAATAACATCAATTTTATCACTCAAGGAAGAGGTCTCTTCAATAGAATTTACCTTCTTGCCGTGTGGAGCTCTCTCAGTGTGCCATTCAGAATAGTTAACCATCATATTATCCAGGAGCTTTGTTGCAGCACCCAAAGTAATGGTCATAAAGGTTCCTCCAGGAGCAAAATCTAGCAGATTTCTTGAAGAATTATTCAGTCCTGCATAAAAGGTTTGGATAATTATCCAAGCAGTCAATCCATGAGTGGGACAATTCCAAATATGCCTTCTAGAAATTTATTGTATATCAATTCCTCAGGATACTCTCATGTGTAATATTGTTGAAATTGCATCGAATCCTTCTTTTTATACTTGTTGCCTTTCTCAAAACATGCCAACTAGCATTAGTTCCCTTAGTGTTAGTTGTGATGTTTTTGATGTTTTTATTTTTCTTTCGTGAAGTTCATTGATATACCATAAGAGAAAATAGAGCCTTGGGATATATATATATATGAACTTAAGCAAAAAAAATCATGTTTGGTATATCTTATGACTTCCTCTTGGATATCATGTATTCTTATTTTTATTAACCTCTTATGTGTGGATGTTTCTTTATGGATTATTCGCATGTTTTGTCCACGCGATACTATACTTATCCGAGGTCACAATTGGTTTCGTATGTAAATGTTCAATCGATCATGAAGTCATCGTTGAGTATGTGGGAGCCATTATGGATCTCCAGGTCCCGCTGATGGTTATTGATAGGAGATGTGTCTCTGTCATGTCTACATATTCACGAACCGTAGGGTGACACACTTAAGGTTGGAAGTTGTTTTAAGTAGATATGGAATGTGTGTTGGAGACCGAATGTTGTTCGGAGTCTCGGAATGGATCCGGGACATCATGAGGAGATCCGGAATTGTCCGGAGAATAAGATTCATATATTGGGGATCATTTTATGAGTTAGGAAATGTTCCGGAGTATTTGTATGAGGATTCTAGAAGGTTTCGGAATGTTCCGGAAGGTTCTAGAAGATTTCTTGGAGTTTGCTTGAAAACCAAGGAAGGGATCAAGGAGTCCTGGTGGGTCAAGACAAGGAGTCGTGGGGGAGGAGGACTCCTCCCCCCTCCCCAACCCGCCGGCCCAAGGAGGTGGGGAGTCCTACTAGGACTCCCCCTCCCCAGGCGCCCTCCCTCCTTTAAATAGAAGGGGGAGGCGCCACCCCTTGCCCCTCCTCTCATAACTCCCAATCTCTGCCGCCTCTCTCCTCCTCCTTTCTTCTGCACAGGCATAGGCGAAGCCCTGCAGAATTCTCTACTCCACCACCACCACCACGCCGTCGTGCTGCTGTGATTCCGTGGAGAAGATCTACTACCTCCACTGCTCGCTGGAACGAGGAGAGGAAGGTCTGCTTCGACTCCGCATGTGTGACCGACTGCGGAACCGCTGCCCGAACGTGGCGCCGGAAGGATTGTCCACTTGACCGACTGCGGAAGCGCTGCCGGAACGCGACGCCGGAAGGATCGTCCACACGATCTTGAGATCGGCAAGTGATCGACTACATCAACCACGAGATCTAATCTCGTTAACGCTTTCGGATCTACGAGGGTTAGTTCCTATCTATCTCGTTGCACATGTCTAATAGATTAGATCTTGGCTTTTATCTAGATTAGATCTGGGTTTTGTTCGTTCTTGCGGTAGAAATTTTTTGTTTTCCATGCTACGAACCCATCAATCTTCATCTCTGTGTGCCTCGATTATCTCTATACCCGAGCTTACTTTCCTTGTGAGAGCCATTAATCTTGATGTACTTATATCTTGTGCTATCTTGCTTAGCTTAACATGTCATTGGTGCACTTAGTTGAACCTAGTGTATTTAGGTTTTGTGCTTGTAAAATAAACGTAGTTTAATTCCGCATTCTATCAAGCCAAAATCGTAAAAGTTTTTGAAATTGCCTATTCACCCCTCTTTAGGTGACATCTCTATCCTTTCAAGGGATACATGCATCAATGAGAGAAAGCATTGAATAGTCTCACGTGGCTCCCTAAGACAAAATCTCACCAATTTATATAGGATCAGAAAGTGTTTGGAATCAGCAATCTGACTCAGACTCAAATAAGCTGCACCACCCGGAAATCAAATGATGACATGCGAGACCTTGGCCAGCAAGGCTGGCATGGATGGAGGGCTTGCATGGTATTAAACGGGATTTTTGGGCCCACATAGTTGTACAATAACTAAAAGAAGATATGAACAGGCTTTCGATAGTGAACTGGCAAGGGAATTTCACGATAATATGGGCTGCCGAGCCTTCTATCCTATTGATATAAGTGATCAAATCGCTCTAATTATACAAGTGTACCTCGAGGATGGCGGTGGCCCAACCCTACTCGACCAATTTTCGCTTCACCCCTACATTCCTCTTCACATAGGCAACTTTTTGTTTTATTCACAAATCTATCCTTGTCCGTGCTATTGACTCTCATTTTGGTCCTTGTTGTATTTTTTGTTGTTACAAAAAAGGGAGGTGGAAAGCAAAAGGAGTTGCGAGGGGATATTGTGGAACCTAGAAGCAAGCAGGAGAGGGATGAGTTGATGCTCTACTTGGAATAAACTGCGTGGATGACTAGGGCATCCTTCTCTCTTTTTAATCCATTTTCTATATTTTTAGGAAAGTGTGGGAATAAACTAGGTTTGGAAAAAAATATTAACCTAGAGATCAATTGATTAGGGAAACATTGGGATTTAATCCATTTTCTATATTTTTAGGAAAGTGTAGGAATAAACTAGGTTTGGAAAAAAGATTAACCTAGAGATCAATTGATTAGGGAAACATTTGGATTGACTAATTTTCTTATCCGTCGTTGCAGTGTACCGGAACATTTCCTAGATCACAAATACATGTCAGTGGCTACTACCATCAGTTACTTTCGGCGGGGTCACGGTGTGGGCGCAGATACATGATATACCGTAGATTTACCGGTAGTTTTTCCTTTAGTGACTCATTTATTCTGAATATGATGCAGTAGCGAGACAGTGCCCAGATCGTTACGCCTTTCGTGCGGGTCGGAACTTATCCGAGAAGGAATTTCGCTAACTTAGGACTGTTTGTAGGGTAACGGGTAGGCTAAACTAGCGTAAAATCAAAATTTTCTACCACGTGAACCAGGAATACTATTTGTCATAGATCACGGGACTTGAGATGCGTAGTTGCGTAGTTGCGGAACTCGATGAAGCATGTCGCAGCAGTGTAGATGTTCTATGTCTCCTCCTTCTCCTCATCCCACGAGCATCTCCCCTTTGCGCAGCTCGTCAAGTGCTACAGCTGCAGCACCTCCGAGGTATCCACGTGTCTGGAGAGGAAGGTCACACGACAGACTGCTAGGTCCGCACGTGCAAGACGTGCCAACTCCTAAACGCATATAAAGATCGTTCGGACGAACCATCATAAGGTTGAGTACATGGTCTTTCCCTTTGCCCTACGATATTTGGTCTAGCTCCAAGCTGACCTCTCTTTCTCGATACTGTGATTCGGAATCCCTTTACTAAGTTAACTCTTAACCATATGTAGCACGTCCATGCATTTCTGAATCCGATCACTCGAGGGGCCCAGAGATATCTCTCTCAAGTAAAGAGGGGAAAATCCCATCTTGATTGACCGATGCCTTGCAGTATGTATCAGGACAAACCCGAAACCTACCTTTATAACTACCTAGTTATGGAGTAGTGTTTGATAGCCCCAAAGTAGGTCGATCCACATCTCAAGTACATGCGACAATCTCAGGTCTAAGGACAAAACGTACACGATGTGTAGAGAGAGCTGCAAGTATTATTGCCAGTCTCAAGTTGGGTCAGTCCAACCTCATGTTCATAACATGTGTCCACATCATTGATTTGACATCTACATGTCTATGACTTGCGAAACATAGTCATCAACCAATCAATGTGCTAGTCTAATATTCACGTGTGTCCTCACATGAACTCCCACTAGGGACAACTATTAGATAACCATACAAGTAAAGAGTTTCACAAACAATTCACATAATTGCCAATCAATACAAGTTGCCTGATATATGGATATTCAAGGAACATAATAAAAACTCATGGATACATATGAAATACAATCATCTCTATGATTGCCTCTAGGGCATATTTCCTTCAGTCTCCCACTTGCACTAGAGTCAATCTAGATAGTATCTAATACCTATTGCTCTTGTGTGCGCTTCATGCGCAGGCTGTGGGAGTGGCTTTGTCAAGGGATCAACAACATTTGAGTCAATATATATTTTTCATAACATGACACTACCATCATCAATGAACTCACGAATCAGATGGTAACGCATGCGAATATGTTTGTTATTCTGGTGTTGTCTAGGTTCCTTAGCTTGTGCAATAGCATCATTGTTGTCACAATAAACATCCATGGGATTTGTGGGGCCCCCGGATTAAGCCTCCGAGAATCCATGTTATGCATACAACCACGATCCCATGATCAGTTAGTCGTGGCACATAACCGACAAGTATCATTACAACATCCGAGAATATACCGAATCACAAGACTTACATAATTGCCGTTATGGCTACATCAATAATCATCAGCGGAACTTCATCAAGCGCAGAGCCCGAGCCATGCCTTAACCTAATGGCAACTGACTGGGAGAACATCCTAGCTCCCATAGTCGTCCACTTCACCTTCTTCTGGATATCTGACCATGTTAATAGCCAGGGACAATGCCAGTGAGTACTTTGAATGTACTCGCAAACCACCTTAAGATAATAATAATAACAATAAGGTATGCAATATGGCTATGGTAGTAGGAGGGCTCCCAGAGAGGTTCTTTTCTCACATAGTTTCTCTTTTAGATATAGCATCTACATATCTTTGTTGAAAACTTTTGTAAACCATTTTCGAAACCGTTTTGAAAAGTTTTAGAAAACCTTAGGACTAGGACACCCATTTGTTTCTCCTTCACGGTCATCCCATGACCAAACTCCTTCCATCCCTTTCTGACCATCCCATGGTCAAAACCGGGATCCTTTCCGACCATCCCATGGTCAAAACATTTCCAAAGCCATTTCTTTTCCAAAATCCTTTTTGAAAAGAAAACCAGCACCACTCTACAGCAACCTTCCCAACCGTCCATGACCGCGAGCGCGGATATTCGAATAGATTTACACTCTGCAGAGGTTGTACACTTTACCCACACCATCCGGGTCCACTACCCTGATCTTCACCGATCGTGGGTCGAGTAACCGATCAAGACTCTCCGGATGCCCATTCCAATATAAGTGCCTACCCTATGAGTGTTAATCCCCTCAAAACCAGGACGTCAGGCGAGGACCAACCGGAGCGCTTTTTCCACTTCTTGAGTGTGCGCTTTCAATGAGGGGCTCACAGTAACGCGTGGAGGCATGCCAACCCTTTGTTCCTTCTCCAGGTCGATGTCCCACATGGACCTTTATCAGAGAAGGCCCACCCTCCAGGGATCCCTGATCCCATGTAGTTGTTGTGAGGCAGCTTATACCGGAATAGACAACCATCAAATCCAGCCCTATCCCATACCAGAGTAACGTGGTTGCACGGGTTAATTGTTCTAGCAAAACTGCAAAGAACTGGGTGCATTTTCGTAAACATTTTTCCTCCATCTTTCCTTTAGCATTTTGTAAAACAAAACCTTCTTCTTTTTCAACATCTCTTGGGAGGTCCCACCTCTCCAAGGTTTTATCATAAAACATTTGGTAAAACTTTTTCCGGGGTCTTCCCATCCTCTAGCTTTGCTTCGGCTAAATCGGGGGTCTCCAAAGGGTTATGGTGATATACACCATCTATTCTACTAGGGACAAGTAGGTGTCACCAAGGGGGTTGTACTTAGTAGTAGCGAAGTGTCATGGTTCAGAGGAGCCAAGCCACTACCGTATATATATATACATCAACATAATTTAAACAATGTAGTTTTCATAAAACAATAAGTAAAACAGTAGGACGAGGCTCATGAGCAAGAAGGTGGCTTGCCTGATGATCAGCAATATGGCAATATGTCCCTGGACTTCTTCTTTAGATAACCAAGCATACCAATACCAATAATAAATACCACTTCTTCTGCTCTCCGATTTCATCGCAACTATCGTCGTCCCGACAGTACATGCAAGCAAACCAAGCCACAATCAACACAAGGCACACAAGCACCAACACATACAGCAAACAATGAGCAATACATGTTCACTATTCATTACATCCTAGGAGGAAGGGATTTTATAAGATTGGCCTTGTCTTGGTAATATGGAAGAAAATCCTTTAGGATTTATAGTCTAGGAATTACCTAGGAGGGATTTTCGAACAAGACCATGTTCTGTATGGTACCATTGTATACAGATGATACCTACAGGTAGATGTTGATAAAATGAAACCAACAAAAGTGGTTTCACTAATTTATCACTTTTCTTTGATTTCCTATGAATTTTCTAGTGATAAAGGCCCTAGTTTGAGGAAATAATTCACCAGAAAAGTTCTTAAGCTCCAAAAATTATTTCCTTGGTTCATTAGGTATGTCCTGATGTACTTGTTCATTGAGAGTTGGATTCATGCTAAAATATTTAACAGAATGCCCTCAGGAAATTCCCAAAGGCAGTTATGTAGACATTTTGTCTTTTTCACCAGATTAAATCTACCGAAGCATTTGATTTGATTCAAAGGGCACAGTGTAGGTATTTCGAACACCTCTCTGTAGAAATTGGAATAAACCTTTTTGGAGCTGTATAACTACTATAGTGAATTTAGAGGTGAATGAACCATGCACAGAATAGTTTAATTCACAGAAAAACATCCAAGGCTCCATAAATCAGGAGCTCCTGGATTTGGATAGGCAGTGATGAACCACATCACTGGGAATTGGAAATTACCCAAAATATGTTGCATATTTTCCTAGGGAATTTTATAAAGGCCTAACTGCATGTATTTTGTTATTTTTGCTACAGGCAAACTAGAGTTCACCTTGGCCTGAGATAAATGCATTGGGTAGGCCTATGGGTATACTTTCAAAGGCACTTGGTTTCATACATTTTGGAGATGTGTAGGTCCTTGAGGGGTTTAGTTACTAGAAAGGATACCTCTTGGTAAATAAATCTATAGAGGAGATATTAGTGGTATTTGGCCAAGATTTTGGTACAGCATGATAGAAAAAACCCTAAGGTATCCTAGAAAATTTGTGTCAGGTCATATGGAGGTAATTACCATTTTCATTTGTATTTAAAGTAACTACTATTCAAATTTGTCCTGGTGAAAAATATTAAAGGAAGAAAGGGACGCGGGCCAGGTCTGCTACGGAGTTGGGCTGCACTGCGGGCCGACCCAATAGGAGGCGCCGGGGAGGCGCGCGGGATCATTTGAAAACGGTCGTGTGGGGCTCGCTGGTCAGCCACCCGGGGTGGCGAAGGGGTATCGGCTCCCCTGGGCCATAGGATTAGACGGGGGATCGACGGTCGACGACCGCCGTCCTTCTCCTGACGGCGGCGGAGGGACAGAACCCTAGGGGAGGGCCAGAAGAGCGCGGGGTTGCTCACCGGGGGCTCAGGGCGTGCCGGGGAGAGGCTGGGGCGTCGCGGCGTGCGGCGGCGACTCCGAGAGGGGCGGCAAGGACCAAATCCTCGACTGGCTCGCATGGTGGTGGCCGAGAGGAGGTCATTCGGGAGCTCGCCGGCGAGGTGGTTCCGGCCATTCTTGATGAGAAAGGGAGGCACAGTCAGAATGAGGAGGAGTAGGGGATCACAACAGAGGGTCATGCAGAGAGGGAGGGGCAGATGAGAGTGGGCTTAGCTCGTTTTGGGGAGGAGGCCGAGGCTTCTCCCTTTCTCTCTCTCGAGCAGGGCAGAGCAGTGGAGAGGGAAAGGGGTGGCTGGGGTGGTAAGGGGGGAGAGGAACGCAAATGAGGCCAAGGGGGAAGAGTGGGTGGCCTCTGGCCCTTATAAACTGAAGGAGGGTCTCACAGTGGACTTGTCCCATTGGGCATGTGAGGGAGGAGGGAAACCAGGGCTAGTGTTATTGTGGGCGTGGTGGGTGGTATTCTGGTCGAGCTGTAGAGCAGAGGGGGAGGGGTAGCTACTGCAAGAGAAGTAAAGAGGTTTTTGCATGCCAAGACACCCACATGGGGTTAAGTGCTAGTGTCCAAGCACTAAAAGACAAGATGCTATAGTGATTAGCTACAGTAATCATGACTAGAGGAGATGGTGTTAGCTGTGGTGAGTGGTGGTGAGCTTTGGTGGTGATTTTAATTTGGTCTAGGCCACTAATTCCTTAGTTTGCCACATTTGATCAAAATGAGGCTTCTGAAGGAAGTTTAATATTTTGCACTGGGCAAGGTGGGGAGATGGTATTGGTGGGTAGATGGGGTCAAGATACACTTCCAGGATTTATTTGAGACTTTACTAAAGATTTAAAGTCCACTTAAATCCATTTATTCGAAAACTGCAGAAGTAGTTTCTAGAAGATCATTTGATAAATTTACATTGGACAAGGTTGGTTATCAGTTTGAGATGGTCCCAAATGTGAATACACACTTAGGGGATTTTTTCCAAGATTTATTGGGGCTTAAAAGTATTTAAAACATTTATTATCCCATTTCTACCATTTTAGAAAATAGGCAAAAAGAAATAATAAAACCCTTCAAAAATATTTATTTTTGAAGTTGGAAGTTAGGGTATGATATATGGGTCTCAATTGAGCAAAAGGTTGAGGAAGTGTTTTGGCAAAAACCAAACTTTCCTTTATGGAAGGAGTTTTGGAGATTTTGACTATTAAAGAGATTTGTTAGATTTGGAGCCCTAATAATTATGGATAATATTTGATAAATCTTGATGAACAAGGTAGATGAAGTAGAAAAGGTGTATAAAGCATTTTCAACCTTGGGATTGGAGAATCCTAGTTGATTTTGGTGGAATACCCTTGATTAAGGATCTAGGGTGATGTTAATTTCATACCATTAAAACCAGGTTGGATCTTGGAGCTCCGGGCTCCCCTTGGGGCATGGGATATATGGATGTATATACCAAGTGATGTAGATTGCAGTGGTTTAGGGGTTTGAGCTTGATCCTTCTTGATCTCACCATGGCAAGCTTTCAAACTTTGAATAAAATAAGCCTGCCAAAGCAGATTATCAACTAGCCTTCAAAACCTTGTGGGTTTAAACAGCTCAAGGATCCAATTGGAACAAGTGAAGTAGGTAATGAAATACCTATATGAATAGAACACAACCATTCAAATATTTGGTCCATAGAAGGTTGGATGGTGGTGTGAGCTTCTACCAAAGTAGGCACGTTGACTAGTTTTGTAGGAAAAGTTATTTTCTTGCATGCAAAACCATCAAGAACAAGTGGGTAGGAGGATGATCTAACCAAGGTAAAGAGTGGGCCTTAGTAGTCCTTAGGATGGTTAACAAGATGTTTCAGGTGTATTTCCAAAAATGCACAAGGGTTGATAAAGGGATGCATTCAAAAAGGTGATGTTGGAAACATATTTCTAGACTTGGCCAAATTTGGCAGAGTTAGGGTTTTTGACTAGTGTGGGTGGTGATGATTTTGATGGATGGCAAGGTACCAAAGCATCATCAAGTGGTTGATGTGGAAGTGTCGATTGAGTAGAAAGTATCCTTGCTTGGTATTGGTCTTCATTTACTTGGAAGCTTCTAGAAGGGATCACTTCAGAGTTGATCTAGTTAGGGGTTTTAGATGATCACCTAGTGGCTAGAGATCATATTCCATCTTGTATTCTTTCTTAGGGTGTGGTGATTTGGAGACCTCTTGATCCTACTGATGAGCTCCTAGAGTAGCTCATACTACTTCTAAGCAATCAAGTCAAATAGCGGATCAAGGCAACTCATCTTACAAACAAATCAACTACTACTAGGGTTACCATCAAGCCTATCTTGAAGTATGGGTATTTTGAAGTGTTGGGTTTGAATAAGGTGAGAATCCTTGGTATTTCTACCAAGAGTAGGATTCAAAAGCTTAATAAAGGTGTTTTGGGAAACCTGGAGAGAAGAGCATTTGAAGGTTTTGTCTTGAAAACATAAGGAGATAGTATTCTATAGTTCTCCATAGATTGATCAATAGAAGCTACTAAAATAGTTAGTTTGCAAAGGCTTCTTGGCTCAGGTTTTTAAATGCCAGAACATTTGAGAATATGGAAATTAAGCCAAGACTGTTTTGGGAAGTAGCTTTTGTCAACTGGGGTTAAGGTAAGGCGGATATCATCTAATACACATTCATATGCATAAGCATATCCAAGCAACTAGCAAACCACTACTAGGAAACAGCCTATAGATAGACAAGATGTTTAGTGGCGCATATGTGAAAGCATGCGCCACAAGAAAACATCAGTGGCGCACCAGAAAGCATGCGCCACAGAAGATTGGAACTTCTGTGGCGCATTCTCCAGAGTATGCGCCACAGAAGATTGGTGGGACCCGCCAGCCGGGGTGGGTTGATCCAAGTTCTCTGGAGCATTTTGAGATATGCGCCACAGAAGTTGCCTCTTCTGTGGCGCATATTTCCTCATGCGCCATAGAACATGGAGGGGGGCCCACCACGGAATCTAATTCACCCAAGTTTTGTGGCGCATGTTCTGATATGCGCCACATATGTGTTTCACTTCTGTGGCGCATATCCCAACATGTGCCACAGAACATGGAGGGGGTACCCACACAGGGAATCTAATTTACCCACTTCTGTGGTGCATATGGACTTATGCGCCACAGAAGTTTCAGCATCCGTGGCGCATTTCCTCCATATGCGCCAAAGATGAGGGCGTCCAGATCCATGTTAAAAAGGTGACAAAAGCTAGCTTTCTTATCTATCTATCCACCACCACCCATTTCACATCTGTACCTCCTCCCAACTCGTCTTCCTCCTCCCTCACACCCCATCTTGCCCATAGTTTCTCCATTTTCTTGTAACTAAACCTACTTTAATCCATAGATTGGTAAGTGGAAGCTTCGCTCCAACTTCTAGATCTAAAAGCTCCTTACTTTTCTCTCTGACATCTCTATTTGTTTACTAATTTCCTCTCCGCCAACTTGCATTGTAGATCTATTTGTCCACACTCTCTCATCGGGCGGTCTCGTCTCGCTATTATTGTGTCTACTAGGTGAGTACTTGGCCATGAACATGTAGGTGAAGCTTGTAGCGCGGGCGGTGTGTGTGTGCGATCCATGGCGAGACGATGCTTGTGTGGTGCATGAATGTTTGCAATGGGAGGAAGTTTTTCGTTGGTTGCTTGTTGTTGTGTCGGGCCCGGCCGGTGTGGTTGCATGGATGTTTTCCGAAATGTTGATTCATTTCCATTTCGGCAAATTTTTGCACTACCCATATGTCCTAATTTTAGGAAAGGTCATGTCGAATTTTTTCCGACTAGCATTCATGCATGTGTGTGTTCATATGGTGTGGTTCTCACCTATACTCTTTGTTTTGACCGCTCAGGCAACCATGGTCCTCACGATGAGCGAAGGTCAAATTGCTAGGTATAAGAAAGGCGCGAAGGAGGACATGATTCTGAACAACAAGACCATGATAAGATGTCCATGTCGAACATGCAAACTATAGCGCTAGATCGACCCTAAATCTGGACAATTGGAGGGTCACCTTCTCAGGCGCGGTTTCATGCGCGACCTCAATGAGGCGCCGGCAGGACATGGTGGTGGTCACGAAGACGTGGGCGGGTCAGAAGACGAAGAGTCTACCAGGCATGATCATCATGATGAAGGAGATGCCAACGGGCATGATCATCATGACGAAGGAGATGCTGGTGGGAATGATCAGCATGGAGAAGGAGATGGCGACGGGCATGATCATGATCATGAAGAAGGAGAAGACGCGAACACACAGACGCTGCTAACTTCGGTCTTGCCGGACCCTCATGTTCAAGAACTGCTCCTCAAGGAGACGAGCAACGACAAAGTTGCAGCCAGAGAGAAACCCAAGCTGGCCCAAATGGAGGTAGACGGGATGACTCCATTGTATCCTAGGTGTTGCCCCGAGGATAAACGTTTGAGTGTAACGCTCAAGGCTCTGGAGATGAAGGCCGAACACAAATGGACCGATGTGAGCTTCAACGCGAACATGGAATACTGGCACGACCGACTTCCTAAGGGGAACATATTGCCAACAAGTATCGAGGAGGCCAAGAAAATTGTGTGCCCTCTCGACCTGCCACACATTAAATACCACGCATGCATCAATGATTGCGCACTTTATCGAACGAGTACGCGGATAGAACCACATGTCCGGTGTGTGGCCAAGGACGATACAAGAGAGGGAACAAGAAAGTTCCTCGAAAAGTGGTATGGTACTTTCCTATCACCCCTCGTCTGCAGCGATATTTCATAGATCCTAAGGAAGCAAAGCTCATGCAATGGCACGCGGAAAGAGAGAAACCCGAAGATGACCCAGAGAAGGGCAAGATCCTGACACACCCTTCAGACGCTGGCCAGTGGAATGCATTAGACATCGAGTTCGAAGAGTTCGGGGGCGATGCAAGGAACGTCAGGCTGGGTATGAGCACCGATGGACTCAATCCTTTTGGAAACCAGAGTAGCACGCATAGCACCTGGCCCGTGTTTGTATGGCCATACAACCTCCCCCCGTGGCTATGCACGAAGCAAAGGTATGTACACATGAGCATTCTTATTCAGGGGTCGAAACAACTAGGTAGCGATATGCATCTGTATCTGGGGCTATTGAGAGAGGAGTTAGCCAGCTTGTGGGAGACGCCGGCCCGTACGTGGGACGCCTACACTAAAGAATATTTCCATCTGAGAGCCGCGTTGCTCACGACCGTGCAGGACTATCCTAGTTACGCATATGTATCGGCCCAGGTGAACCACAGACACAATGCATGCGTCAAGTGCACGGATGAGACACCGCATCTCCAGCTACCAAGGGATGTCGGGTCTTCGAAAACCGTGTTCCAAGGTACTCGAAAGTGGCTCCGCATGGATCACCCATGGAGAAAACGTGGTGACCTGTTCAATGGTAAGGACGAGCTCGAAAGAGCCCCGCGTCCGAGGAGCGGCGAAGAAATCGAGGAGCTTTTGAATAATTGGGTAGATTGCCCTGCGCCTGAAAAAAACGACCGAGGACAAAGCCGCTGCTGGGTGTATGGAAAGCAAGGTCTGTTTTCTGGGACCTGCCATATTGGCAGGTCCTTCACACTCCCCATAGCCTCGATGTAATGCACATCGCGAAGAACGTTACCGAGAGTCTGCTTGGCACTCTACTGAACATGCCGGAGAGGACCAAGGATGGGCCGAAAGCAAGAAAGGACCTTAAATTGCTTGGCATAAAGAAAGATCTTCAGTACCCTGATAGTGATGATGATGATGATGATGATCATATGGAAGGGACTCAAGGTCGCCGCAAAAGAGTTAAGAAGAATGAGGTGGTGCTTCGCGCTGCCTGCTTCACTCTGAGTCTGGAGGAGCTCGAGCAGTTATTCAGGTGCCTCTTAGGAGTGAAAGTTCCTCACGGTTACTCGGGGAAGATAAGCAGATATCTGGACGTGGCAAAGAAGAGGTTCAGCGGTATCAAGTCTCACGACTGTCACGTGCTGATGACGCAGATACTCCCCGTTGCGATCCGTGGGATAATGGACGAGCATGTCCGTGAGACATTGTTTGGCCTCTGTAACTTTTTCGACGTCATATCTAGGAAGTCGATCGGTGTGAAGCAGCTCGACAGGCTATAGGAAGAGATCGTGATGATACTATGCGAGCTTGAGATTTACTTCCCGCCCGCATTCTTCGACATCATGGTGCATCTGCTTGTACATGTCGTGGACGCATCATCCAGCTCGAGCCGACATTCCTGCACAACATGATGCCGTTTAAAAGGCTAAATGGTGTCATCAAAGGATTCGTTCGCAATAGGTCTCGTCCAGATGGAAGCATAGCCAAGGGCTTTCTGATCTACGAGTGCATCTCCTTCTGCCAGAATTATCTAACCACCGAGAACGAGGATGTTGGAATACCCACAAAGAAGCACCTCGGCAGGCTCGGTGGATATGGTCACCGCGAGGGCTGCCGCTCACTACATGTCGGCATTGATGGTCGAAGCACTGATTTTGAAAGGGCACACTGAGTCGCGCTACAACACATTGAAGTGGTCGGCCCTTGGGTCGAAGAGCACAGAAGCTTAATCGAGCAGGAGTACGTCGACCAGGGCGACCGAGGAAGAAGGGAGACGTAACCAGAGAGCACAACTCCAGCTTCACGGGTTGGTTCAAGAAAAGGCAACTAGACAATCCCCCACAGACACCTTCTACGGAAGATCAAAGACTCATATTCTCCTTGTCACAGGGCCCAGGGCACAACCTAAGAACCTATCATTCATATGACATAAACGGTTATAGATTCTACACCGAGGAAAAGGACAAGAATAGTGAATATCAAAACTGAGGAGTAACTATGTTATCCTTTGCTGATGACGAGACTACTGTGATGGAAAGATTCTACGGAAGGATCGAGGAGATATGGGAGCTCGACTACTGTGGAGAGATCGTATCGATGTTCCGTGTTAGATGGGCCAAGAACATGGAAAAATAAGGCCGCTATTTCACCACAATGGTTATACCAGATGCCAAATCAACGAAGAACGCCTCCGCAACAAATGAGCCTTGGGTACTCGCTAGCCAAGTTGATCAATGCTTTTTTATTACCGACCCGTCAAAGCCCAACCGTGTTGTAGTTAGGAGGGGCAAGAGGAGCATCATCGGAATGGAAGGAGCCGCCAACGAGCAAAACTTCGACAAAAACGGTGACCCAAAGATCGAAGAGGAATTCGACAAGTACTTCGACATGCCTACTACTACTAAAGTAAGAAGGAAGACCACACTACCTACTAAAGGTTGTCCATTCACAAGAAGAACTCTCAAAGTGCACGGGCTAAAGTATTCAACCACGGCGAAAAAGGGCAAGAAGATTGTGAAGAGACACTAGCTCGACGCATCACATGATTGTATATGTTCGAAGAGGGAGTTTTTTGAATAAATATGAATGTTTGTATATGTTCTTGCTTTATTTTAGACATATATATAATTAAAAACACATTACATGATTGTATATGTTCGGGGAGAGAGTTTTTTGAATAAATATGAATGTTTGTATATGTTCTTGCTTTATTTTAAACAGATCTATAATTAAAAATATATTTTTAAAAAATAAAAAAGTGTGAGACAGCCAGGATTCGAACCTGGCTGCCTCAGGTTTAGAATGGCACAAGCAAGCAGCAGAGACCACTAAGGCAAGTGTGTGATCTTGTCATACTACCACGTGCGCCGCGTTTTGTACTAAGTCCACAGGTTCTGTGGCGAATTTCGGCAATATGCGCCACAGAAGTTGGAACTTCTGTGGCGCATATTACCGAAATGCGCCACAGAACCTGTGTACTTAGCGAAATAAATGGTTCGGCCTTCATTCCCCTTCTCCCCATTCAGTCACCGCCACGCGCTAGCCCTAGACCGCAGACGTCACACCGCCGTGCTAGCCCTTGCTGCTAGAGCCGCCCGGCGAACCAGTGGAGGAGGAGCCGCCCGACGAACCCGTGGAGGAGGAGCCGCCAGAGGAGGAGCCGCCTTGCAGCCTGTGGAGGAGGATCCGCCGGAGGAGGAGCCGCCGCGCCAGACCCCGCAACCCTCGTCGTCGTCAACCACCGCAGCAAGTTCGTCCCCCCAGCCCCCACGGTTCGTCCCCCCACCCCCCCTCTGATGCTCTTCCCCCTCTGATGCTATTTCTTGAGAACAAGCAATTAAATGTTGCTACCACTTTTGTCCTGGATGTGGAACAACAATCTTAGTTCCCTGATATAGTGATGTAGTCGAATGATATTTCTTGAGAACAAGCAATTAAATACAGAGTAGTTGCTACCGGTTTTGGTTTTGTTGGTTATTGAGATTTTCTTGAATCTCTATCAGTTTTATAATGCAAGTATAGTTGAAGAAAAGAAAAATCTAACTTGCACTTTGTGAAAAAGAACAAGCTGAGCAACTGAAGTTGCACTTTTCAGATCAGATTGCAGCATAAGAACAAGTTGAGCAGCTGAATTTAGGTTAAGCTTGCAGAAGGCTTGTATATTATGCAACTACTAGATAGATATTCCTTCCATTAAGAAACTAGATATACCCATTTTTGCTCTTTCGTCCCTGGTTGGAATTTAGCCAAGACTGGTGGAGAAGCTTCTCTCTCAAAAAAAAGACTGGTGGAGAAGCTCTTCGCTGGGTGATTCCCTGGTGCATGCCATCATCCCATCTTGATATGCCTAGGAAGCTGGTTGTTTCAGTGAAGATTGACCCACTCCATATATGCCATCATCCCATCCTGATATGCCTCGGAATGGCTGTGATTTATTATTGTTATACTTGCTGTGATTTAATCATGATGGGGTGTTCTGGAGTTTCTTAGTGATCATATGATCACCTAGATCGATGTAGGATGGCTCCAGATCAAGTAGATGCTTTTCTAGATGGTTTGGTACTGTTTGAGTGCTCTATGATTGATTTATTTGCTCCTGTAATTTCTACTTGCTGCACGTGTTGATCTAGCATGGTACCTGAGCCTCCAATCTGACTTAAATGGAAAGTGTGCATGTATACATCTCTTTTATGATTGTTTGATACTTTGATTCATCTGGATTAAATAGCTAGAGCTCTTTTTTAAATAGCTACTGTTTAAATAGATACTTTGATACATCTACTGTTTAAATAGCTAGAGCTCTTTTTTATTTAACCTCTGCCTACTTCAATGCTCATGTATCAGAGTGGGGAATGTGGAGGCATTGCATAGTGTTGGGTTAGCATGTCTGTGTGTGCATGTGTGTGTGCCCATTATCCACCCATTGCATGTATGTGTGCATGTGTCTATGTGCCCATGTGTGTGTGTTAGCATGTTTGTGTGTGCACATTGCACAAGCAGGGTGAACCACATTTTTGCCAGAATTAGAGCTCTTATATATATATATCTGTTATATATATATATCTGTTAGCCATATCTGTTATATATATCTATTATACATAACTGTTATATATATCTGTTATGCCAGAATTAGAGCTCGTTATATATATCTGTTATACATGTTGTATGGGGATGATGGTACCTGTTGTTGAAATGTACTGTGGATGATGGATGATGGATGATGGATACTTGGGTCAATGCATGGGGCTGTCAATATGGGGATGGGTCTTTTGTCTTGCAGGGATATATTTATTCATTTGAGTTGCCCATTTCTCTCGAAGTGTCGATTCACTTCCATTTCGGTTGAGAAATGGGCACTCCTAGGTCAAAAAATTAGCAAAGGTCATGCCGAATTTTTCGGCCGAGATTTGTGCTCACTTTTTGCCTCTTTTAAATAGAGTAGTGCAAACATGTCGAGCAACAAGGAGTCTGGCCCTTCTAAGCACATGATCAGCGTCGAAGAACAAGCTAGACATGCCAACCAGTCATTCTGGCAGGGGTCCGAACAGGAGGAGCAGGAGGAGGCGATGAGGATGACACCACCACCGGAGGAGGAGGCGACCGTTGCTAGAGCTGCTGGGGCCAATGAGGGCGGAGATCCTGATTACGAGGGGGACGAAGACGACTACGATGGAACTAGTGAAGGTGGCGGCGAAGAGGATGACACCACCGATGGCGGCGCCCGCACCGATGGCGGCGAGCGCACGGATGGCGGTAGCGGCAACCCGGCCGCTTCTCAGAAGAAGAAGAAGGAACAGAAGGAGCGGAAGGTGCCAGTGCTCGCCACTGTCTGTGATGAGTTCACTGAGGTCACAGAAAGTGGCCAACCCATTGCGCCAGAGGCGATTGCTAAAGGGTATGGCCTGCAACTCGAGTGCATTGTCCGGGAAAGCATGTCGATCAACACGAAGTACATCAGACATGCTGACCATGCAGCTTTGGTCGATAACCTCCTTAAGAAGCTTCACAAGCGATACTGATTCCCAGAGCAGTTTAGAAACCTCGAGAGAAATAAGAACCCGGTGAACAAACTAGCACTCACGAAGATGAGCAACGCCTTGAGCAGTTGGAAAACCCGGGTGAAGAATAGCATTGACAAAGGTGAAAGCTAGGAGGTTATTAGTAAGAAAAATCCGATGCTCGACGAAGAGGAGTTTAGGATATTCAAGGCGGATATAGCTACCGCTGATGCTATAAAATGGACTGAATGGGGAAGGAGTATGCGGTAACAGAACATAGGTAACCACCGCCTTGGAAGCGGCGGTTACAGGGGAAACAGGCCATTTGGGAAAAGGAGGACGCCGAGCTTGAACGCCTTGGTAAAGAAAACCCTTGGCTTAAAATCACGGACTTAAAGTTTAGGCAATTTGTTCAGGCCCACAACTACCTGGACAAGGAAATAGGGGAGTTCATCACCGACGATCCGGAGGTGAAGGAATTCGAGAAGAAGCTGGTTAGGAATTTATCGCCGATCTCAGGTCTATTGCGTTCTAATTAAGATAATGAAGTCAAGAATCTAAATGGGTTCACCTTTCCTTGTCTCTGTAGGAGGATGAACTGAACGCTACTGCCACAGAGTCTTCCCAGGATTCGACGGAGCCGTGGGACACGGTTTTCAACAGGGCGACCAATGCTTACAAGAAGAGGGACAAGGGGTTGCCGCCGTCCTCAGCTGGCCGTGTGTCCGGCTTTGGTACGAGCATGAAGTTCAAGGAGTACTACAAAGAGGACGCCAAGAAAATAAGGGAGAGGAAGAACCAGGATAAAGCCGCTGTTGCAGAGCTGAAGATGAAGGTGCAGACACTGGAGGAGAATGCGGTGGACGAGAAAACGGTGGACAAGTTAGTGGAAGAGAAGCTTCGCTCGATGATCCCCCCTGAGTTTTTCGAGGGGCTTACTGCTTGGAATGCAGGAGGTCGATAGGGGCCGATACATCTGCCCAGCTTAAGCGGCAGCAACTCGGGCATCAATGTTACCGTGTCGCCGGACCTGGTGACCCCGCCGGCCGTCAATGACGGGACGCAGCCGCTCATTTTGGTCACACCGACGCCCCCCTCCCGCCAAAGATACCAATAAGGCGCAGCTGACGGCGGTGGTGCTTCGTGAGGCACCCGAGCGGGAGATTGCAGATGATGATAGGCCGGCCGCTGACATCAGTCGTGTCTCTACATTAGCTGAGATCCACACCATCACCAAGGTAACTAATTAGTTAGTGCACGTCATCTCCTTTATGCCTTTGATGCATGACTGCTGCCATCTCATGACGCCCAACAACATGTTTTTGCCTCATGACACTTCTTGCATACTCGTGCTTAAAGATGTCGGCGGTGAGTTGAAGGATGTTGCCAAGGGCACTCTTATACAATCGGCGAGCCGCACGATGCACAACAATCCAATGGATGATGACGTGATGAGGGTCAGGTTGGCTCGGGTGTTGCTAGGGTGCGACGACATGGACCCCCCTTTCAACCTCAGGGAGCCGACGAACACAAGACCCTTGGGGAATGCTACAACTGGCCCTTGACATGGCCGAAGACCCAGATTCGTCTTGCGGGGGGGGAGCACCGGCGCCACCTCTCAACCGATCCTCGCCCGACCGCCGTTGTCGCCACCACCAGCCGTCACCATCAACTCTTGGCAGCGTGTGCACCGCCACATGGCAAAGACGTTGTGCCGCAACCGTCGTCGCCCCCGCTACCACCACCACATGATGGCACCCATGAAGATGATGATGAATTGGTCAACGCTAATGACTTCATCAACACCGGTGCCGCCAAAGGATTGTATATGCCTTCTGTGGATGAAGAACCCTTCGCAGCTCGCGACGACCATCAAGCTGGTCGGCCCAATACATGCACGCAGTGCCTGGTCTTCCATGGTCTTTCTCAAGAGACGCCTCTAGCCGCCGATCCACCACAAGAGAAACGGGATTGGTTTTCAGCCCCAACACACTCCGAAAGGCGACTGATGAGCAGATGGCAGTGGCTGACACTGTTGTGAAGAATACGCACTACAGGAAGAGAGGTAATAATAATAAGAAGAAGGGTGCGAGCCAGCCTCTTCCGAAGAGGATCCGGGGTCAGGACGCCGTCATCGTACCATCCACACAATTTGGCTTGCCCCGAGTGCATGTAGCTGGTGATCCGATATTGACTCCGGCTATGATGCACATTGCGATTGGAGCCATGTTAACTTTGCACGAGGGTGCCAAGACACTAGAGGCCCTCCTTCTTAAAGACGAAGATCCAAATTACCTGGTTTTCACGGCAAAGGTGCCATTGGACGTGGGCTTCGTCGATGAACCCCCCCCCCCCCCCCCCGCGCGCGGATATATTCTTCATAGCGTTTGAGGACATATTCAAGCTGTTTCTCATGAAATGGTTGGACTATAACTTGGTCTGCCTATACGCGCTCAATCTGGCGCTCACGATCAAGAGAGAAAGTACCCCGGAAATCGCGATAGTAGATCCCTACTACATGCGGGACAACCAGTTGGTCGAAGGATCAGAGACACGGACCAAGGCGACGGCGTACCTCGAGAAGTTCATGGTGGACAACAAGAGGAAGGGCACACTTCTTTTGCCTTTCTTTCCCGAGTAAGTACACACACTCGCTCATCGCCACCGTAACTTATGCATTTCTTATAGATTTCTTCCTTTTCTCTTTTTTCAACATTCCGTTCCAATTGTGTTGCGTAGAGACAAATACTGCACACTCATCGTCCTTGCCCCGAGGTATTCGCTAGCCACGTATTTCGACTCGGGGAGTTTGACGAAGAAGAAAGACTACACCAGAATATGGGGTGTTCTCAATGAGGCTCTCGAGGGCTACACCAAGAAGGGATGCACCTTCGTAGATAAGGGGGAATGTATCAAGGATGGCAAACACGTGTTCAAGCACGTGCTCGACTTCCCCTGCGTCAAGCAGTCGACTACCGGTGCCAAGGAGGCCTTCTACGTCCCCCATCACCTTAAAGGCTATATTCGGGATTTCCATAACCTAACGCTGCCATCTAGTCTCTGAGGATGGGCCCAAACTTTGGCGAAAATCAACGATGCTGATCTTAGAGAAGACTTCCATCGCATTCAGATGAAGTTGTCGCAAATCATCATTGAAGATGTCAACACAAGGGGGTGCCCTACAACAAGGCAGAGGGTTGAGTAAGAGGGAGATCGAAGAATGCCTCCGTAATTAGGGTGACACAAGGACGTGGATGACGAAAGAGGGCTATCTACCGTTCCCGAAGCCGAGCGAGAAGAGGAAGTCTTCATCATGATCGATGTGTGCCTCTAGCATGATCCAGTGTGTGTATATTCTTGATGGACGCCTGTTGTATTAGTGTGTGTGTGTCATAAACTTTACTATCTCGGGTCGAAATGGTCATTGTTGTTAGATAAGGACTACCTTGTGGTCATGTTGTCGTTGAACTTATTGCTTCTGTGATGATCTATCTTTTAGGTTTATGGATCCTTTGTTTTATATTCTGTGAACATATATATATATATATGCATGTGAACCCTTTATTCATTCTTTTCGTTGTATTTTTACTAATATGTCTTGTCGTCTATAGAGATGGCGACGAGGTGGTATGTGGTGTACATGGGTAGGGTTCCAGGAGTCTACGAGGAGTGGGAGGATTGTCACAAACAAGTGAACAAGTTTAGCGGCAACATCTACAAAGGATACACGACTAGAGAGGAGGCGATAGCCAAGTGGAGGAACCACTTGTGGAAGAAGAACCGGATTAAGATATTGGTCGGGCTAATGCTCTTGCTCACCATTATCACAGCTGTATTTTATTTGATCCTAGTGTAGGCGGTGGTGGCCACTTCATATTTGTAATGTGAGCTGATATGAACTTTGTATTCGGCGCTTGTGTAAAAATTTGGCACTTGACACTATATAGGTATCTCGATCGGGCTCTAAGTGTTTGTATTATATATATATCTCGGTTTTCATGCATCTACTACTTGTGCAATGTATTTTATACTCATCTGGATAAATACTGTATAAATACCTGATTATACACCAGGAAAGTATTTTACTTTGAATACGTGTTATGCAATCAGTGGCACATATAATTATATAGTCAGTGGCGCATGGCTTTTCTGTGGCGCATATGTGTAAATGCGCCACAGAAGTTATTCTTGTGGCGCATATGAAGAAATGCGCCACAGAAGTCTAGGACTTCTGTGGCGCATATCTATATGCGCTACAGGAAGCAGATATCAGTGGCGAGATAACAGTGGCGACTAGGATATGCACCACAGAAGGTATAATTACATGCGCCACAGAAGAGCTGATTCCTAGTAGTTAACACTTCAGCATTAAGCAAGAAATAGTTTTTGTTCCCCCTGATTTTTGCATTCTGGACAAATAATCAGGGTTGCCGAAATTGGGATGTTACAGATCTTTCCCCCTTAAAAGAATCTTGTCCCGAGAGTCCAGAGAATAAGGTTAGGGGATTTTGAGTCGGGTTGATACTAGGTGTCTTATGCGTACTATCTCACGGACTCCGTCTTTGAAAGTGACTACTCTGTCGATGAACTTGAGCTTCAGTCTTCCGGGAGGCACGGAGAGCTGAGTAGAGTCTAGTCCCGATTGCGAGGGAGGACATTCTTTTCCTTCTGGACTCCATATCTCGAGGGCTTAGACTGGGCAGACTACCTTGATGTTGAACTTCACGGAGTACTCGTCGGAGGATAGAATCTACAGCCTGGTGTACCTTTGTCTAGGGATTCACCGCTTTTCCTTAGGGTCGTAGCGTATCCTATTTAATGATTTTAGGGTCAGGACTCCTGAGGTTGCTCCTGGCGAGGGTTTACTCTATTTTTGGGGGAAATACACAGTCTTTCCCCCTTAGGATTAAACTGGGGGTATGTCGTGGTGATGTAACGGCAGATGCCATGGATAGGCTAAAGGTGGAGCCAATATGCACTAGAGGAATCCAGGGAGGGATAGTGTGGTGATTCCACACATAGATGCTTTGTATTCTCCAAGCTAGATGAGTTTACAAATGCTCCTTGAGCTGTGTTGGAGAGAGGAGGAAGAAAGAACTCTCTTACTCTCACCACTACCTATCTCAAAGGAACCAACTACTCAAATGCCCCTCCAACCCCTTCTACTGAGGCCCTAGTGCTCCTTATAAAGGGAAGGCTAGGTCTCCAATTAGGGCATATGTGGAGGCATATTCCTGGGTATATGCCTCTTCCCAAAATAGCAAACCGACCGGGTCACTTTTCGCCATCATAAGCCATGCAGAGGCTACGTAAGCCTCTGTGGCGCCAGCGTCATCTGACACAGGGCACGTCACCCTTGTCGGCCACGCCTCGGTGGTCCTTCCCTCTGTCCGCTTCGCTCACGCTCCAGCATACAGTGACCAGCTTTTGACCAGCGAGATACCTTCCTTCTCTTGCAAGCCTGATATAACCTGGATCGTGCCTGGTTAATCTGGCCCCGTGGGTACCTGCATATAAGTTACATTATACCTGCCGGCATACAACATACGTCGGTCGGGACTCAGTTAGGCGGACATCCTCAGGTCCGGGTTACACCGTGATTCGGCCTGCCTTGAGGTGACTCAGCCAGCATTCGCTTTGACCTTGCCGTACCTCGGCTAACTCGGCCTCTATACCCCGGCGTGACCCTACCTGGGGGTATCCCCCCAACATTAGTCCCCGAAGCTGGTGCGGTCTTAGCAGCTTCAGCCGCTAAGTCCACGACAGGTTCAATTTACCAAGCCTTTTGCTCCCCTTTCCGAGTTACCTCATAGCTCGGATTTCTTGGGTTAGCTTTCCCTTAGCACATTCCGAGTTTTCACTCGCTGGCCGGGTCACCCTTTAGTTATCCAGGTTATCCTTCCTTCTCTCGTACGCTTCCCCACGTCCCACGTGGAGGGTAATCATTATCTTGCCTCATTTTAAGGGCATGCGCCAGTTACTGCACTTACTGTCAGGTGTTACTATTGCACACGTCGCGTCGCGACTGCCTCCTCGTTAACTGTATCACCACGTCGCGTAGTGGGATCCCCTGTGCCGTGTGGCCCTTCCTGTGGCTTGCCTCTGATTGGCTAACCCGGCTGATACACGGCCACACCATGTGGCCTCGACGTGCAACACGATCCCACTACCCCCGCTGTGGCGTGGTTAAATAGGGGAGGGGCGCGCCCCTTGGGCGTTTTCCCCTTCTCGCGCCCCTCTGCCTCTCTACCTCTTCTTCTTCCTAGCGGTAGCGTCGTCGCCACTGCATCTACTTAGCAGTGCCGCCGCCGCACCGTGCCTTTTCGCACATGCCTCGCTGCCGCTCCCGCGCTGCTCCACCGTCACGGGTCCGCGCCAGTCCAAGCCCCTGCCCCCACCTCCGATAGGGCCGGTGAGGACAGTGACTTGGAGATGGCCGAAGAGGAGCTCACCATCACCGAAGAAGAAATGGAGGAGGGAGCGGAAAACGCGGAGCGCGGGGGCCGGTTCCTGGGTGTGCCAGGACGACCTGGACTGGCTCTACCGCACCCGCTGCATCCTTGAGGGCGTGATTGCCCGCCTCGCCTCTGAGGAGCTCGCTCCCTCACCCAATCCGGGTGAGTTCGTCGTGTTCCTCTCTCACTTTCAGCGCGGCTTCGGCCTGCCCGTGAGCGATTTTTTCCATGACTTCCTCAACATCTACGAACTCCAACCCCACCATCTTCTGGCAAACGCCATCACATCCCTTTCTTCCTTCGCCTCCACCATAGAAGGATATGTCGGCCTGTGGCCCACCAAAGAACTCTGGATCCGGTTCTTCGGTCTACGAAGGAACATGATTCTGAATAAACTACTTGGCCCGAAGGACAAACATTTGACACAATTCGGTGTTGCCTCTATTTGTCCCCGGAAACAATCCGTCTTTCCCCGGGTCACGGGGCTTGATTCCTGCAAGGGCTGGGCCCGAACTTTCTTCTATGTCATAAATGACACGAATGAGGATCTGATCCGGCTGCTCCCCTATGCTCCGGGTCCTCCTAATCCGGATTTGTGGGACCGGGTTTCCAAGAAACCCACTGTATTGGCGAATCAAGTCAACAAGCGGTTCAAGGAGCTGAAGGATTTGGGGCTATGCAACGAGGACGAGATGATCACTTTCGTCCGCAGCCGGATCTCCCCTCTCAAGAAGCACACACACAAGCTTTGCCACATGAGCTGGCGACTTGACCCCAACCGGACTTCTTCCTTTGAACTGAACAACACCGATATATTCCGCCGGGTCGAGGCCCTCTTCACGACCATCAAAGACTTCTCCGCTGATTGGGAGTGGGGGATGGAGCATTTCTGCCGGGACAAACTTCCTCCTACGGTAAATCTCGTGATTCAATCTTTTTCCGAGTTATATCATATGTCGGAATATGTTGTTTGTTTGATCCTTTTGTATTTCCCTCTTAGTTGTTTCTTCAGCAAACCCTTGAAGATGGCACCGAGCCTTCCCTCAAATGGGCGAAGGATCGATTTGCCCCGGATGAGGAGGAGCCGGATCAGGAAATGTTCCTGCCATTCCCTGATGCAACCAAGCGACGCACTGGTAACTTCTCTTCCTTAAGAGATTGGCCTGACGATGAAGATGATTCCGACGTTGAGGTGATGGAAGCATTTGACGTCGTACCCCTTTCTTACGCATTTCTGTCTTCAGCTAACCCGGCAAGGAAGATCCATGAAGATCCACCTCTCGCCACGGGTGAGTCGGTCCCAGCCGCGTCCAAGAAACGGGCTGCCACTTCCGCTGCTTCCTCCGGACCTCCCAAAGCAACCAAGAGGAGGAAGAAGTCCGCAGACAAGACCGACACCAAGCCTCCGACTAAGGCCATAGTCCGGAGAGCTCGAAAGCCCAAGGATCCTTTGACTTCTGACGAGTAAGTTATTCTTCTCTTTGTCTAAGTCTTTGCTCCATGTTTTTCTATCTATATGCCTTTCTTTTGTTATAACTTGTCATTCATCATCTGATTCGGTAGGGTTGTGGTGGAGGTTCCCCAGAGTGGCTCCAGCATCGCTTCGCCTCTCCGGCATAGCCCATCTCCTCCTCGTGGTGACGATACACGCCCGCTGAGCCTTATTTAGGAGGGTTCAGTGGCTGCTCCGAGTTCAAACCCACCTCGTCCAGAGGAGGGTAACCTTGGAGCAGGAGGAAGTGGCTCTGCCGAGGCAGCAGATGCTCCCAGCTCTTCATCGGCTCAGCCACAACCTGCCACCTCCGGGGTACCAACAACACCACCGCCAATACCAGCACCAACAACAGCACCACAAGTACCAGCAACAACACCAACTCCTTCCACCTCGTCCGAGTCTTCTAAGACTTGGCGAGAAGATCCTGCTAGCACCAAGGCTGCACCCAAGTCCAAATCCACAGCTCAAACCTCAGGTTCTCAGTAGCAGCCCAAGGCCAAGAAAAGTTCTGACGCCGCCAGGGCGGCATCCATCAAAGCTGGACAGTGCACGCTCGCGTCCATGCTTCTGAAGAAGAATCCACCGAAGAAAGATGCCTCCCCCATGTCAGCTAGCACGCAACTTGCATTGCACACCAGCCCAACTGCTGTTCAAGTTGAAAGGAGGGAGGCCCATGCCAAGGGTTTGATTGCGCCCCACATGCTTAGTGGAGATCGCTATCCTCTGGCCTTAATTGAGTACGTCAATAACTAGAACAAGGCGGAGTTCGTCAATCCCAATGACGATCTTCCGGAGAAGTTTGGGCCTGCGGAGTTTAACGCACAAATGAACACAGCAGCCAAGGCTATCAACCTTGCCGGACGGATGATGGAGCTACGCTACTTTGTCTTTTCTTTAGCATGCACAAGTTCTTAGAGATATATCCATTAGTCCCCGAGCCTCTGGGGGAGTAACTTGTTACTCGGCCGGATGCTTCTTAGAGAACTAGCATAGCTCCTTAGTAACTTCGGATATGCACACACCTAGAGTCGGGTTAAGTTACACTTGGCCCGGATCTTGTACACTTCGAACATGCACACACCTAGAGCCGGGTTAAGTTCCACTTGGCCCGGATCTTGTACACTTCGAATATGCACACACCTAGAGTCGGGTTAAGTTCCACTTGGCCCGGATCTTGTACACTTCGAACATGCACACACCTAGAGCCGGGTTAAGTTCCACTTGGCCCGGATCTTGTACACTTCAAATATGCACACACCTAGAGCCAGGTTAAGTTCCTCTTGGCCCGGATCTTGTACACTTCGAATATGCACACACCTAGAGACGGGTTAAGTTCCTCTTGGCCCGGATCTTGTACACTTCGAATATGCACATAATTAAGTCAACTTTGCTTTTCTCAGGTCACCACCAATCGTCGAAGTGTTGAGTTTCAGCGCCTCTTGGACACACACAAAGCGCTGCGCTCGAAACATTCTGTACTTCTTGCTGAGTTTGGAAAAAGGGGTAAGTTTTCTCTTTGCCTTCTTCCTTAGCCTTCCTTGCTTGTCCGCCGAACTAATCTGTTATTCGGATTGGGCAGCCGAAGTAGAGGCCGAAAACACCATCATGAGGAAGAACTTGGATCAGATAAAAGGTAAGTCACCTCGGTTACTTAATTTCTGTGCTCTATTTCCTTTCTCCTGAGCTCGGCAAATATTCATACCTCGGCTTTGCCGGGTCAACAAACTGTTTCAGCATCCCTTGAAGATAGTGTACCCGTGCCTGGTATGATGCTGCATTTTCTCGAACAAGAAGGGAAACACCAGGCCGAACTTAAGAAGAAGGATGATGAGCTCGCCCAACTCCGAGCCAAAGACGATGAGATTTCCAAGCTCAAGGCCGAGATGAAAAAACTGAAGGAGATCCATAAGGTTGAGATGGACAAGGCTGGCCAAGATTTCACCGAGGAGCAAGAACACCTCAACCTTCAACTCGCAAAAGATCAAGAGCTACTGAAGAAGGCCGACATCAAGCTTAAGTTGGCAAATGCTGAACTTGAGCAATTCCGGAAGAGGCGTGCTGACTGTACCATAGAGCTGACTCGGATCCACAGTCATATCTCTCTTCAGTTCTTCTCTTCGGCCGACATGTATTTCTCCGGGTTAGCTTCTTTTACTCACCTCACTTGTTTTGTTTTCAGGCAAGTGCCCACAAAGGTAATGCTATTGCGGCTACTGCCGTTGCCAAGTTCCATCAGCAGAGGGGTACTCCCACTGGTCCTGGATCTGAAACCATTCCGTTTGACATGGAGGACTTGTTGGTCAGCCTATCTTCTCACATTGAGATTATAAAAAACTATGGTTCGAATTTCCTAGACGCAGCCGTCCGGATCTTTCGTGCCCTTTGGCCTCAAGAGGATGTTCCAGAGGGATCCACTACTTTGATCAACAGGGTGATGGATTGTGAAACCCAGCTTGATCTCTGGAGGGAATCCGCTGCTCACGCTTGAGCTGATACCGTCCTTCACTTTGTGCTCACATGGTATGAGAAACTAAATCTAAATCTTCTCAAGTGGTTGCGCACCAGATCAAAGTGGTCAAATGATCCGGATTGGATAGCTCAGCGCAAGGCTTGCGCCCAATAACCTCATTCAGTTTGCCCCCATCCATCAATGGAACGAGGGACCAAGCTTTCTCGGAGCTGTTGACGACGAGTATGTCGAAGATGGTTTAGATGAGGAGGAAGAGGACGAAGCCTCGGACGTCAAAGAAAATGAAGATGACGATGAAGCTGAGGCCGGAGTTCCACCTGCTGGCGCCGAGTTACCTCCTCCTGCTACTCCTTGAGCACCAAAAAACACTTTGAAGTTTATCAGATCCTCGGTATGCCAGGTGCAGATGTATTAAGCATATCGATTATGTTTTGCTACCAAGTTATTTATTGCGGATTATCTTGGGCATAGTCCCCGAGTTTCATTTTCTTGTTCCTTCAATTTCATGGCTCGGCTCGCGTCTACCTTGATTCGGTTTTGTGACTTACGAGTCCGAGTTTCAAAAATTGACTTAACAATACTTGGAAACTTTAGGCTTAGCTCAAAGTAATCCAGCGTAGTAAACGTAAAGTAAACATAAGGTTAGTCCGAATAACAAATGTCGGCTCGATTAAGTTCTTTTCCTTAGTCATTTTTCGTGTGCTACGCAATTCCAAACTTGTTCTCTTGCTTGCCATGAAGCCAATTCTTGTTGGACAGCAGCAAGTCGAAGAGTTGAGTTTTTGGTGCTCACACACTACTAATCCGGCTTAGGTAGAAGCAACTTACGCCAACCGACATATAAATAACAAATACAGAAGATAACAAATATTATTAAGGCACTCCCCGAGTTACTGCTCGGGGTGCCAAGATTTCATTGATAAACTTATTGCCGGCATACATACCGACATATGAGAGACTCGAATAAACACACTTCTTTGCTAAGTGTAGAACGGACGAAGTAGAGCTACATTCCATGGACGCTTAGATTCCTCGCTGGACCTGTCCGTCTCGTTCTTCTCCTACGGTTTTGCATTGATGAGATAATAAGAGTCATTGTGCAATGCTTTGCTCACAATGAATGGCCCTTCCCACGGGGGGATAACTTATGCATGACAGCAGTATGTTGTACTAGCTGGAGTACCAGATCACCTTCCTAGAAGACTCGGGGGTTTACTTTCTGGCTATGGTAGCGTCAGAGATTTTGCTGATATATGGCGGATCTGGACAATGCCAATTCTCTCGCTTCTTCCAGCAGAGCAACATCATTTTGTCGGGCTTCTCGCACTTCAGCTTCTATGTATTGGGTGACTCTAGGCGAATCATGCTCTATGTCGGTTGGTAATACAGCTTCTGCCCCATATACCAGAAAGAATGGCGTATAGCCTATTGATCGATTCGGAGTTGTTCTTAAACTCCATAGTACCGCTGGTAGTTCTTCTATCCAGCACCCCGCTGATCTTTGCAGCGGCTCAATGAGCCGGGGTTTTATCCCGGATAACACTAATCCATTGGATCTTTCCACTTGTCCGTTCGATGCGGGGTGGGCTACCGAGGCAACGTCCAGCCAGATCTTTTTATCTCGACAGAATCGCACAAATGCTCCTTCAGCAAAATTGGTGCTATTATCTGTTATGATACTGTGAGGATAGCCATATCTCAAGATGATATCTTTGAGGAATGTCACGCCGTGGCTCATCACATTTTCTTATTGGATTTACTTCAATCCACTTTGTAAACTTGTCAACCATGACCAAGATATGGGTCATGTTCCCTCTCGCCGGCTTAAATGGACCAACCATATCCAAACACCATACAGCAAATGGCAAGGTAATTGGTATGGTTTTGAGCTCCAACATTGGCATGTGTGTCTTGGTAGCATACCTCTGACAACCATTGCATTTTCTTACTAGATCTTCTACTTATTCCAAGGCACTTGGCCAGTAGAACCCATGCCGGAAAGCTTTTGCTACTAAGGCTCTGGATGAGGCGTGATGCCCACATTCCCCTTGATGTATATCTCGGAGGATGTCAAGCCCTTCTTCCGGGTCAACACATCGTTGGAGAACGTTTGTGACACTCCTCTTGTATAGCTTGGCATTCATAATCGTGTATGCCTTCGCGCGCCTCTGAATTTTCCTAGAAAGCACCTCTTCATCAGGCAAAGTGAAAGAACATTTCATGTTTTCCTATGTTTTGTGTGTTAGATAACAATACTATGGAGACTATTCATTTGCGCTAAGTGTGCAGGAAGTTTTGAGGGGGGCCGGATAATCCGGCCCACCAAGGGCCGGATAATCTGGCCAACCTCATCGCTCAAAGGAAGCCAAGGCGCGTCGCGCGGTACCCGGTCGGATTTTCTCCCGGAAAATCCGAACCGAGGCGGTTTTTCCTCCCCAGGTCGGATAATCTGGGTGTCGCACGGGCCAGATAATCCGGCCCCCAGTTTATGAGCAAAAGGAGCCCAGGCGCGTCGCTCGGTATCCGGTCAGATTTTCTCCCGGAAAATCCGAACTGGGGCGGTTTTTCTTCCCCAGGCCGGATAATTCGGCCCTCACATAGGACCGGATAATCCGGCCCCCACAAGTTGATCAAGGGCAAGCTCGGCGCGACGCTCTGAGAGGGGCGGATTATCTGCCGGATATTCCGAGTGTAGGGCGGTGTTTTCCCTAGACCGGATAATCCGGCCCTCACTTGGGCCGGATAATCTGGCCCCCAAAGGTTGCAACGGCTAGTTTGTGAAGGGGGTATAAATACCCCTTCTTCCCCAAGGTTCAGAACACTTGATTCATTCGAAATTGACCAGACATTGTGCAAGAGCTCTCATTCTCGATCTCCCACTTCAACCACCCGAAGGTCTTGATCTTTTGTGGAATTGAAGGAGGAGAAGTTCATCATCATCATCAAGAATCAAGCGCTTCAACTCCTCTCCATTCACTTGGAGAAATCCCTGATCTAGTATTCTTGTCAATACCTAGATCTTGTTTATTGTATTTGATAAGTTTGTTCTTGTGGCAGCTTGTTGTCATTTCGGGAGCCTCCAAGTTGTTGTGGAGTTGTTGCCCCGCTAGTTGTGTAAATGCGCCGGTGCCCGCCTCGAAGGGTACCTATAGTGGAAGGTGGATCAGGCCTTTTGTGGCGAGATCCATCGGAGAACAGGGTGAGGCCGTTTGTGGCGTGGTGGTCTTAGTACCGCCCACCCCTCCAACGCAGACGTACTTCCCTTAACAAGGAAGGAACTGCGGTCAAACAAATCCAGTGTCTTCACGTGCTTCACTTCGGTTTACCCGTTCCTCTTCCACTCGCTCTTTACTCGCTAGTAGATAGGGTTGCATATAGGGAAATTCCACCTAATAGTTTATCTAGTGAATTTATCCTTTGTGCTAAGCCTAAAATTGAAAAAGAATTAAAAATTGGTGTAGCACCTATTCACCCCCCCCTCTAGGTGCCCATACAATCCATTTCAATTGGAATCAGAGCCCCGGCTCTTAATTCGGGCTTAACCGCCTAAGAGTAGTATGGGTACTAAGGATGATGGAAATGAGGCTGTGGATAAGGTCACAATGGATGATCTCAAGTCGTTGGAAACAACCTTGTTGAAATCCTTTGAGGCCAAGATGGAGGAGATGAATCAAATGATTGCTCGCCTTACATCATCCATAGCCCCATCTCCATCCTCCTCTGAGGCTGCCACACCATCATCTAAGGAAAAGGGTAACACCGGATCCAAGGATGATGATGTGGAAGGTGAAAAACTTAATGGTTCCACCTCCAAGAAGGGAAGTGGTAAGGAGGAATAATATTCCCCCGACCCACCTATCCCTCATCCTCATATAAACAATAGGGGTGATCCACCCAAGCTCACTGCATCCTCTATTAATCAATGGCAATTCCTAATGAAATCTCATGTTTGCGGCTCCTCTATTGAATTGTAGAGGATTATTGAAGAGGGTCTTCGTATTGGAGATCAAACAAATCTAACGAGAAGAGAATTTGTGGATAGCCAGTTGAATGCCACCGCTCTCCACATGATACAGCTAGGTGTGGGTCCCAAGGACATGCCACACATTGAACATCTCAACATAGCTAAAGAGGCTTGGGATGCTCTTACGGATCTCTTCGTTGGAAATGAAAGCATGAGAAGAAACAGGTATGATGCCCTTAGTAATGAAGCTGAGGGATTCTACATGTTGGATGGTGAAAACCATGAGGACATGTATAGAAGACTCAAGGGCATCGCAACAACATTTCGGAAGCATGGGGCCACTCACATTGATGATGCATGGATAAAAAGGAAATATGTGAGTGCCTTAATGCCTTTCGAGCCAACGGACTTGAAGATCCTACAAGGTAGACATAACTATCATCAAATGACATCCAACGAAGTCATGCAAGAAATGGTGTCATTCAAAGTGGCAGCAAAGAATGATGAAGATGCCCGTGCACGGGCCATTGGAATGCAAAAGGGTGTCAATGTGGCTCTCAAAGCCAATGTTGTTGAACAACAGGAAGATGAAGGAGCTTTTGAGGGGGTATCCATGGACTGCCCCGATGATGTCAAACGTGCTCATGGTGAGTACATGGCATTTTATTCAAGGAACTTTTGGAAGGACCCTGCCAAAGCTAAGTCTGAACTTGAGCGCAAGAACGGGTCAAATGGAAGAAGAGAAAGTAGCCCAAGATTGAGAACTTGCTTCAACTGTGGAGATAGAATGCACTTTGTAGCTGAGTGCCCTTATCAAAATAGAGAAGACAATGGTGGCAGGCTCATTCTTAAAGATAAATCTAAAGCACCTAAGAAGAAGCCATTTATTAAGAAGAATGGTCCTTTCAAGAAGCAACCCAGGATTGTCTTGGTAGCTCAAGAGGAATACTCCTCCGCAAGTGAAGATGAAGAGGATGATGATAGTTCCTGTGAGGTGGCTGCTATAGCCACCACATCGACTCCCTCATCTCTCTTCGACTCGCCGAACAAGAACGCCATCAACAACAAGGCCACTTGCCTAATGGCAAGAGGGTCCGAGGTATCAACTTCTAGCTCTTCATTTTCTAAGACTAACATAATTTTGGATATGGATGATCATGACAGTCTTAAAATGAAAGAAGAAGTTATTGCCTTGGATACTTTTTTCACTAACCTACAAGGTGAGCAAAAACTCCATTTTGATGCTCTTATGAGCCAACTTGCTCAAGCCGAAGATCTTCTTGAAGAAAAGGGTAGAATTGAAAGAGAATATGCCTTGGAGATAGCTTCTTTGAAGAATGCCTTGGAAGAGGAAGAGGAAGCTCGAGTATCTTTGGAAGAAAGACTCGAATCCCTTGAGGAGTCACAAGAAGAAGCTATAGCTCAGCTCATTAAAGAACGTGACCATGCTCTTGACAAGGTAAAGAAACTAAAGAAAGAAAAGATTGACTTTGGGGTTGTTCATGCTAGACTTTTGGAGAAGTTTGACAATCTTGAAAGTGCTCACAAGGCATTGAAGAGTGATCAGTCTACTTTAAATGAGTCTCATGACCAGCTCCAAACTCAATTGAAACGGTATGATGTGCCAAGTACCTCCACTTCATCCTCTGGAAAAGAAGACCTTGCAAGAAGTTCTCAACACAAAGGTAAAGGGGTTATTGATGAGATACTGGGCAGGCAAAGGACAAACAATAGTAAAGAAGGTCTTGGTTACATACCCAAGACAAAGAGCAAGAAAACAAGAAGAAGAAGAAGAAGAAGAAGAAGAAGAAGAAGAAGAAGAAGAAGAGCAAGACTGCTCAACCGAAGACTAGCAACATTACCAATGACAAGACTAATTATGATGGTTTTGCAGGGATCAACAATCCTAACTTTGAACTATATTGTGATTATTATGGTGATGTTTATGCTAGTTATGTAGGCCCTTATGATTTTTACATTTCTTGGTCTATTTGGGTTCCCAAGACCCTTGTTACTAACATGAGAGGACCCATTGAAAAATGGGTACCTAAAACCAAGAAGTAATTTTCTTGCAGGGCTATGCTTCCGGTGGTTCTAAATGGGTACTCGATAGCGGGTGTACGAGTCATATGACCGGAAGCAAGGAGATCGTCACGGAGATGCGGCCAAACCTTGATCACATAACCGTCTCCTATGGTGACAAGTCAAAATCTGAGGTATTGGGTCTCGGCAAAGTTGTGGTGGCTCACGATATCTCTCTCGTGGACGTCATGCTTGTTGAGACCCTCGGGTACAACTTACTTTAAGTTCGTGCCCTTGGTAAGATGGGCTTTCCAGTTTATATTGATGCTGATTTGGTGGTACTCTTGTGGAGCAAGTCTCTAAAAGTCGCTTTTGTGGGATATGTCGAAAACGACCTGTACGTGGTGGAATTTTCGGGGAAAACCACTACAGGCCCGATGTGTCTTTTCGGAAAGGCTGACGAGGGTTGGCTATGGCATCCCCGACTAGCCCACGTCAATATGAGAACTTTGCAAAGTCTCCACAAGGGTGGCCACATTCTTGGACTAAAAGAAAATGTCTCTTTTGCCAAAGATCGTGTTTGCAAGGCGTGTGTTGAAGGGAAAATGCATGATTCACCTCATCGAAGGAAAACCATTATCTCTTCAAAAAGGATTTTGGAGCTCCTTCATGTGGATCTCTTCGGACCTCCATCTCATGCAAGCCTCGGTGGGAAGAATTATTGTCTAGTGATTGTTGATGATTACTCAAGATACACTCGGGTTTATTTCTTCAAGCTGAAGAGTGAAACTCAACAAACTGTCATCGACTTCGCCAACGAGGTTCAACGTTAACACAACGTCCCCATTCTGGCTATAAGGAGTGATAACGGCTCTGAGTTCAAGAATTACACCTTAAATGAGTTCCTAAGTGAAGAGGGGATAAGACATCAATATTCCGCTGTGTACACCCCTCAACAAAATGGTGTAGCCGAGAGGAAGAATCGAACTCTAATGGATATGGCAAGATCAATGTTAGCCGAATTTAAATCGCCATATAATTTCTGGGCTGAAGCAATCTCTACTGCTTGTCATTCATCCAACCGTTTATACCTCCGTAAGATCTTGGACAAGACTCCGTATGAAATACTTACCGGTAACAAGCCAAACATCTCATACTTTTGGGTATTCGGGTGTAAGTGTTTCTTTCTTATTAAAGGAGTTCGTTTATCTAAGTTTGAATCTAAGGCATTAGAAGGTATTTTTGTTGGTTATGGTGCTGAATCCCACACTTATAGAGTCTACAATAAGCTCTCTGGAACTGTTGTAGAATCTTGTAGTGTGGTGTTCGAGGAAAATGCCGGTTCCCGTGCGGTGCAAGTTGGTGTTTGTGATGCAGATGTTGAAATACCCCAAGATGCCATAAGAAGAATGAGCGTGGGATTTTTCCGCCCCATTGAGGAACCCCTCGTGGCGGATCGGGAAGGACAATGCTCTACTCATATAGAGCCCTCGTCTACACATACTCAACGTGTTCCAACCACGGGGCAACTTCTACACCATCTCCATCAACTGCTGAAGGTCAAGGTGTTCCAGAAAGCTCTAGGCCGGATTTTTCGGTTGACACCGGATTATCCGGCCACCCCGCTCCAGCTGACCATGTTGCTCCTGGTGGTGAAGATTTCAACACAAGCTCTAGGCCGGATTTTCCGGCTAGCCCCGGATTATCTGGCCCCTCGCCAGTTCAAGCAAGTCCCAGGCTTCCTGATGAAGCTGCTGCAAGTTCTCCCAGGACGGATTATCTCCATCGGCTGGATTATCTGGCCCTGACTCTCTAGTTCTGTAGCCTCCTTTTACGGCTACGGACTCACCTCAAGGGCACACGTCTCCACCACCTGCTGCTGATGTTCCAGTTACTGATCAAGGTCGAGAAAATGCTTCCAATGAAGACTCAAGTGATGAATCTCCTCCTCCAAGAGACAACAAACTTATTGAACTTCGTCGCAAGGCTCGGGCTGATCGAAACCTTGAGTTGAGGGGTCACACTCTCGACAAGGTTGTTGGTGATCTTCGACGAAGGGTTTCTACAAGAAGAGAATTGGCCAGTTTTGGTGAGCATCAAGCTCATATCTCCATGGTGGAACCTAAGAAGGTCTTTGAAGCTCTTGAAGACCCAGACTGGGTTGTTGCTATGCATGAAGAATTGAATAACTTCGAGCGCAACAAAGTCTGGAAACTCGTGGAGAAACCCAAAGAGTGCCGCAATGTTATCGGCACCAAGTGGATTTTCAAGAACAAGCAAGATGAGAATGGCATTGTTGTGAGGAACAAGGCAAGACTTGTAGCACAAGGTTACTCCCAAGTTGAGGGCATCAACTTCGGCGAGACCTATGCTCTAGTGGCTCGCCTTGAGTCCATCCGTATCCTTCTTGCTTATGCTGCACATAACAATTTTAAGTTGCAGCAAATGGACATCAAGAGTGCCTTCCTGAACGGTCCTCTACATTAGTTGGTATACGTAAAGCAGCCCCCGGGGTTTGAGGATCCTAACTTTCCGAACCATGTCTACAAACTTGATAAGGCACTCTATGGCCTTAGACAAGCCCCACGTGCGTGGTATAAGCACCTTAAAGAGCTTTTGTTAGATCGTGGCTTCGAAGTTGGGCAAATCGATCCCACTCTTTTTACTAAGAAGGTTAAGGGGGAGCTCTTCGTATGCCAACTATATGTAGACGATATCATTTTTGGTTCTACTAATAAAGCTTTTAATGATGAATTTTCAAAGCTTATGACTGACAGGTTTGAGATGTCTATGATGGGGGAATTACGGTTCTTTCTTGGATTCGAGATCAAGCAACTTAGAGAAGGAACCTTTATTAATCAAGCAAAGTACATCCAAGACATGCTCAAGAGATTCAAGATGACGGATCTCAATGGTGTCGCCACTCCGATGCAAACAAAATGTCATCTTGAACTTAATCCTCATGGTAAAGACGTGGACCAAAAGGTATATCGGTCCATGATCGGATCTCTTCTTTACCTCTGCGCATCTAGACCCGATATTGTGTTGAGTGTGGGATTGTGTGCAAGGTATCAAGCAGCTCCTAAAGAAAGCCACTTAGTGGGGGTAAGAGGATCTTTCAATATTTGGTTCATTCCCCTAACTTTGGTCTCTGGTATCCCAAGGGCTCCAATTTCTCTTTATGTGGCTATACTGACTCAGATTGGGCTGGTGATAAGGATGATCGGAAGTCCACTTCTGGAGCTTGTCAATTCTTGGGAAGATCTCTTGTATGTTGGTCCTCTAAAAAGCAGAATTGTATATCTCTCTCCATCGCCGAAGCTGAATATGTTGCTGCTGCCAGCGCTTGTACTCAATTATTGTGGATGAGGCAAACTTTAAAGGAATACGGTGTCAATTGTGACAAAGTGCCTCTTCTATGTGATAATGAAAGTGCAATCAAAATTGCGTACAATCTTGTTCAGCACACAAGGACGAAGCATATTGAGATTCGGAATCATTTTATTCGAGACCATGTTGCTCGCGGCGATATTGATCTATCTTTTGTGAGCACAAAGAACCAACTTGCGGATATATTTACCAAGCCACTTGATGAAGCAAGATTCTGCTACTTGAGGAATGAGCTAAATATCATTGATTCTAGGAGCTTGTCTTGATTACCCATGCACTCACTCGTACATCTCAATCCTTCTTTGGTCTAGGTGTGGGCATGGATATAGAGGGAGTGTGGTCCTAACTCATTGGGCTAACCCTCCCCCCATAATGCCAAAAGCAAGATAAATCATTTCTCTTAATATCATTTTGTGATATGTGAGCTTATTGATGAGTATTGGTCGTGAACCCAAGATATATCTTCGCGGTGTCACACCATACACTCCAACAAGGTGGCTTCGGCCACCGCCCTCTCCCTTGAGGAGAATTGGATCTTTTTGGATGTTATTTGCTCTCTCATGTTCTTATGGGAATCACACTCAATCTTGGCTTTTATTTGATTTGGACTTTGCAAGTTTGAGCGTCTAGTACCATCTCAGTTTGGCTCTCTTAATCCAAAGCCTTTCCCTACCTCTAAGCCATCTATTCTAGCACACAAGTCCCTTGTACACCTTGTGAGGGTGTTGTTTGGGGACGCACGGGCCTGGTTCTGTGTATAACAGAATCCCACATTTCAGGCCGGATAATCCGACCCAAGTGTAGGCCGGATAATCCGGCCCTGGCGGATTTCATCTTAAAGGGCAAGGCTCGGGGGGAAGGGCTCATAACGAGCAGCACTTCTCCCCCAGCCCTCTCCTCCTCCCCAGCCGCCGCCTCTCACCCTCCCCGGAGCCTCTCCGGCCACCGAATTTTCCTGGCCTCCCCGGATCTTCTTCTCCGCGCCTCCGGGTACCTTCTCCTCCGCGTTATTCCTCCAATGAGTGAGGGTAACTCCGTCTCTCCCCATCTTTGGCTAGATGTGTAACTTGTTGGGTGGAACGTTGTCTAGAAGGTTGTGTTTTCGCATAGAAATCGTTGTCTTACAGTTTCTAGGCCCGATCTACTTTTTTTGTATTCAATCTAGGTGAAATCAAAAATTTCTGCCAGGGCCGGATTATCCGCCCCTGGCCAGGCCGGATAATCCGGCCTGTCAGATTCGATTCTGGTTCAGTTTCACTATGGAGTATGCATTGAGTAGTTTTGTCCTATGAACTTTTTGACTACTTTTTCCATGCTCTCTCCTGGACTTGTGTGTATGCTTATCCCCTTGCTATCGCCCTTATTCTCCTCACAGGTGGTTCTGGTGTTCCCAAGACCTACACGCACCGTCCTCGCGCCAAATACTTTCGGGACGACGGGCAGGGTAACTTAGTGGACAAAGTTGAGTTGAGGAGAAGGAAGAACGAAGAGAAGCGCATGGCTGAACAAGCAAAGATGACTAGGAAGGGGGAGTCCAAGAGGAAGGGCAAGGAGCCCAAGATCAACTACAGGACTTTGGATGCGGTCTCCTATTCCGCCATCCGTCACCGTGACTTGTTTGCTGAGCTGCCTCGTGATGATGAGCTGGGGGATACTCGTTTTTGGTGTGCAGAATAGAAGGGGATCTATGAAGACATATATGCCAGGCTGAACATTAGGCCTATGCACCCACTGGTACTTGCTGATGCTTTGGAGAAGGCGCATCTTGTGGATGCGATGTATGTTGCTGAGAGGATGGGGCTGCACCATCTTATGTCTCTCCAGTGCTCCTTTGACTCTGAGGTGGTGAAGCAGTTCTTCTCCACTTTGGTGATTTGTGGGGATGAGCGTCGCACTATGAAGTGGATGACTCATGACAGGCCGATGACTGCTGATTTTCACGTGTTTGCTGAGGTTCTCTGGTACTCCTTCGCAGCAGGGATAGAGCTAGCGGCCACCGCATCATCACTCAGCTGAAGCCCAACAAGGATGCAGCTCTCTCCCCTTGCACTGTGGACAATGGCATTGTCGGTACTGTGGCTGGCCTTGCTCCCATCTATGCTGCTTTAGTGGGTCTCTTCCGTGACTCCATTACACCGAGTGGGGGCAACAATGACAGCATCCATGGTCACCTTGTTCAGCTACTTCAATTTTCTCATGAGGTTGCCTCCTACGAGGACGAGTCTGTGCAGTACATGCTGGATGTCATGGACTTCATTTACCATGAGCTGTGTGATGCTATGTTCAACCGTCTGTCCATTCCCTATGCACCCTACATTATGATGCTCATTCGTCACCTGCTGCCTGCTAAGGAATTCCACATCGACTCGGTGCACAAGGCCAAGAAGATCTACACCAAGGTTCGGAAGACCTCTCACCCCTCCTCTGCTCCTGAGGGCCTCATGAGGGATGCTCGCAGGCCCCCTGTACCTCACGTTGCTCGTGAGATCAAGCAGTTGAACTGGTTCCAGCGTCACATTCTCTGCATGGGCGTGGACACGTGCAACGGTCAGTACGAGGCTTACAAGCAGCGCCATGAGTTGGCTCACTCCCAGCAGCTCATTCTCCACCATGTGTCCGGCGTTTCGGGTGCTCCTCCAGCTCCTACACCTCCCACTCCGTATGCTCGGTGGAACTCTTCCTCCGGGTTGAACTATGGTGAGCTGGAGCGTCACGTGTTCCCCTCTGCGCCTGCTGCTGATGCTGATGATGAGGAAGGTGACACTGGGAAGCTTGAAGATGAGGATTAGGAAGAGAATGAAGAAGAGGATGAGGACGAGGACTACGAGTGATCCCATGGGGCGCTAGCATCGCTCTTCTTCCTTTTTGGTGTCTCGATGCCAAAGGGGGAGAAGTAGTTCTATTAGGTTGTCCGTGGATTTTCATGGGTCGGGCATAAGCACTTGCACTTTTCTATTTGTTTTTTTGCTTATGCCCATTTAGCGTTGAACTTTAAATTCGTGATTTTTGGTTGGTTGAGACTTTATGTGGTTGTCTGGATTATGCCTATGGATTTCGTATCATGGATTATGCTTATGGATCTATCTATTCATATCCTATTGCTGGAGGCTTATCACGGAAGGCGCCCTCATAATGCTTATCCGGTATTAATTATGACTTATGTCAAGGATGCCTACTCTCTACTTCGGTGGTATGTCTTTATTGCTCATATGTCTATAGAATAGATTCACCTATTTGTGTGCATTTGTATTCCAATGCAAAACTTTATTATGCACACATTGAGGGGGAGTCTCTTTCATGGTTAACACTGTTTGTCTTGTGTCTTTCTCCTGCAAATCCTGGTATTGTCATCTAACACCAAAAAGGGGGAGATTGAAAGAACATTTCATGTTTTCCTATGTTTTGCGTGTTAGATAACAATACTATGGAGACTATTCATGTGCGCTAAGTGTGCAGGAAGTTTTGAGGGGGGGCGGATAATCCGCACCACCAAGGGCCGGATAATCCGAACTACCTCATCGCTCAAAGGAAGCCAAGGCGCGTGACTCGGTATCCGGTCGGATTTTCTCCTGGAAAATCCGAACTGAGGCGGTTTTTCCTCCCCAGGCCGGATAATCCGGGTGTCGCACGGGCCAGATAATCTGGCCCCCAGTTTTCGAGCAAAAGGAGCCTAGGCGCGTCGCTCGGTATCCGGTCGGATTTTCTCCTGGAAAATCCAAACTGGGGCGGTTTTTCTTCCCCAGGTCGGATAATCTGGCCCTCGCATAGGACCGGATAATCCGGCCCCCAGAAGTTGATCAAGGGCAAGCTCGGCGCGACGCTCTGAGAGGGGGCGGATTATCTGCCGGATATTCCGAGTCTAGGGTGGTGTTTTCCCTAGACCGGATAATCCGGCCCTCACTTGGGCTGGATAATCCGGCCCCCAAAGGTTGCAACTGCTGGTTTATGAAGGGGTTATAAATACCCCTTCTTCCCCAACGTTCAGAACACTTGATTCCGAAATTGACCAGACATTGTGCAAGATCTCTCATTCTCGATCTCCCACTTCAACCACCCGAAAGTCTTGATCTTTGGTGGAATTGAAGAGGAGAAGTTCATCATAATCAAGAATCAAGCGCTTCAACTCCTCTCCATTCACTTGGAGAAATCCCTGATCTAGTATTCTTGTCAATACCTAGATCTTGTTTATTGTATTTGATAAGTTTGTTCTTGTGGCAGCTTGTTGTCATTTCGGGAGCCTCCAAGTTGTTGTGGAGTTGTTGCCCCGCTAGTTGTGTAAAGGCACCGGTGGCCGCCTCGAAGGGTACCTATAGTGGAAGGTGGATCAGGCCTTTTGTGGCGAGATCCATCGGATAACATGGTGAGGCCTTTTGTGGTGTGGTGGTCTTAGTACCGCCCACCCCTCCAACGCAGACGTACTTCCCTTAACAAGGAAGGAACTGTGGTCAAACAAATCCTGTGTCTCCGCATGGTTCACTTCGGTTTACCCGTTCCTCTTCCACTCGCTCTTTACTCGCTAGTAGATAGGGTTGCATATAGGGAAATTCCACCTAATAGTTTATCTAGTGAATTTATCCTTTGTGCTAAGCCTAAAATTGAAAAAGAATTAAAAATTGGTGTAGCACCTATTCACCCCCCCCCCCCCCTCTAGGTGCCCATACGATCCATTTCACAAAGTTCCGTCCTTTAGGAACTGAAATATGGGCAGTGCCCAAGCTGGTATAGCTCGCACCGGAAACACATCCTCATCAATTTCCATTTGATCCACCGACATAACCTCGGTCGGATCACGCTGCGCTGTCCCCGGGTTCTGCAAAGCAGTCCCCGGGTTTCCTGAACCACTTCCCACATCAATGTCCATGGGTACAGCTCCGGACCCTGGATCTACCGGGATGAAAATTGAGTCGGATTCCGGGGATGGCCTGATAGATGGTTTTCTGAGGTGCTCTAGTGCTATGCCCAGCGGAATTGCTTGTCGGGTTGATCCGAGCTTCGACAATACGTCGGCAGCCTCATTTTCCACCCGAGGTACATGGTGAAATTCGCATCCCTCGAAGTATCCCCATATTTTCTGCACATGAAACCTATACGATGCCATGTTTGCATCCAAATCATCCCATTTGCCCTCAGACTTGCTGAACGACCAGATCCGAGTCACCGAAGCACTGGATCCGACGTATTCCAATTTCTTTTGCCACTTTGAGCCCATGCACAAGTGCTTCATATTCCGCAACATTGTTTGATGATGCGAAATGGATCTGCAGCACATACTTCAGCTGGTCCCTCTTGGGTGAGGTAAGCACAACTCCGGCGCCTAACACGGTTTTTGTCTTTGATTCATCAAAATGCATTCTCCGGTAGTTCGGATCTGGCAATGGTGGCTCATATTGCATCTTGACCCTATCCACGAAAAAGTCGTCCACGGCCTGAGACTTGATCGCATCTCTCTTATCGAATTGTGGAGCATAAGGGGCTAGTTCAATTGCCCATTTTGCAATCCGGCCGCTTGCATCCTTGTTGCTCATTATCTCAGATATGGGGTCTTCACATATCACTTTTATGGGGTTCTCTTCAAAATAGTGCTTCAGTTTCTTTGCTACCATATACACACCATATGCCATCTTCTGATAGTGAGGATAGTTTTGCTTTGATGCTGATAATACCTCGCCCAGGTAATAGACTAGCCTTTGCACTGACTTACCCTCTTCGTCACGCTCTACCACTATTACTACACTTACAACTCGGTTGGTTGCGGCTACGTAGAGCAACATTGGCTCTTTCGATAGTGGAGAGGCTAATACTGGTGCAGTGGCTAACATTTTCTTTAGCTGGATGAAGGCTTCATTGTCCTGCGGCGTCCATACGAACTTATCCGCCTTTTTCATTAGTTGATAGAGAGGCAATGCCTTTTCTCCCATCCGACATATAAACCGACTTAAGGATGTCAGACAGCCAGTGAACTTTTGGACATCGTTAAGACACTTTGGCAGTTCCATTCTCTCTATGGCTCGGATTTTAGTTGGGTTAGCTTCGATACCTCGGCTAGAGACAAGAAATCCGAGTAATTTTTCCAGCCGGGACACCGAAGGTACATTTCTCCGGGTTTTAGTTGGGTTAGCTTCGATAGCCAATGTCGCCACTTCCTGGATCTTTCTCTTTTCTTGTGCGATCACGAGTGACTCGGCCAGGTTAGACCCGGCTGACGCAAACTCAATGGAACATCGGAAATCTCCAGCTATGGTGATTACTCCATTTGGCCCAGGCAACTTCATCTTCAGGTAACTGATGTGACAACTTGCCATGAACTTGTCCAGGGTTGGCCTGCCGAGTAACGCATGATATGCGCTTTCTAAGTTCACCACTTCAAATTCCAAATTTTCAGTTCGGCAATTATCTCTTGTGCCAAATAATACGTCAACCCGAACCTTGCCAATGGGCTCACAGGAAATACCTGGCATGATGCCATGGAAAGTTGTCCTTGTAGCTTGGAGCATGTTCTCCGAGATACCCAACTTGCGCATTGTATCCACGTACATGATATTGATGTTGTTGCCATTGTCAATCTGCACCTTGGAAAATCTCACATTGATATTTGGCCCGATGAACGTTGGGTCCAGCACCAACGCATACAAACCAGGGCTCGGCATAAGCCTGGGATGATCCTTGATACTCCATGTAATTTCCTGATCCGACCAAGGCATATACCTCGTCACTGCCGGCATAACTGCGTTCACTTCCATATGTCTGCGCTGCAAGCTCTTTCTATATGTTTCCTCTGTGGTAAACATGCAGTAACTATGGTGATGCTCTCTATATTCATTTCTCCCCTCATTTCCAGGGTACCTTTGATCTGGCTGATGCTGATTTTCCACCTGATGCACTGCATCCCTTCTCTCATGGTTTTCATACCTCGGCGGAGGTGGTGGCAACATTAATTGTTGCATGTTCGCTCTGGAGAGCAATTGCTGCCGGGGTAACTCCTGCCGAGATTGATCATTCTGAGGTGCCTAAGCATTCCTCGAACCACTTTGCTCTATTTTCCTCATCCACTCACATTGCCGGGTTGTGTGACCCGCTAGACTACTCGGATTTGGCGTGTGAAATTTGCACGGCTGATCCAGCATTGCCTCATATGTATACCTCGGCCGGTCCTTCTTTTCTTGCCACTGTCTCTTTTGCTCTGGTGTCCAAGTTTTCTTGCCATCATCTCTTGGAGTCCATTGTTGCCCTCCAGTTTTCTGACGCTGATTACTCCCTGCTCCGGGTTGATCTTGGTTTACAGCTGCAACTTGTAGTGAACTGTATCTGTAATCCGGTCTATCATCTCTTCTCTTACCCCGGTAATCATTCCGTCGGGATGACTCGGCTCCATCTCGCTGGTACTACTCCTCATTTGACTCGTTTGACACAAGCCAAGGTTGAGTCGGATCACCTAAAGCATATGAATCAGCAATCCGGATTGTCTCTGCCAGGGTAGTTGGCATATCCCTTTGTAACCTTTGCCACAGCATGCTTGCATATCTACACCCTTGCGCAAACCAAGCTTTGGCCTGTGACTCAATCACGCCCTCGCATGAGTTTCGCACAGTGCACCAGCGGGTTAAGAACTCTCGGTCTATCTCATTTGGTCTCTGCTTGCACATTGCTAGGGTCTGTGGCCTATTGGGCCTCTGATACGTGCTTGAGAAGTTACTGACGAACATTTCCTAAGAATCGATCCAGCAGTTGATACTAGCGGGTGGTAAATTGTTTAGCCATACCCTCGCTGGCCCTTCCAGCATCTGAGGTACATATCTCACAGCCCATCTCAAGTTGCCTGTAGCAATTTTCACCGTCGTTGCGTAGTTGATCAACCAATCCTCCAGCTTGGTGCTACCGTCATATGTTTTCGTGCCTCTGGGTAAGTGGAAGTTAGGTACTGGAGGTTCTTTCATGATCCGGGGCCCAAAGCACGCTAGACCCGGAGGACCTTGCACCTCAATCTACTCCGACCTATAGAGTCGATCCAGCTTTAACATGGCGTCGTCAGGCATCAAGTTCCTGCTTCCCCACCTTGACCCTATCACGTGATAGTCCGGCCTAGGGTATCCTGCGTTCACCATTTCCGAATCACCATCATTGTATCTATCTTGCTCTTGTGGAGCGCCTCTCTGTTGCATACCTTGGCGGCACTTCGCTCTTGCCGTGGTATATTCCGCAGCGGCGGTTGCCCTGCACCCGCCGAGTTGCGCTGTCCGGCATTGCCGTTCACAGCGTTTCCCTGACCGGCATTGCCTTGGTCGCGGTTACCTCGGCAAGCTTCACGTCGGCTGACACTTCGTCGATCGTCATTTCCCTGCACTGCTTTTCCTTTTCCTGCCCTTTCCGGGTCATAGGGGACTATCTGTTTGTTTCTCCTCGCCGAGGTTACCACTTCCTCTCTTCTTGGGCCACCATGAGAGGATGATGCAGCTCCAGCATATTTCTCCGGGTTACCTATCGCTGAATGAACGACTTTGGAAACCCCAGCCCTTGCCGGGTTAGCCCTGAGAACCTCTTCATTTTGTCTGTTAGCGATCCGAACTAACTCATTGACCCTCTCCTGCTGTCTTTGCCGGGCTTCACCCGTCAAACCCTCAAACTCGGATGCAGTTGCATCCACTGCTCTGAGGTTCTTTGTCGGGGTACTGTACTTCGGCAGCCCCACGGACAAAATGTTCTCTGACTCCTCAACTCTACTGTCACCCTCTTTGTTCATTTCACTGATGAGGTTTCTCCCCTTTGCTTTTACCGCATCTACCTTATTTGCTCTTGCGTACTCGCGCAGTGTCATGTTCAAAGACTGCTGAGCCGCGGCTATCTTTTTCGCACCTTCTAGTATTTTCTGCCTAGTTTCTTCTAAGCGGTCTGTGCCCGAGCCGGATCTACCGCGGATTCTAGGCTATCTATCGCCTGCTACAGCACATTCTCTGGCCTCTCTAGTGGAGGACCTCTACTTTTCCTTGGTGCCTTAGGTGTTACCTCCGAATCTGGTGTCGGATCCTTGCTCGTGCCAGCGCTAGGCGCTGTCATCATCACCTCAGCGCGGTCAGAGGAGCGAGTGATACGCGCCCCATGAGCCACGCTAAGGGGTGGCTCGCCTCCCTCGACGACGTGCCGCGGGCGAACGCTCGACACATCGACGGCGATGTAGATCTTGTGAGCGCCAAGCTTGACGAAGAGGCCATTGCGCGGAAGAGGTCGTTTGCCGAAGCATCCAGCATTGTCGCTGACGTAGTCCAGCACTCCAAAGCGCTGAACGAGCCTAGAGACGATGTGTTCGCCGTTGCCGATGAGGTTTCTCGTCTGGATCTTCACTCCTGCTAGCGCCGCTTACCCCACAGTGGGCGCCAACTATCGTGGTGGTGCCATGGCAGATGCCATGGATAGGCTAAAGCTGGGGCCAATATGCACTAGAGGAATCCAAAGAGGGATAGTGTGGTGATTCCACACATAGATGCTTTGTATTCTCCAAGCTAGATGAGTTTACAAATGCTCCTTGAGCTGTGTTGGAGAGAGGAGGAAGAAAGAACTCTCTTACTCTCACCACTACCTATCTCAAAGGAACCAACTACTCAAATGCCCCTCCAAGTCCTTCTACTGAGGCCCTAGTGCTCCTTATAAAGGGGAGGCTAGGTCTCCAATTAGGGCATACGTGGAGGCATATTCCCTGGGAATATGCCTCTTCCCAAAATAGCAAACCGACCGGGTCACTTTTCGCCATCGTAAGCCATGCAGAGGCTACGTAAGCCTCTGTGGCGCCAGCGTCATCCGACACAGGGCACGTCACCCTTGTCGGCCACACCTCGGTGGTCCTTCCCTCTGTCTGCTTCGCTCACACTCCAGCGTATAGTGACCACCTTTTGACCAGCGAGATACCTTCCTTCTCTTGCAAGCCTGATATAACCCGGATTGTGACTGGTTAATCCGGCCCCGTGGGTACCTACATATAAGTTACATTATACCTGCGGCATACGACATACGTCGGCCGAGACTCAGTTAGGCGGACATCCTCAGGTCCGGGTTACACCGTGATTCGGCCTGCCTTGAGGTGACCCGGCCAGCATTCGCTTTGACCTTGCCGTACCTCGGCTAACTCGGCCTCTATACCCCGGCGTGACCCTACTTGGGGGTATCCCCCCAACAGGGTATAGTGGAGAGTTGACATAGTCCTTCCTTCTTGAAGTCATTGAATGAGGTTTCTGGGGATTGTTGTCCATCTTTCTTCTGGAGTAGAAACCTTCGGAAGTCTTCCGGGGATTATGACTTATTGGGCTTATATATGACTATTATTCATACTTAGCCTGCTGAAGCCATCAGAGACTTATGTCCTTTAAGCGATTGGAACCGAGGGGTTGGCGATTCTGTGGTCCTTCCGGTATGTCTGCCGCTGAGATAGCAGAGGGACTTCATAGGATCGTTAGTTAGCTTCTCCTCTGATAACTCCCAGTTTGTTGTTTGGCGAAGGGACGTCGGATCCTGAGATCTCTTCTCAAGTATCTTCTGATAGACCGTCTTTTGGAGATTGAGTTGGAAAGACGAAGTCTTTCCCCTTAGAGATGCACTCAGGTCCTTCGAGAATGGTGCAGAGCTTCTGTCTTGAAGGGCTGGCGAGGTGTTGCAGAGGTATGTATCCCTTGGGTCTTGGGTTGAGCTCTCCAAGAGACGTTCTATTGCGGGAACCAGGTCAGGGTGGTTTTCTAACACAGTCTTAGTGGTTAACTCTGGGTAGGTTAATCGTTAACGACACTTATTGTTAGCCTTCCGTTAGGTTAGAGACATTCATCTTCGGAGAGGTTATCCTTATTCAGACTTATTGACGTTGCTTCTGCTTGGTGGTGAAGTAGACCTGTCGCCTTCAGGCAGTCCTGTCTTCAGGATGTTGGAGTAACCTGGTCTTTCAGGGAGGAACTTCCTGTTGATTTCGGTAGGGTTGACTAGAATAGCTAGTTTTATGTGGTAGTTGGAAGGTGGGATATACCGGAGGTCAGTGTAGTTAGGTCTTCACTTCTTGTCTTGGTTGACATATCAGGTGGTTTCTTGTGGGTATTGGGGATCCTTCGGTGATTGGCTTCCAGCTTCAACGGGATTCTTGCTATAGTAGACTGAGGAACAAGGGAGTGTGGTGCTATTGACGAGTCTTGTGAGGTGAGTTTGACAAGGTATGCCGTCCTGCTGAGGTGAAATCTCCGAGTTGATTCTGACTTGATGATGTCGAACTCCTGGTTCTTGCGATGCTTTTCCTCTCATATACTCTCGAGCTTAGTCTGGGTCTCATTACCGACAGCTAACGCAGGGGTTTCCTGAGTTATTAGGTGGGCCATCGCTCCTCGAGTCACATTTTAAGGAGGTCAGAGCAAACCAGAGCATGCAAACAAGGCGAACAGAGCGAGAGAATCGCAATGTCCTCGGCAAACATCACACATCAAGCAACACAGGAGGCACTTAGGCAAGCAAACACGGTCAATGGTAGAGACCAAGGAGTTAACTACTCATGATGTAGGGGAATCCTACTCTTAGGACTATTGATCCTAGATAGCGTCTTTCTTCGAGTCGGAGTCACTATCTTGTTGATGAAGCCTTCATTGTATCTTGGGCGCTTCTTGGTAGAGCAACACCCGAGGTCTTATGATTATCAGGATTCCGCTGGTAGAGCGATATTGTAGTCTCCTTGTGTTTGCTGGTAGTTGCTTGTCTTCATCTTGTTCTCATTGTCTTCACCGGGTTCCAGATCCTAGTTATTTAAAAATCCGGAGGTTTGAAGTTTGGGGACAAGAGTTGGAGTAAACCATTTTCAAAAGCATTTACTTAGAGTAAGAGAAGAAGTAGAACTTTTTGAAACTCATTGAGAAACTAGTTTTTGAAAGCCGGGGTTTTCAAAAATAAGTTTCCTGTCTAGCGACCATGCTAACTAAGGTTCTCCTATAGTCAGGATGGCTCTGATACCAAGTCTGTGGGGCCCCCGGATTAAGCCTCTGAGAATCCCTGTTATGCATACAACCACGATCCCATGATCAGTTAGTCGTGGCACATAACCGACAAGTATCATTACAACATCCGAGAATATACCGAATCACAAGACTTACATAATTGCCGTTATGTCTACATCAATAATCATCGGCGGAACTTCATCAAGCGCAGAGCCCGAGCCATGCCTTAACCTACAGGCAACTGACTGGGAGAACATCCTAGCTCGCATATTCGTCCACTTCACCTTCTTCTGGATATCTGACCATGTTAATAGCCAGGGACAATGCTAGTGAGTACTTTGAATGTACTCACAAACCACCTTAAGATAATAATAATAACAATAAGGTATGCCATATGGCTATGGTAGTAGGAGGGCTCCAAGAGAGGTTCTTTTCTCACATAGTTTCTCTTTTAGATATAGCATCTACATGTCTTTGTTGAAAACTTTTGTAAACCATTTTGGAAACCGTTTTGAAAAGTTTTAGAAAACCTTAGGACTAGGACACCCATTTGTTTCTCCTTCACGGTCATCCCATGACCAAACTCCTTCCATCCCTTTCTGACCATCCCATGGTCAAAACCGGGATCCTTTCCGACCATCCCATGGTCAAAACATTTCCAAAGCCATTTCTTTTCCGAAATCCTTTTTGAAAACAAAACCAGCACCACTCTACAGCAACCTTCCCAACCGTCCATGACCGCGGGCGCGGCTATTCAAATAGATTTACACTCTGCAGAGGTTGTACACTTTACCCACACCATCCGGGTACACTACCCTAATCTTCACCGATCGTGGGTCGAGTAACCGATGAAGACTCTCCGGATGCCCATTCCAATATAAGTGCCTACCCTATGAGTGTTAATCCCCTCAAAACCGGGATATCGGGCGAGGACCAACCGGAGCGCTTTTTCCACTTCTCGAGTGTGCGCTTTCAATGAGGGGTTCACAGTAACGCGTGGAGGCATGCTGACCCTTTGTTCCTTCTCCAGGTCGATGTCCCACATGGAACTTTATCGGAGAAGGCCCACCCTCCACGGATCCCTGATCCCATGTAGTTGTTGTGAGGCAGCTTATACCGGAATAGACAACCATCAAATCCAGCCCTGTCCCATGCCAGAGTAATGTGGTTGCACGGGTTAATTGTTCTAGCAAAACTGCAAAGAACCGGGTGCATTTTCGTAAACATTTTTCCTCCATCTTTCCTTCAGCATTTTGTAAAACAAAACCTTCTTCTTTTTCAACATCTCTTGGGAGGTCCCACCTCTTCAAGGTTTTATCATAAAACATTTGGTAAAACTTTTTCCGGGGTCTTTCCATCCTCTAGCTTTGCTTCGGCTAAATCTGGGGTCTCCAAAGGGTTATGGTGATATACACCATCTATTCTACTAGGGACAAGTAGGTGTCACCAAGGGGGTTGTACTTAGTAGTAGCGAAGTGTCATGGTTCGGAGGAGCCAAGCCACTACCGTATATATATATATATACATCAACATAATTTAAACAATGTAGTTTTCATAAAACAATAAGTAAAACATGCATAAGTAAAACAGTAGGACGAGGCTCATGAGCAAGAAGGTGGCTTGCCTGATGATCGGCAATATGGCAATATGTCCCTGGACTTCTTCTTTAGATAACCAAGAATACCAATACCAATAATAAATACCACTTCTTCTGCTCTCCGATTTCATCGCAACTATCGTCGTCCCGACAGTACATGCAAGCAAACCAAGCCACAATCAACACGAGGCACACAAGCACCAATACATACAGCAAACAATGAGCAATACAAGTTCACTATTCATTACATCCTAGGAGGAAGGGATTTGATAAGATTGGCCTTGTCTTGGTAATATGGAAGAAAATCCTTTAGGATTTATAGTCTAGGAATTACCTAGGAGGGATTTTCGAACAAGACCATGTTCTGTATGGTACCATTGTATACAGATGATACCTACAGGTAGATGTTGATAAAATGAAACCAACAAAAGTGGTTTCACTAATTTATCAGTTTTCTTTGATTTCCTATGAATTTTCTAGTGATAAAGGCCCTAGTTTGAGGAAATAATTCACCAGAAAAGTTCGGAAGCTCCAAAAATTATTTACTTGGGTCATTAGGTATGTCTTGATGTACTTGTTCACTGAGAGTTGGATTCATGCTAAAATATTTAACAGAATGCCCTCAGGAAATTCCCAAAGTCAGTTATGTAGACATTTTGTCTTTTTCACCAGATTAAATCTACAAAAGCATTTGATTTGATTCAAAGGTCACAGTGTAGGTATTTCGAACACCTCTCTGTAGAAATTGGAATCAACCTTTTTGGAGCTGTATAACTACTGTAGTGAATTTAGAGGTGAATGAACCATGCAAAGAATAGTTTAATTCACAGAAAAACATCCAAGGCTCCATAAATCAGGAGCTCCTGGATTTGGATAGGTAGTGATGAACCACATCACTGGGATTTGGAAACTACCCAAAATATGTTGCATATTTTCCTAGGGAATTTTATAAAGGCCTAACTGCATAGATTTTGTTATTTTTGCTACAGGCAAACTAGAGTTCACCTTGGCCTGAGATAAATGCATAGGGTAGGCCTATGGGTATACTTTCAAAGGCACTTGGTTTCATACATTTTGGAGATGTGTAGGTCCCTGAGGGGTTTATTTACTGGAAAGGATACCTCTTGGTAAATAAATCTACAGAGGAGATATTAGTGGTATTTGGCCAAGATTTTGGTACAGCATGATAAAAAAAACCCTAAGGTATCCTAGAAAATTTGTGTCAGGTCATATGGAGGTAATTACCATTTTCATTTGTATTTAAAGTAACTACTATTCAAATATGTCCTGGTGAAAAATATTAAAGGAAGAAAGGGACGCGGGCCAAGTCTGCTAGGGAGTTAGGCTGCACTGCGGGCCGGCCCAACAGGAGGCGCCGGGGAGGCGCGCGGGATCATTTGAAAACGGCCGTGTGGGGCTCGCTGGTCAGCCACCCGGGGCGGCGAAGGGGTATCGGCTCCCCTGGGCCGTAGGATTAGACGGGGGAACGACGGTCGACGACAGCCGTCCTTCTCCCGATGGCGGCGGTGGGACAGAACCCTAGGGAAGGGCCAGAAGGGCGCGGGGGTGCTCACCGGGGGCTCGGGGCGTGCCGGGGAGAGGCTGCGGCATCGCGGCGTGCGATGGCGACTCCGAGAGGGGCGGCAAGGACCAGATCCTTGACTGGCTCTTGCTCGCATGGTGGTGGCCGAGAGGAGGTCGTTCGGGAGCTCGCCGGCGAGGTGGTTCCGGCCATTCCTGATGAGAAAGGGAGGCACAGTCAGAACAAGGAGGAGTAGGGGATCACAACAGAGGGTCATGCAGAGAGGGAGGGGCAGATGAGAGTGGGCTTAGCTCGTTTTGGGGAGGAGGCCGAGGCCTCTCCCTTGCTCTCTCTCGAGCAGGGCAGAGCAGTGGAGAGGGAAAGGGGTGGCTGGGGTGGTAAGGGGGGAGAGGAACGCAAATGAGGCCAAGGGGGAAGAGTGGGTGGCCTCTGGCCCTTATAAACCGAAGGAGGGGCTCACAGTGGACTTGTCCCATTGGGCATGTGAGGGAGGAGGGAAACCAGGGCTAGTGTTGTTGTGGGCGTGGTGGGTGGTATTCTGGTCGAGCTGTAGAGCAGAGGGGGAGGGGTAGCTGCTGCAAGAGGAGTAAAGAGGTTTTTGCATGCCAAGACACCCACATGCGGTTAAGTGCTAGTGTCCAAGCACTAAAATACAAGATGCTATAGTGATTAGCTACAGTAATCACGACTAGAGGAGATGGTGTTTGCTGTGGTGAGTGGTGGTGAGCCATGGTGATGATTTTAATTTGGTCTAGGCCACTAATTCCTTAGTTTGCCACATTTGATCAAAATGAGGCTTGTGAAGGAAGTTTAATACTTTGCACTAGGAAAGGTGGGGAGATGGTACTGGTGGGTAGATGGGGTCAACATACACTTCCAAGATTTATTTGAGATTTTACTCAAGATTTAAAGTCCACTTAAATCCATTTATTCGAAAACTGCAGAAGTAGTTTCTAGAAGATCATTTGATAAATTTACATTGGACAAGGTTGGTTTTCAGTTTGAGATGGTCCCAAATGTGAATACACACTTAGGGGCATTTTCCCAAGATTTATTGGGGCTTAAAAGTATTTAAAACATTTATTATCCCATTTTTGCCATTTAAGAGAATAGGCAAAAAGAAATAATAAAACCCTTCAAAAATATTTATTTTTGAAGTTGGAAGTTAGGGTATGATATATGGGTCTCAATTGAGCCAAAGGTTGAGGAAGTGTTTTGGCGAAAACCTAACTTTCCTTTATGGAAGGAGTTTTGGAGATTTTGACTATTAAAGAGATTTGTTAGATTTGGAGACCTAATAATTATGGATATTATTTGATAAATCTTGATGAACAAGGTAGATGAAGTACACAAGGTTTAGCAAGCATTTGCAACCTTGGGATTGGAGAATCCTGGTTGATTTTGGTGGAATACCCTAGATTAAGGATCTAGGGTGATGTTAATTTCGTACCATTAAAACCAGGTTGGATCTTGGAGCTCAGGGCTCCCCTTGGGGCATGGGATATATGGATGGATATACCAAGTGATGTAGATTGCAGTGGTTTAGGGGTTTGAGCTTGATCCTGCTTGAGCTCACCATGGCAAGCTTTCAAACTTTGAATAAAATAAGCCTGCCAAAGCAGATTATCAACTAGCCTTCAAAACCTTGTGGGTTTAAACAGCTCAAGGATCCAATTGGAACACGTGAAGTATGTAATGAAATACCTATATGATTAGAACACAACCATTCAAAGAGTTGGTCCATAGAAGGTTGGATGGTGGTGTGAGCTTCTACCAAAGTAGGCACGTTGACTAGTTTTGTAGGAAAAGTTATTTTCTTGCATGCAAAACCATCAAGAACAAGTGGGTAGGAGGATGATCTAACCAAGGGAAAGATTGGGCCTTGGTAGTACTTAGGATGGTTAACAAGATGGTTCAGGTGTATTTGCAAAAATGCACAAGGGTTGAGAAAGGGATGCATTCGAAAAGGTGATGTTGGAAACATATTTCCAGACTTAGCCAAATTTGGCAGAGTTAGGGTTTTTGACTAGAGTGTGGGTGGTGATGATTTTGATGGATGGCAAGGTACCAAAGCATCATCAAGTGGTTGATGTGGAGGTGTCGATTGAGTAGAAAGTATCCTTGCTTGGTATTGGTCTTCATTTACTTGGAAGCTTCTATAAGGGATCACTTCAGAGTTGATCTAGTTAGGGGTTTTAGATGATCACCTAGTGGCTAGAGATCATATTCCATCTTGTATTCTTTCTTAGGGTGTGGTGATTTGGAGACCTCTTGATCCTACTGATGAGCTCCTAGAGTAGCTCATACTACTTCTAAGCAATCAAGTCAAATAGCAGATCAAGGCAACTCATCTTACAATCAAATCAACTACTACTAGGGTTACCATCAAGCCTAGCTTGAAGTATGGGTATTTTGAAGTGTTGGATTTGAATAAGGTGAGAATCCTTGGTATTTCTACCAAGAGTAGAATTCAAAAGCTTAATAAAGGTGTTTTGGGAAACCGGGAGAGAAGAGCATTTGAAGGTTCTATCTTGAAAACACAAGGAGATAATATTCTATAGTTCTCCATAGTTTGATCAATAGAAGCTACTAAAGTAGTTAGTTTGCAAAGGCTTCTTGGCTCAGGTTTTTAAATGCCGGAACATTTGAGAATATGGAAATTAAGCCAAGACTGTTTTGGGAAGTAGCTTTTGTCAACTGGGTTAAGGTAAGGAGGATATCATCTAATACACATTCATATGCATAAGCATATCCAAACAACTAGCAAACACTTCAGCATTAAGCAAGATTTTTTTTTCTTCCCCCTGATTTTTGCATTCTGGACAACTAATCAGGGTTGCCGAAATTGGGATGTTACAGGATTGGACGCGCTTTGAACCACACCAAGAGCGATTAGGAAATTCCTAATCCAAACAGCTTCCTTTGTAGCCTTCGAGGAGGCAATATATTCAGCTTCTGTTGAAGAGGAGGCCACTGTATCTTCCTTGGAACTTTTCCAGCTCATAGCACCACGATTCATGGCAAACACATAACCTGATTGCGATTTGGAGTTATCTGAGTTGTTAAGGTAACTCGCATCTGTGTAACCCTTTACACTGAGTTCACACTCACCTCCATAAACTAGGAACATATCCTTAGTTCTTCTCAAGTACTTAAGGATATTCTTTACCGTTGTCCAGTGGCTTGCACCTGGATCAGCCTAGTATCTGCTCATAACATTTAGAGCATAGGAAACATCTAGGCGAGTACATGTCATTGCATACATGATGGATCCTATAGCCGAAGCATATGGAACCCTACTCATGCGCTCTCGCTCATCAGTGGTCAAAGGACACTAAGTCTTACTGAGTTTAATGCCGTGAGACATGGGCAAGAACCCCTTCTTAGCCTCTTCCATGCTGAACCGTTTCAACACTTTGTCAATGTACGTACTCTGGCTTAATCCAATTAGCCTCCTTTATCTATCTCTATAGATCTTGATACCTAGAATATATGCCGCTTCTCCTAAGTCCTTCATAGAAAAACTATTTTTCAATGAGGTCTTAACAGACTCGAGCATAGGAATGTCATTTCCAATCAGTAATATGTCATCTACATACAAGATTAGAAATACAAGCGATTTCCCATTTTATTTGTTATACACACAAGGTTCTTGTTTGTTTTTGATGAAGCCAAACTCCTTTGCAACTTCATCAAATCGAATGTTCCAACTCCGAGATGCTTGCTTTAACCCATAAATAGACTTCTGAAGTTTTCATACCTTTCCAGCATTGTTTGGATCGACAAAACCTTTGGGATGCATCATATACACGCCCTCGGTAAGGATTCCATTTAAGAAAGCCGTCTTGACGTCCATCTGTCATATCTCATAGTCGAAATATGCAGCAATGGCTAGAATGATCCGTATAGATTTAAGCATCGCTACGAGCGAGAAAGTCTCATCGTAGTCAACTCCTTGAACTTGTTGAAAACCTTTTGCAACAAGTCGAGCTTTATGGATGTGAACATTTCCATCCATATCAATCTTCTTCTTATAGATCCATTTGCACTCGATGGATTTGAAACCATCCATCAGGCAGGTCAACCAAGTTCCAAACTTGATTGTCTCCCATGGAATCTATCTCGGATCTCATGGCAATCAGCCATTTCTCAGAGTCTAGGTCTACGATCGCTTCTGCATAGGTCACAGGCTCATCATTGTCTAACAATAATAATTCCCGCGCTTCGCGAAGCCTCGTCGACCTTCGTGGTTGTGGTGCTTCTATTGCCACGGGTTCCTCAACTTGTTCTGCTACAATAGCATCACTCGTAGAAGCATCCCCGATTGGCTCATCTTGAACTTCTTCAAGTCGCACCGACCTTCCACTCGTTCCCTTTGTGAGAAACTCTTTTTCTAGGAAAACACCGCTCCGAGCGACAAACACTTTGCCCTCTTCTCGGTTGTAGAAGTAATACCCTAAGGTTTCCCTTAGGTATCCCACAAAAATGCATTTATCAGATTTAGGTGTTAGCTTGTCCGACTAAAGTCGCTTGACAAATGCATCACAACCCCAAATCTTTAGAATAGACAAACTGGGATTCTTTCCAGTCCACATCTCATATGGTGTCTTAACTACGGATTTAGACGGTACCCTATTTAGTGTGACAGATGTTGTTTCTAGAGCGTAACCCCAAAATGATAATGGTAAATCTGACTGGCTCATCATCGATCAAACCATGTCCAACAAAGTTCGATTGCGCCGTTCGAAGACCCCATTTCTTTGAGGCGTTCCAGGCGGCATGAGCTGTGGAACAATTCCGCAACTCTTAAGATGATTGCTAAATTCGTGACTCAAATATTCACCTCCATGATCAGATCACAAGGCCTTTATTTTCTTGCCATGTTGATTATATACCTCACTCTAAAACTCTTTGAACTTTTCAAAAGTTTCAGACTTGTGCTTCATCAAGTAGACATAGCCATATCTACAGAAATCATTAGTGAAAGTAATGAAGTAGTGATATCCTCCTCTCACTGTCATGCTCATTGGTCCACATAAATCAGTATGTATTAGTTCCAACAAGTCTGTTGCCCTCTCAGGAAAACCCGTAAAAGGCGTCTTGGTCATCTTTCCAAGTAAACAAGCTTGACATGTGTCGTATGATTCAAAATCAAACGAAGTTAGAAGACCATCACCATGGAGCTTCTTCATGCGCTTTTCACTTATATGCCCCAAACCACAATGCCATAAATAGGTAGGACTCAAATCATTAGGCCAAAGCCTTTTAGCACTAACATTGTAAACAGATGCATCATCAAGATTTAAAATAAATAACCCATTCACAATGGGAGCATCAGCCACAAACATAGCATTCTTAGAGATTACACAACCATTGTTTGTACTCGCGAATGAATATCCATCCCTCATCAAACATGAAGGTGATAAAATGTTTAGACCCATACTAGGAATGTAATAAAAATTATTTAACTCCATAATAAATCATGACGGAAGGTGAAGCTGCATGACGCCGACGAACAATGCAGCAACTCTTGCTTTATTTCCGACGCGAAAATCTACTTCGCCTTTATGCACTTCTCTAGTCCTTATTAGCCCCTGCATCGAATTGCATATATGAGCAACCGATCCAGTATGAAATACCCAAGAGTTAACATAAGAATCTGCGAGAAAAATGTCCATAATATTTACAACAAGCGTACCTGAGTAGGAAGTACTCTTACTTCCACTCTTCTTCAAAGAAGCTTGGTACTTGCTGCAGTTTCTCTTCCAGTGGCCATATTCATGACAAAAGAAACACTCAGTGTCTCCTGTAGGTCTAGCCTTTTGCTTGGGTGCAGGGTTTGGCTTAGGGATCATATCCTTAGCCTTGACCTTCTTCTTCTGCCAAGAAGTGCCCTTTTTATTGAAGCTAGGCTTGTTCTGTATAGCCATCACATGGCTATGCCCTGCACTCTTCTTAATGTCACATTCTGCAATTTTTAGCATCCCACATAACTCATTAAGGCCCTTCTCCACCCCATGCATATGGTAGTTCGAAATGAAATGCCCATAGCTAGATGGAAGAGACGCCAAAATGAAATCAGTAGCCAACTCTTGGCCTAATGGAAAACCAAGCTTTTCCAAAGTCTGATTGTAACCAACCATTTTGATCACATGGGGCCTACACATGCTCCCTCTGCCAGCTTGCATTCTGCTTACTCAATATGTTGAGCTCGTTGGGGAACCCCAAGAGGAAGGTATGATGAGTATAGCAACAAGTTTTCCCTCAGTTATCAAACCAAGGTTATCGAACTAGTAGGAGCAAGGAAACACCTCCAAGGTGTTGTTTCCAACTTGGAATCCTGCACGACACAATCACAGAACTTTGCCCCCAACTTCCAGTGAGGTTCTCAATTTCACCGATTTTGCTTAAAACAAAGGATTAAACGTATTGTGTGGAAGATGGTAATTGCTTGCAGAAAGTAAACAGAAAACAATAAATAGATTGTAGATTGATGGTAAAAGAAAGGACCAGTGTCCATAGTTCACTAGTGGTGATTCTCCTTAAGATGGATGACATTTTGGGTGACCAAATTACAGCGGGGCAATTGACAAATATCGAGAAAGCATACATGCATATACTCCCTCCGTTTCAAAATATAAGCTGTTTTAGCTTTATGAATGAAGTGTCTCTAGACCCCTTTTAGTGTATAGGTTCACTTCAAACCTAGATGAATCTACACACAAAAAGGGGTCTAGATACACTCTATTCACAAAGCTAAAACATCTTATATTTTGAAACGGAGGAAGTACTAATCATCTTGACTCCTATGAGATTTGATTGGGCATTACAACATTATACATAGACCGTAATCCAACTTCATCTATGACTAATAATCCACCTTCAGGTTATCATCCGAACCCCTTCCAGTATTAAGTTGCAAGCAACAGATAATTGCATTAAGCATTGTGTGTAAAGTAAACAATACGATTGTTCTATGAACAAAGGATTGCTGATTTCTCCCTAGTAGCAACAACACATCTAGTACCTTAGAGATTTCTGTCACTTCCCCAGATTACTAGAGGTATGAACCCACTATCGAGCATAAATACTCCCTCTTGGAGTTGCTAGCATATACTCGGCCAAGATAGCTACTAACAATGGAGAGCATGAAAGATCACAAATAACAAAGACATGATAGAATCAATAATCAATCTGAAATAGCATCTCAATATCCATCGGATCCCTGTAGACACAACATGTATGATTACAAATAGATGATCTTGATCATGAACGGAGCTCGCAAGATCTAAACATGGTAGCACAAAGGAGAAGAACTAACCATCTAGCTACTACATGGACCCGTAGTCCAGGGATGAACTACTCCCGCATCACACCGGAGGCACGCATGGTGATGAAGAAGGCCTCCAGGGTGAATTCTCCCCTCCGGCAGGGTGCCGGGAAGAGCTTTCAGATCCCTCCCATCTAGGGATGGAGATGACGGCGGCTACAGACTCTTTCGTGGAATTTTGATGGGGTCCTTAGGGTTTCTGTATTGGAGGCTTCTTATAGGCGAAAGGGGAGACTGAGGGGGTGCCCTAGGCGGCCGCACCACCCCCTGGAACGGGCCAGGCCTGACCGTGCGGCCAGGTGGTGTGGCCGGCCTCTGGCCCCTCTCCGTCTTGTATTCTGGCTCCGTGTTCCCCTCGGTGAAATATTGACTTTGGCTTTTGTCCCATCCAATTCCGAGAATATTCATTTTCTAGCTTTCCTAGAACCAAGAACACGAGAAAACAGGCAACTGGCACTATGGCATCTTGTTAATAGGTTAGTCCAAGAAAGTGTATAAAAATACTCCAAAGTGTGGACAAAACATAAGAAAGTAGATATAAAACAAGCATGGAACATCAAAAATTATAGATACATTTGCAATGTATCAACATCCCCAAGCTTAACTCCTGCTCGTCCTCGAGTAGGTAAGTGATAAAAAGAAAGAATAGTTTTTAAGGTGACATGCACCATCATAAACTTGATCGGAGTATTTGTAAAACATGGGTAGCTGGGTTCATAGTACTTTAACATAGCATGAAAGATATAGTTCTAACAATGAAACATAGCAACTATGTTGTAACATGAAAAGGTACAAACAAAAGATTCATGAATAACAATGCTTTGCAAGACGTTTGTTTGTTTCAGATAAAGAAAACATAATGAGAATGGTATTCAGCTTGTCCATCATAGTGTAGCAAAACATAAATGCATAGGACACCTTCAAAGTTCATAAGGGTGACTAGATACAAATAGTTTAAGAACAAGCAATATAAAAGTTATGCATCAATCAACAATTCTTGGGACAATACACATTAAACTAAGAATGGACACTATGCTCTCTTAATAGCTGCATAAAGATAGAAGTTGAAGACTCAACATAAAAGTAAAAGAAAGGCCTTCATAGAAGGAAGCAGGGATTCAAGTCTCATAAAGAGCTTCCAAAAATTATGGTACTTATTAGCTTTCAGCTCTCATTGCCCCTATCATAAGCATCTTTAGGTGATTAAGGTTAAAGTGACACAACTAAGAGGATATGCATGACAAGTTATAAGTTGAAATCACATGCCCCTTGCTTACGAGTACCGAACCTCATGCTACTCAACTTCAGTCACAAGTAAGCTCTTGTCATTGTAAGTACATATGTATCATAGAGAACCGCCAACGGGGTACCCCTTGCCCCATGACACAGGAGCTATCCCATATCAAAATTACAAGGCAGCAGACAATGAGCATCTCATCAATCTTTTTATTTGCTATTTGCATAGGGTTTTATTGAGGATGCTTCATAGAATGCTCATTATGGTTGTGCTGCAAGTTTCCATCATGATTAGGCATGGCTTAGGCTAGCGGCCCAGGCGTTTCTCTAACACACATACAAACTCCATGATCTTAGAAGTTCCCCTTTTATTTCACACCGTCGGGATCCATAAGCAAAAGAATCATGATATCAATGGAATAATAAGTGCATGTTGAAAGCATTCCCCATGATACATGGTTCTGCTAACTTCGACTTATAAAGCACAAGCATATACGCAACAAAGATGGACACAATGGTTCAAGATTATTAAGTGCAAGAAAGTAAAGTGTGCCATCAAGTTTGTGAGAGCTTTAATCACTAATTTTCACATAACAAGTTTAATTCAGAAGGTAGATAAAATCATGAATATAGTTGGAATAGAAAATGCTAATAGGTAGGTATGGTGGACTCTTTGGAATAACTTGGTTTTATTTGGAGTTGGATGCATGAGTGGAACTCATACTTGGTTATGGAGGCTAGCAAAAGACTGGGAGCGACCAACTAAGAGAGCAATAATGGCCATAATCATGCGAAGAATCAAAACATCATTAATTAAAGCATAAAGTGATATTAGAAGTTAAAAACTAAAGGATCATAGAGGCTATGGTGACTTGGGATAGTCTTATCATGGTGTGAGCATGCGCCAAGTCAACCCAAATAAAACATCAAAGGAGAATACCACAATACTATGCTTTAATATGCTAAAACAACGCATGATTATTTCAAGGCACATTAAGCAATCTCAATTGTTTATAACATGTCATGCTACATCAAAAATCACTAAGAATAAAGCCAAAACAATATCAAGCATGACATAACAAAGCATAGGCCATAGTCAAAAACAAGCTCCTTTTTACCACTTAAGCATGAACTTTTCCTACTCTTTTCCAATCCAAACCAATCTTATTTGAAAACTAATGTATGAATGAGGGGGTCCAACCAATTTATTCAAGCAAATTAAGCAAACCAAGAAAACAAAAACAAAAATGAAGACGCTCCAAGAACAACACAAATGTGCATGGAACAATAAAAATGAAGTGTTTACAAGAAACCGGACATTTTTATTGATGAAGAAGGGGATGCCTTGGGCATCCCCAAGATTTGATGCTTGTACTTCTTGGATATTTCTTGGGGTGACATGGGTGGCATCCCCAAGATTGAGCTTTAGTCCATTCTTCATCTCATTACATCATTCTTTCCATACGCCTGAAATTTTTCTTTTATACAAAACTTCACAGAATCTTCATTAGCAACATTAGTGTACTCGAGATAATAAGTCTTTTGTTTCAGTTCCAACACAAGTAAAACTTTCATTAAAACACAAGATACAATAGCACTTCCCTAAAAAATCTCAATTTCCCCAAAAGGAACCCGAAAAGGAATCAACAAGAAGCAAATGCAAATAATGGCAGAAATTTGTTAAAACGGACCAGCAGTTAGAAACCGATTTTTTCGAAGACCTTCTGTTGCTGAAATCGAGAAGTGTTGAACTAACGAAAGTTGTATAACAACATGGGGCAGAAGCACAAAAAATTACAGCTCAAACCGACGTACATAGATCTTTCACGAATTTTTACAGCGAAGCACAAAAATCTGTTTCAGGACAGCAACTTTCCTAGGCATTACTTCTCTCTCATTAGAGGTTTACTCTTGGCACAAAAATCACACAAAAATGATAAGGAGAGGTTATTACTGAAGCAATAACTTCCAAGACTCAATTAAAACTTTTGGGTTATCTCCCAATAAGTACTTTTCTTTAACGCCTTTAAGTTAGGCATAAGAAGCAAGAAAAGAATCAAGTATTCTCAAATGAAGAAGCATTAAGACCAAATTTTGTTTTAATAGGAGAGGCATAAGGAATCTTCTCTCTCTTCATAGGGAAGTTTTCTATACCTTTCTTGAGTGGAAATTGATATTTAATGGTGCCTTCTTTCATATCAATAATGGCACCAACAGTTCTAAGAAAAGGTCTTCCCAAAGTAATAGAACAACAAGCATTGCATTCAACATCCAAAACATAGTAATCAACGGGGACATAGGCATTGTTAACCATAATAAGAACATCATTAATACTCCCCATGAGTTCTTTTTAGCATTATCATCAAGTGGGACATTTAAATAACAATCTTCCAATGGTGGCAAATCAAGCATTTCATAAATCTTTCTAGGCATAATAGAAACACTACTATCAAGGTCACATAAAGCTTTGAGATCAAAATCATTCACTTTCATATTAATGATGGGTTCCGAACCATCTTCTAATTTCATAGGAATAGAAGCTTTATGTTTCATCTTTTCTTCTTTAATTTTTATGAGAGCATCAGTAATGTGTTTTGTAAAGGCCATATTCATAGCACTAGCATTAGGACTTTTAGCAAGATTTTGTAGGAACTTAATTACTTCAGAGATATTGCAACCATCAAGATCAAAATCATAATTATCATCTAAAGTAGTAGAGCTATTGTTTCCCATATTTTGAAGAATTTCAGCATTTTTATTAGAAAAGGTTCCATTGGGTTTACTAGCTTCAACATTAGTGGTAGTGATAGTAGAAATACTAATATTTCTAGCAATTTCATCTTCTCTTTCCCACTTAGCATGCAATTCAGCTAATAGTCTAATATTTTCATCAATTCTTACTTGTATGGCATTAATAGCAGCAAAGGGGTTTTCAATAGTTTCAGATTTAGCAGCCATTTTATCCAAAGAAGATTGTGCTTCAGACAATGGTGCTATATTTCTTTTAGCATTAGAGAGTATTTCCTCGATAGTTTTATTGAAAGTAGTTTGTTTACTAATAAAATCTTTAAGCATAACTTCAAGTTCAGAGGGTGCACTCCTCTTATTGTTGTAGGAATTTCCATAAGAATTACCATTATTGGGAGGGTATGGCCTATAGTTATTAGTACCAAAATTATTCCTATAGGCATTGTTGCTAAAATTATTGTTTCTAATACAGATCACATCAACTTGCTCTTATTGAGCAACCAAAGAGGCTAAGGGAACATGATTTGGATCAATATGAGCTTTCCCATTAACAATCATAGACATAATAACATCAATTTTATCACTCAAGAAGGAGGTTTCTTCAACAGAATTTACCTTCTTACCTTATGGAGCTCTCTCAGTGTGCCATTTAGAATAGTTAACCATCATATTATCCAGAAGCTTTGTTGCAGCACCCAAAGTAATGGTCATAAAGGTACCTCCAACAGCAGAATCCAGCAGATTTCTTGAAGAATAATTCAATCCTGCATAAAAGGTTTGGATAATCATCCAAGCAGTTAGTCCATGAGTGGGACAATTTTTTACCAAAGATTTCATTCTTTCCCGAGCTTGAGCAACATGTTCATTATCAGATTGTTTAAATTTCATTATTTAACTTCTCATAGATATAATCTTAGCAGGTGGATAGTATTTTCCAATGAAAGCATCTTTGCATTTAGTCCAAGAATCAATACTATTTCTAGTTAGGGATTGCAACCATTCTTTAGCTTTTCCTCTCAAAGAGAAAGGAAACAATTTAAGCTGAATAATATCCCCATCTATATCCCTATGTTTTCGCATCTCACAAAATTCAACAAAGTTATTAAGATGAGTAGCAACATCTTCAGTACCAATACCGGAAAATTGTTCTCTCATAACAAGATTAAGCAAAGCAGGTTTAATCTCAAAGAAAGTAGCTTCAGGAACAGGTGGAGCAATAGGTGTGCACATGAAATCATTGTTGTTGGTGCTAGTGAAGTCACACAACTTAGTGTTTTCAAGATTAGTCATTTTTTGTATTTTTAATAAATAAAGCAAACTAGTACAACTTTTTTTTTGTTTTTGATAAAGAAACAAGCAAACAAAGCAGAAATAAACTAAGCAAAACAAATAAAACAAATTAAAGAGATTGGTTATGAGGGACTCACCTTGTGAAGATGTCCTTGACTCCCCCGCAATGGCGCCAGAAAAAGTCTTGCTTACTCAATATGTTGAGCTCGTTGGGGAACCCCAAGAGGAAGGTATGATGAGTATAGCAACAAGTTTTCCCTCAGTTTTGAAACCAAGGTTATCGAACCAGTAGGAGCAAGGAAACACCTCCAAGGTGTTGTTTCCAACTTGGAATCCTGCACAACACAATCACAGACTTTGCCCCCAACTTACAGTGAGGTTTTCAATCTCACCGGTTTTGCTGAAAACAAAGGATTAAACGTATTGTGTGGAAGATAGTAATTGCTTGCAGAAAGTAAACAGACAATAGTAAATAGATTGCAGATTGATGGTAAAAGAAAGGACCGGGGTCCATAGTTCACTAGTGGTGATTCTACTTAAGATAGATGATATGTTGGGTGAACAAATTATAGCGGGGCAATTGACAAACATCGAGAAAGCATACCTGCATATACTAATCATCTTGACTCCTATGAGATTTGATTGGGCATTACAACATTTTACATAGACCGTAATCCAACTGCATCTATGACTAATAATCCACCTTCAGGTTATCATCCGAACCCCTTCCAGTATTAAGTTACAAGCAACAGATAATTGCATTAAGCATTGTGTGTAAAGTAAACAATATGATTGTTCTATGAACAAAGGATTGTTGTTTTCTCCCTAGTAGCAACAGCACATCTAGTACCTTAGAGATTTCCGTCACTTCCCTAGATTACTAGAGGCATGAACCCACTATCGAGCATAAATACTCCCTCTTGGAGTTGATAGCATCTACTCAGCCAAGATAGCTACTAACAACGGAGATCATGCAAGATCACAAATAACAAAGACATGATAGAATCAATAATCAATCTGAAATAGCATCTCAATAACCATCGGATCCCCGCAAGCACAGCATGTATGATTACAAATAGATGATCTTGATCATGAACGGATCTCACAAGATCTAAACATGGTAGCACAAAGGAGAAGAACCAACCATCTAGCTACTACATGGACCCGTAGTCCAGGGATGAACTACTCATGCATTACACCGGAGGCAGGCATGGTGATGAAGAAGCCCTCTAGGGTGAATTCTCCCCTCTGACATGGTGCCGGGAAGAGCTTCATATCCTTCCCGATCTAGGGATGGAGATGACGGCGGCTACAGACTCTTTCGTGGAATTTTGATCGGGTCCTTAGGATTTCTGTATAAGGGGCTTCTTATAGGCGAAAGGGGAGACCGAGGGGGTGCCCTAGGTGGCCGCACCACCCCCTGGCGTGGTCCAGGCCTAGCCGCGCGGCCAGGTGGTGTGGCTAGCCTTTGGCCCCTCTCCGTCTCGTATTTTGGCTCCGTGTTCCCCTCGGTGAAATATTGACTTTGGCTTTTGTCCCGTCCAATTCCGTGAATATTCATTTTCTGGCTTTCCTGGAACCAAAAACAGCAGAAAACAGGCAACTGGCACTGTGGCATCTTGTTAATAGGTTAGTCCAATAAAGTGTATAAAAATACTCCAAAGTGTGGACAAAACATAAGAACGTAGATATAAAACAAGCATGGAACATCAAAAATTATAGATACGTTTGCAACGTATCACATTCCACAAAGGACTTAGCAACATTGTACCTCTCAGTCCTAGCCTGAGTCTGGAACATGTCCTTAAGCGTGACGATCATATCGTAAGCTTCCTGATCCTCAAACTGCTTTTGAATATCAGGTTCCATGCATGCAAGCATAAGGTAGCTAACCTCAAGAGATTCATCACATGCTTTCTTGTAGGCATTCTTAAGGGTAGCAGTTGCATTATCAGCAGGTTCATCCGGGATTGGGGTATCCAGAACAGTTTCCTTTTTATCAGACCTAAGAACAATTCTCAGGTTACGGGCCCAGTCCAAAAAGTTTGTTCCATTTAGTTTATCCTTATCAACAATCGAACGCAAAGAAAAAGGTGATGAAGTGTTCGGTGCCATTGGTCTACAACATAAAAACATGCAAAATACTAAGCCATGTAACCATGAAAGAGTAAAACATGTTAAACAATTTAATAGCATGTACTCCCACTTAAATCAACATCCCTCTATTGATACTAAGTGATTCAAGATCCATAATTAACAAGTCGACTAGTGAGCTTTAGCATCACTGCTAGAAGACAAGGTAAATCGGTAAGCAACTCTTGCTAATCATATCACATATGACTCTTGTTGTTGGGTGACATCTCTATGTCAAAATTAGGCACCCAACCTTTATGCCCCAAGGTCCTTAACTGTTAAGATGACCTTGTTAAGCTCACCAACCCTTATGCGTGGAGGTATCCGATACAAACCCATCCAGCCAAGGAAAACCGTGGCACCCTAATTTCATAGACCCACCAACGATTGTACTGAGCATAGGATGGTGCAAGGTTTGGTTGGGAGGGCATGGTTTAACTTAAACTTTGTGAGGGATCGTTCTACTTCTATCATCTAAGCATGCATAGTAGTAAAACGTATAAGAATAGCATTCACATAGATGTGATACCGTATGGCCTATTTTCTCATGGTGATCTCCATCGCCATAGAACCTGTCCACCATGATGATCTCCATCTTCATGCTCTATATGAGCCATCCTCCAAGTGATGAGTTATCCAAGAACTAATACAAGCTATTACTCCTAACAGCTAGTAATCAAAATTACATGGTATTGGGATCATCACAAGTTGACACATAGGCCATTACAATAATTGACAACACATATGGCTCCAGCCGTGTTGCCCTACTCATGACACGTAGGTCATGAAAATACATACATGCATCACATACAATTTTGGGCCATACTGATCACATACATCCTACAAAAACAAGTTGTGCATAGAATCGCATTCTATTGGATCATGTGAAATCACAGCACGTATGAACCTTAACGTGATACAAAAGGGGCTACGACTAAAGGGGGTCTCCCCCTATAGGGTTCGAAGGGGCAAATCAAATTTATACAATTTTCTTGAAGGATTTTAATCGGCAAATCAAATTTACCATAAACCGACTATTCTCCCAATTTGACCAATTTCCTTTGATCACGGTACATCGACTCAGGTCTACTTCCCGATTCGATCAATCATATTTATCTTCGCATGATTCAAATGGATTTATGTGTCACTGTCTACCCCGATGGCGGAAACCGATCGGTAGGGGTAAGTCGTTCGACGACCTTAGAATCGCGATCACGAAAACAAAGATCTTAGATCAATCCAGAACCATCGCCATACAAACGATCACATCATTCATATCAATCTACATATCACCATATGCAAACTTCCCGAACCTATGACTGAACAGCATCGGCTCTAATACCACTATAGGGAAACGGGTAGGCTACACTAGCGTAAAATCAAAATTTTCTACTGCGTCAACCAGGAATACTATTTGTCATAGATCACGGGATTACCGCTAGACACGCAGTTGTGGAACTCGATGAAGCACGTCGCAGCAGTGTAGATGTTCTACGTCTCCTCCTTGTCCTTGGCCCGGCTCGTCCAAGTGCTACAGCTGCAGCACCTCCGAGGTATCCACACGTCCGGAGAGGAATGTCACATGGTAGACTACTAGGTCCGCACGTGCAAGACAGGCGTAAGAGGAGTGGCGGTTGGGTGGAATACTCAACCCTAGTCATCTCGCCTCACTCTCTCTTATATAGGCATCTCTAGTGGGCTTCTACATTAGCAGCCCATTAGCAGCCTAAGCCTAGTCTAATTCGGATCCAATCCTCATTAGGCTTCCCTCCCCTAAAGTGTGTGACCCTATAGGTTCATACACGCATAGACAGGACACGAGTACACTTACTCCGTCAATATTTGGTAGCGGCCTTGATGTCTACGCACTTCTATTCTTGTTGACAGTTGTTGGGCCTCCAAGTGTAGAGGTTTGTAGAACAGCAGCAAGTTTCCCTTAAGTGGATTACCCAAGGTTTATCGAACGCAGGGAGGAAGTGGTCAAAGGTATCCCTCTCAAGCAACCCTGCAATCAAGATACAAGAAGTCTCTTGTGTCCCCAACACACCCAATACACTTGTCAGGTGTATAGGTGTACTAGTTCGGCGAAGAGATAGTGAAATACAAGTGGTATGGATATAAGACAATGGTGCCATAAAATAGCTTAATGGCGTGGAAGAGACTAAAGGCAAACTGAAATAAATATGGAAGCAAGCAAACATGTAACAGATCTAATTGCAAACGGTGTTTCAATGTTTAGAAACAAGGCCAAGGGATCATACTTTCGCTAGTGAACACTCTCATATAAATATCATCTCTTTATGATACTACTCTGAACTACTCTCTGGTTGGTTAACTCTAATCCACGGTAAGGCTATAACAACACACCTTAAAGTTCGCTTTCCCCATCTAGATAACCCCACACTATCACCTTGAGCACTAGATGGTTCCAACAAACACCACAATTTTATAAAGACATCCAACTCCAAATATAACTTATAACAAGTATTTGTAATCTCTAGCCTAAGTGCCACCATGGTGTGCACGTAGTCACTTTCACACACATGGGGAGAGCAGAGATCTATTAAAGCACTTGAGTAGCAAGGTAGATCTACTTGATTACAAAGCTCATGATCACAATTTGATCATGCATAGAGAGAGAGATGAACACATAGCTATCGGTAGAACCCTTAGCCTCGAGAAAGAACTACTCCCTCATCATCATGGGAATTAGCAACGGCGATGGAGATGGTGGTGGACATCGATGGAGATGGCTTCGGGGGCACTTCCCCGTCCCGGCAGGGTGCCGGAACAGAGACTTTTTGTCCCCCGAATATCCCCTTCGGTGGCGGCGGTGTTGCGGAACTTTTCGTGGCTGGAGGCTGTTCGATTTAGGGTTTTTGCATCGGGGGCTTCTTATAGGCGAAGAGGCAAGGTCGGTGGGTGGCCAGGGGGCCCACACCATGCCCTGGCGCAGCCTAGGGCTGCCTGTGCCAAGGGGGTGTGGCTGCCCTATGGCCCCTCTCCATCTCGTCTTCTGGCTCCGTGAGTCGTCCGGTAAAATATCAACTTTGGCTTTTGTCTGGTCCAATTCCGAGAATATTCATTTTCTGACTTTCCTGAAACCAAAAATAGCAGAAAACAGGCAACTGGCACTGTGGCATCTTGTTAATAGGTTAGTCCCAGAAAGTGTATAAAAATACTCCAAAGGTATGGACAAAACATAAGAAAGTAGATATAAAACAAGCATGGAACATCAAAAATTATAGATACATTTGCAACGTATCAACATTCCCAAGCTTAACTCCTGCTCGTCCTCGAGTAGGTAAGTGATAAAAAAGAAGATAATAATTTTTGAGGTGACATGCACCATCATAATCTTGATCAAAGTATTTTTAAAACATTGATAGCTGGGATCATAGACTTTAACATAGCATGAAAGATATAGTTCTAACAATAAGACATAGCAACTATGTTGCAACATGAAAAGGCACAAACAAAAGATTCATGAATGACAATGCTTTGCAAGACGTTTTTTTGTTTCACATAAATAAAACATAGGATAGAGGCATTCAGCTTGTCCCTCATAGAGTAGCAAACATAAATGCATAGGACACCTTCAAAGTTCATAAGGGTGACTAGATACAAATAGTTTAAGAACAAGAAATATCAAAGTTATGCAATAATCAGCAAGTCTTGGGACAATGCACATAAAACAAAGAATGGCCACTATGCTCTCAAAATAGGTGCATAAAGATAGAAGGTGGAGACTCAACATAAAAGTAAAAGAAAGGCCTTCATGGAAGGAAGTAGGGATTCAAGTTTCATAAAGAGCTTCCAAAAATTATGGTACTTATTAGCTTTCAGCTTCATTGCCCCTATCATCAGCATATTTAGGTGATTAAGGTTAAAGTGACACAACTAAGAGGATATGCTTGACAAGTTATAAGTTGAAATCTCATGCCCCTTACTTACGAGTACCGAACCTCATGCTACTCAAACTCAGTCACAAGTAAGCTCTTGTCATTGTAAATACATATGTATCATAGAGAACCGCCAACGGGGTACCCCTTGCACATGATACAGGAGCTAGCCCATAATCAAAAGGACAAGGCAAGCAGACAATGAGCATCTCAGCCATCTTTTTATTTGCTATTTGCATAGGTTTTTATTGAGGATGCTTCATAGAGTGCTCATTATGGTTATGTTGCAAGTTTCCATCCTGATTAGGCATGGCTTAGGCTAGCGGCCTAGGCGTTTCTCTAACACTCATACAAACTCCATGATCTTACAAGTTCCCCTTTTATTTCACACCGTCGGGATCCATAAGCAAAAGAATCATGATATCAACGGAATAATAAGTGCAATGTTGAAAGCGTTCCCCATGATACATGGTTCTTCTAACTTCAACTTATAAAGCGCAAGCATATACGCAACAAAGATGGACGCAATGGTTCAAGATTATTAAATGCAAGAAAGTAAAGTGTTCCATCAAGTTCGTGAGAGCTTTAATCACTACTTTTCACATAACAAGGTAATTCGGAAGGTAGATAAAAACATGAATATATTTGGAATAGCAAATGCTAATAGGTAGGTATGATGGACTCTTTGGAATAACTTGGTTTTATTTGGAGTTGGATGCATGAGTTGAACTCATACTTGGTATGGAGGCTAGCAAAAGACTGGGAGCGACCAACTAAGAGAGCAATACTGGCCATAATCATGCAAAGTGACAAAACATCATTAATTAAAGCATAAAGTGATATTACAAGTCGAAAACTAAAAGATCATAGAGGCTATGGTGACTTGGGATAGTCTTAACATGGTGTGAGCATGCGCCAAGTCAACCCAAATAAAGCATCAAAGGAGTATACCACAATACTATGCTTTAATATGCTAAAACAACGCATGATTCTTTCAAGGCACATTAAGAAATCTCAATTGTTTATAACATGTCATGCTACAGCAAAGATCACTAAGCATAAAGCCAAACGAATATCAAGCATGGCATGACAAAGCATAGGCCACAGTCAAAAACAAGCTCTATTTACCACTTAAGCATGAACTTTCCTACTCTTTTCCAATCCAAACCAAACTATTTGAAAACTAATGTATGAAAGAGGGGGTCCAACCAATTTATTAAAGCAAACTAAGAAAATCAAGCAAACGAAAACCAAAAAAACAAAGACGCTCCAAGAACAACACAACTGTGTACGAAACAATAAAAATAAAGTGTTTGAAAGAAACCTGGGATTTTTATTGATGAAGAAGGGGATGCCTTGGGCATCCCCGGGCTTTGACGCTTGTACTTCTTGGATATTTCTTGGGGTGACACGCGTGGCATCCCCAATCTTGAGCTTTAGTCCATTCTTCATCTCATTACATCATTCTCTCCATACACCTGAAAATTTTCCTTCATACAAAACTTCACACAATCTTTATTAGCAACATTAGTGCACTCAAGATAATACGTCTTTGGATTCAGTTTCAACACCAATGAAAATTCTATTAAAACACAAGCTACTGTAGCACTTCCCTAAAAAATCTCAATTCCCCAAAGAGAATCCAAAAAGGAACCAACAAGAAGCAAAACCAAATAATGGCAAAAATCTGTCAAAACATACCAGTAGGTAAAAACCAATTTTTTCGAAGACAGTCTGTTGCTCAAATCGAAAAGTGTTGAACTAACGAAAGTTAGATAACAACCTGGGTCAGAAGAAAAAAAATTCACGCCTCAAATCGACGTACAGAGATTTTACACGAATTTTTACAGTGAAGCACAAAAATCTGTTTTGGGACAGCAACTTTCCCAAATCTTACTTTTCTCTCATTAGAGGTTACTCTTGGCACAAAAATCAAATAAAAAGGATAAGGATAGGTTATTACAGAAGTAATCACTTCCAAGACTCAAGAAAACTATTAGGTTATCTCCCAAGAAGTACTTTTCTTTAATGCCTTTAAGTTAGGCATGATAGTTTGAGAAGATGCTCACATAAGAAATATGAATTGAGAGTAAAAGAGAGCATCAAGAAGCAAATATAAAACACATTTAATTCTAACCCACTTCCTATGCATAGGAATCTTGTAAAGAAACAATTCATGAAAGCACAAAGCAACAAACATAGGAAAGCAAAACAAGTGCAACTTCAAGACTTCTAACATAAAGAGGGGAACTTAATATTGTTGAGACACATAAAACTATGTTTCCCTCTCTCATAATAACTTTCAGTAGCATCATGAATAAAATTAACAATATAACTATCACATAAAACATTCTTATCATGATCCACATGCATAAAAGAATTGATACTCTCCACATAAACATAGTCATTCTTATTAATTGTAGTGGGAGCAAATTCAACAAAATAGCTATTATTATTATTCTCATCACCATAATCATCAATTATGGAGGCATATTGTAATCATTAATTTTCTCCTCAATAGTAGGTGGACTGAAAATATCATCTTCATCATTGTAATCATCATATATTTGAGGTTTGGTATCATCATAAGCAATAGAATAGCTATCTTCCAAAGCTGGGGAACTAAAAAGATCATTTTCATAAAAACTAGCTTCCCCAAGCTTAGACTTTTCTGTAGCATTAGCAATAATGGTGTCCAAAGAATTCATACTAGCAACACTGCTATTAGCATGCAAATAAAGTTCCATAGGTTTTTTAATTTTCTCGTCAAACACTTCATGTCCTAACTCAAGATAAATACTATAAAGCTCTCTAATTTTTGTTGTTGTTTTCCATTAAGCCTAACTAGTGAAAACAAGAAACAAGAAGACAAAATTGCAGAATCTAAAGGAAATAACTTCGAGAACTCACACCGGAGGATGTGAGTACCTTTTACCTTACCTCCCCAGCAACGGCGCCAGAAAATAGCTTGATGTCTACGCACTTCTATTCTTGTAGACACTTGTTGGGCCTCAAAGTGCAGAGGTTTGTAGAACAGCAGCAAGTTTTCCTTAAGTGGATTACCCAAGGTTTATCGAACTCAGGGAGGAAGTGTTCAAAGGTATCCCTCTCAAGCAACCCTGCAATCAAGATACAAGAAGTCTCTTGTGTCCCCAACACACCCAATACACTTGTCAGGTGTATAGGTGTACTAGTTCGGCGAAGAGATAGTGAAGTACAAGTGGTATGGATATAAGACAATGGTGCCAGAAAATAGCTTGATGGCGTGGAAGAGACTAAAGGCAAACTGAAATAAATATGGAAGCAAGCAAACATGTAACAGATCTAATTGCAAACGGTGTTTCAATGTTTAGAAACAATGCCCAGGGATCATACTTTCGCTAGTGAACACTCTCATATAAATATCATCTCTTTATGATACTACTCTGAACTACTCTCCGGTTGGTTAACTCTAATCCACGGTAGGGCTATAACAGCACACCTTAAAGTTCGCTTTCCCCATCTAGATAACCCCACACTATCACCTTGAGCACTAGATGGTTCCAACAAACACCACAATTTTATAAAGACATCCAACTCCAAATATAACTTATAACAAGTATTTGTAATCTCTAGCCTAAGTGCCACCATGGTGTGCACGCTGTCACTTTCACACCCATGGGGAGAGCAGAGATCTATTAAAGCACTTGAGTAGCAAGGTAGATCTACTTGATTACAAAGCTCATGATCACAATTTGATCATACATAGAGAGAGATGAACACATAGCTACTGGTAGAACCATTAGCCTCGAGAAAGAACTACTCCCTCATCATCATGGGAATTAGCAACGGCGATGGAGATAGCTCGGGGAGCACTTCCCCGTCCCGGAAAGGTGCCGGAATAGAGACTTTCTGTCCTCCGAATCTCCCCTTCGGTGGCGGCGGTGCTGCGGAACTTTTCGTGGCTGGAGGCTGTTCGATTTAGGGTTTTTGCATCGGGGGCTTCTTATAGGCGAAGAGGCAAGGTCGGTGGGTGGCCAGGGGGCCCACACCATGCCCTGGCGCAGCCTAGGGCTGCCCGCGTTAAGGGGGTGTGGCCGCCCTATGGCCCCTCTCTGTCTCGTCTTCTGGCTCCGTGAGTCTTCCGATAAAATATCAACTTTGGCTTTTGTCCGGTCCAATTCCGAGAATATTCATTTTCTGACTTTCCTGAAACCAAAAACAGCAGAAAACAGGCAACTGGCATTGTGGCATCTTGTTAATAGGTTAGTCCCAGAAAGTGTATAAAAATACTCCAAAGTATGGACAAAATATAAGAAAGTAGATATAAAACAAGCATGGAACATCAAAAATTATAGATACGTTTTCAACGTATCAGGCCTCTAGCAAGACATGCCAACTCCTAAACGCATATAAAGATCATTCGGACGAACCATCACAAGGTTGAGTACATGTCTTTCCCTTTGTCCTACGATATTTGGTCTAGCTCCAAGCTGACCTCTCTTTCTCGATACTGTGATTCGGAATCCCTTTACTAGGTTAACTCTTAACCATATGTAGCATGGTCATGCATTTCTGGATCCGATCACTCGAGGGGCCCAGAGATATCTCTCTCAAGTCGAGAGGGGCAAATCCCATCTTAATTAACCGATGCCTTGCAGCATGTATCAGGACAAACCCGAAAGCTACCTTTATAACTACCCAGTTACGGAGTAGTGTTTGATAGCCCTAAAGAAGGTCGATCCACATCTCAAGTACATGCGACAATCTCAGGTCTACGGACAAAACGTACACGATGTGTAGAGAGAGATGCAAATATTATTGCCAGTCTCAAGTGGGGTCAGTCCAACCCCATGTTCATAACATGTGTCCACATCATTGGTTTGACATCTACATGTCTATGACTTGGGAAACATAGTGATCAACCAATCGATGTGCTAGTCTAATATTCACGTGTGTCCTCACATGAACTCTAACTAGGGACAACTATTAGATAACCATACAAGTAAAGAGTTTCATAAACAATTCACATAATTGTCAATCAATACAAGTTGCCTGATATATGGATATTCAAGGAACATTGTAAAAACTCATGGATACATATGAAATACAATCATCTCTATGATTGTCTCTAGAGCATATTTTCCTTCACCGTTATAGACGGCCGCCATTCACCGGGGCTTCGGCCACAAATGTCCGCAGCTATTACTGCGTATGGTAGAATCCGGCAGAAGGGCTCTGCGGGATAAGCGAGCAAGCGGCATAGGGTCAAGTTGAAGAGTCACCCTTGCTTTCGTCAGAAGTCATTCCTCCCTTTGTATTTTAGGAAGATGTATTCCATTAGACGCACATCATACATATACTGTCCACGTCATACAGTGTAACATGAAAGTACAAGTGCAAGTCCAACATAATAAACAAAGATTGAGTATGCGCTATTTTATACGTCTGGGTCGATGATCAACGAGTCGTCGTGCGCGTTCGACTGTTGATCACACGGTGGGCCTTCGTGGGCGGCGGCCTTGGCGGCGTAGGCTGAGGGACATCGTCTTACTCATGAGGTCAGGGGGGGACATGAACGTCGCGTGGGTGGTTGCGTCAGGTGTCAAGAGAGAGCGACAAGGAGACCGGCGGCGAGGTTCAAGATTCGTGTTTGTGTTAGCAAAGGCAATCCCTGGCCATGGGCTGGTTGGGTTCTTTGGGTAGATTAGGTGGGTTGGGTGGCCGAATGGGTCTTTTGGCCTGGTCGATGGTTTATTCTAGATTTTTATTGTCACTACAAGTATGCGGCTTTACAAGTCGGTGCAGCGAGGTGTTTGCAATGTAATATTCTTAGATATGCTTATATGTTCGTCATGAATGGGAAGAAACGTGACCACCATCGACAATGGTGACAAGGAGAAGTGTCAATACAAATGGTTTGCTAGAGCATTTGAGTATTTCTTTCCCCGGTGCAACACAAGGGCTCTTTTGCTAGTAACTATATATGTTTTGTGTCAATTTATAGTTTCTAAGTTGTCTACAATTTTTGTAGGTTTTAATTATTTTCCTAAACTTTGGGATGGGTGCAGAAATAAGAGTTCTAGCTTTCATGGATTGTGTGAATGACAACCGCAATGGGTTGAGGAGAAAGTGTCGGGGCATCACATCCCATGGCATTCAGGATCACATAATGATTAGACACAACTATAGAAAAATAGGACAATTACTCTTGGGTTTGGATGCAACAACACATTAAGTATCCTCATCTCTTTTAAAGATAGATTATCCTCCTTTTATGTTTGGATTCACAACTGAATAGGACAAAACATAAGTGAACTTGGAGTACAAATACGCAGAAAAGATCACAACTTAAGGCGAAAAAACTCAAGATTGGGTCACATACCAATAAAAGGATTAAATTGAAATCGTGTGGTGTACACAAACCTAGAAAGATACGCAACACCAAAATTGTGCCAGGGAACCATAAAAAACAAGGCAACAAATTGTCGAATGTATGCAGCACCCTCTTTTATACTCCAAAAGCAAATATTGTACTAACAATTTGGAGTACAAGAATGGCTTATACGTAACAAATATTGTAAATACAAAAGCAAGAAAACCATTTGCAATTTGGGGCACCATTTTGCAACAACATTTGATAAAAAAATACTCCCTCCATCTCAAAATATATGTCACAATTTTTTTCTAAATTTGGATTTATCTAGTTCTAAATAGAGTCTAGATACATCCAAATTTAGACAAATTCCGACATCTATTTTAAGACGGAGCGAGTAGTACTTTACCAAAACACGAGTCAATATACATGTAAATCTAGATAAATTTAAGTCACTTATTTCTGGACGGAGTGTGAGTATAATGAATAAGATGGGTTGGGGATTGGATTGTTGGAACCAAAAACACGAACCCCTGACGCGCTCTCGCCCCCCGAGGGCGACGGCGACGCCCCTCCTCTCCCTGACCAACCCTCCTCCTCCTCCCCCTTCTCCTGTCACCGCCGGGCAGGGGTCGCCGGGCGAAGCCCGGGCGGCGGCGGCGGCGACAGTCCTCCTCTCCCCACGCCAATGGAGCCGGTCGGGGCTGGCCTTCCTCTCCGGTGGTGGTGTCCCTAAGAAGCTGGGTCCCGGAGTCCTTCCGGGTGGTGCTAGGCGGCGGCTTCTCCCTAGGGCCCGACTCTAGGCCTAGGCGGGCCAGCGTGTCTGTTGCTACTGCATCCTGGCGGCAAGGTGTCGACGCAGCGTCAGCATGGCGGGGCATCACGACGATGCAGACACGATGTTTGGCGCCGGTTCCTCTCGGCCCGGATCTGGGCCCTTTGGACCTGATCTGGGCTTCGGTGGGCAGGTGCGTCTACAGCAGTGACGCCTTCTAGAAATGTTGGCAGCAACGGTGATCGTGTTGGGGATAGCGATGCAGCGCCTACCAGTTAGAGCTAGGTGATATGGGCTTTACGGGCCCTTCGGGGCCCGGCAGGGCCCACCAAGCCTGGTGTGACCCTACTTCTCGGCCCGGTCGGCGACCGCCTTTCAGTGGTGGAGGTGGGCTCCTCCCCCGTGGCTGCAGGGCTGCCGTCCATAACTCGATCTATGTCATTTCCTCTGTATTCGGCTTGCTTTCTATGTCCACGATGAGACGATGACGATGGTGGCCGCAAGATCGTGGTGGCACAAGTTGGTGGGCGGCAAAGCTAGTAGAGATGCGCCGAATTGCCCGGGGTTTTGTAGGTGGGGTTAGGGAGAAATTCCTGTTGTCTTGTCCGACTCTGTCGTGGTGCTGCCCTTGGGTGGCGCCATTCCTTCTTGGAGGGCGTCGCGGATATCCCCAGCCTACTATACTCCGAGTGCCGGGAGAAACCCTAGGGTCTAGTGTTCTGGCCCAGGCAGCAGTGCCATGTTGACGACATTTCCCTTCTTAAAGGTGTTGTCTTGGTACTGGGCCCGTCGGTGTGCTAGAAGGTTGGACAATTCTGGATGGCATAGAGGTGGTGGGTCACCCTAGTCTCATCAAATCGTCGTTTCTTTCCTTTCTTTTATTTTTGGGCGTGTTTTAGCTGATGCCCAAGTATTTTCGGTTCTTTGGACTCTCGTATCGCTGCGGTTGTTTTATTTATAAAGCGGGACGAAAGTCGATTTTACCTTGAGAGAGTATAGTGAATAAGTCTATTTTGCAAGGATGGTTTGGCCGTGATCACCTTGGGTTGCGTATGGTGGCATGCTTTGTACTGATGTTGTTTAATTAATAAACCCTTTCTACTGCGATAGGGGGGCTCGTCTTCTGCTCATGCTAGTGTTTGTAGTCTTCGCTAGGTGGTCCATTGACCTATTTGTAATTTTTATTACTTTTAGATTTTTTTATACTATTGTTGATGATTATTAATAGATTGGTGGATTTTTTTTTTAAAACGTGCTGTTTTTCTGTCAAAAAAATGTCTGCCGACTTTCCTCACGGATTCATTTTGTGCAAGAGGCAACCAAAACGTAGGGTCTTTTTTTAGGGGACATTTTTTGCGATTAAGATCCCTGGTTATTTTAAGCCTTACTAGCTAAATGTCTGTGCTTTGCTATGAGGTTGTCGAAATGTTATATGGGCAAATAAAGCATGAAACAATTGTCCTAAATTCGAAAAAGATATTAGACGACATATGGACAATATTCATACATAGACAAAGATCAATTATCTCTTCAACCTCTTTCATCTTTGATATTATTTTTATATTTCAGCGTACCTACGAAGACGTCCTCACCTACTACCGCTGCAAGCTAGCAGGTAAGGAAAGTTTACAAGTTGATGCAATTGTCATCACCCGAAGTATTGTTTTTGAATGTGCACCGCTGCAGTTTACTTTTACTGAATATTTTTAGGTCAAGAATAATTTCCCATTACCATGCGTAGCTACGAAGTAGGAGTATAAAAGATAATGTTTTACCATTGTAATATCTGAATTAAAGTGCAACAAACATAAAAAAAAAGTCCAACCCAACTAAAATATGTAAATCCCAGATCAAGCGTTCAACATACAAATTCGTTCGCCAAGTCAAGGATGATTACGTACGTGCCTCAGTGCAACAGTCTTGAGAAAAAATCATTCATGTACCCAGGAATATGTGCATCGACATTGGTGATGAAAGTGATGATAGAATAGTAGATGCAGCAAGAAGCACAGTTGTCATATAATTGATTTCACCATTAATAACCCCGATTATCTAGATGTATATACTCACTCCGTCCTAAAATAAGTGACTTGAGTATATCTAGATACTATAGGTACATACAAATCTAGATAAACTTAAGTCACTTATTTTGGGACGGAGGAAGTAGAATAGTAGTATATATATGTATATACAAATCTAGATAAACTCAAATCACTTATTTTGGGATGGAGTGAGTAAAATAGTAGTACGTAGTACATGCCAGCAAGAAGTATATTTATCCTATAATTTATTTCACCATTACTAACTCCGATTATTTATGTCCATGCATAGAGAGAAGCTATGAACTGCAAAAATTGCATACACTTTGTTCGTTGATGGCTCCTCTCTATTTGCCTCTTGCTTCGTTCATCTCTACAGCAAGCACTTGGGAACATGAATCAGAAAAGCAGAAGGGAAACTAAATTGATTTCTACTTGCATTGGCATTGTACATCTGCAACTAACAGCGAACCATCAATCAACCCTGCAATAATATTTTTCAAGATCAACCATGCGAACCAAAATGTTTCTCAACCATATAACAGCTCGATCTGGCTGTGACATTTGTAATCGAGCAAAAAGAAAAGGTGAACAAATTCCCTCACCTATGCTGCTTACTCAGGTGAAGCCAACGGCACCAGCGGCCATGCCCTTGCTACTATCAGCGGCCACGACACGACCTGAGTGGACGCGGCGACGGAGATCAGGACGATGCGCCTTAGCTCCGCTCTGAACCTCACCCAGTAACGCCCCCTTGCTCCGCCCAGAACCAGGTTGGAAGTCGTGCCTCAACTAAAGAATAAAAGGTGATATATCCGAAAAGTTTGAGTCTGAAAGCATCGATTGGCCACATTAAGCTTGATGATACTACGATACAGAGTTGTGTGATTCAGATCACACAACCATTGATGCTCCTTTCTTAAGTATTTATTGTTGCCGTCAACCTCTGCTCTCCTTCCATTCACATTTTCTGCTCAAGAATACGGGTGGAGCTATCTAGATACTCTGCCAATAATTCAAATAAACTAAGGTTGAATTACTTACATGATTTGGTTATTCCACATTCCATTATTTTGTTAGCGGAAAAGATCAACAGGGCAACTCAATATGCTCAACTTCGATATTGACCCTATAATGCCCGTTTAATTTTGTGGGTGCATTTCCATACAGTGTACATGGTACTGAATTTTATCTATAGGATTGAGTCTGATGTGGTGTACAAGGGGCATAAACATAATAGTCATGTTGAAAGAGAATCTAAGGTGAAGTCTTATTATGGCCCCTTTAATTTTGTGGGTGCATTTCCATCGTCACATGGTACTATGGTACTGAATTTTATCAATAGGATTGAGTCTGATGTGGTGCACAAGGGACATAAACATCATATTCATGGTGAAATCTGAGGTGAAACCAATTCATACAATTTAGCTAGGCTTGCTGAAACCACTATGAGCAGAACGGGAGGCATGCCAGACTAGGACCAGGAACACATGCCAACACCTCCGGACAAAAAGGCACTCTGTTAATATATTAAACTACTAATCAGATGGAAAATGTGTTTCGCTAATCTGAAGAAACAAACATTCGACGTGCAATATTTACACATTACGCTACTTAACTCTGATCCTGTGAAGATCAGCTCTCTCAACTTAACCATCGTATGCTATACTTCACCAACAGAAATGTAGCACTTTAGAACCTTAAGAAGGGAGGTTGTAGGACATGGACTTGTGTTGCTTGTTGTTGACCTGCAGGAAGAGAACATCCAAGTTCGGCTAAACAATAGCTCAAAACCAACAAAGAATATTGATTTGAATGTTGAACCTACCTGGACAGCAGCCTTGCCCGTAACGGCAGCAAGTGATTGAGTTCAGTAGTTCCTCATAGAAAATTATTGACTCTAGAGATATGGTAATATGGAGAAAACTAAATTGTTTGAAGCACGCACAGAACCGGAAGCACCTCTTATTTAAAAGAGAGGAGGGCGGGTTATTCACATTTAATTTGATGGCCTTGCCCTCCGGCTATGGAGGTAGTTCCCTCCCGCGAGTTACTGTACCGTCGACCCCCGCCGAAGCTTCCTCTCTTCGGTCGGACCAGTCTCGCTTTGTGGGTCACGGTGCGACGGTGGTGATGATTGCAAGACCGTGGTGGCGTGTGCAGGTGGGCGGCAAGCTGGGTGGATCCATCCGAAGTATCCGGGAGTGTGGTTTTTTGAGGGATCAGGAGAAATCCTTGTCGTCCAGATACCGACGCGGTGACGCCTGCGGGTGTCGCCAGCCTTCCTGAAGGGCGTCGGGAGTATCTCTTTCCCACCTCCCGTAGCGTACCGGGGGAAACCCCAGGACCAGTCCGGGCAGCAGCGTCGTCATCGTCGCCTTCCTTCTTAGAGGTGCTGCTTGGTGCGTGGCGCTTCAGAGTGCTAGGCTTGTGGTGGAACTTAGACGGAGGGCACAACGGTTGCGAGTCATCCTCGTTTTCGTCAAGCCACTGTTATTGGCTTTGCTTTCTTTTCTTTTTCTTTTTCCTTTTCTTTGTTGTTTCTTTTGAGCGATGTGCTGTCTGGCCCAGCAACGGTTTCACCTGGTTGCTATATTAATATAGCTGGGCGTATGCCTGTTTCGAGGAGGAGGATTTACCAAGCCTGGTCGCCGACCGTTCCTCCCAGACGAGTCCGTCGTGCCTGGCCGCCGGTCGCCGCTCTTCCTGGATGAGGTCGTTGGTCTTCTGGCCGCCTGCTCCTCCCGACCCTCCACCGCCTGCCCGTAGCCACCCTCCTCCGTCTGCCTGCCTGTGTGGCCCTCCGCCATTCGCCCGCCCACGTGGAGCTGCGCAGCCCAACCACCTTCCTGCGGCGACCGACGCGGACCTAGTAGACCGCTGGTTTCCCCTACCCCCCCGATGCGCTCGAGGCTCCCATGCAGCGATGCGGCCAATCAATCTTAGTACTGCTAGTCTACTATTGTGTCTTCGTGCTGCTCCCCTAGACCCTCTGAATTTTCATCTGCAATTTTGTGTTTGGTTTTTGGTATATATTTTTTGTCTCGTTTGATCTTCTTTTGACACACATATCTGAAAAAATGTGTTTTTGGCGTTGTGGTTTTGGTGAACCGTTGTTTTTTTTGCGCACGCTATATCTAGCACATACTGTGAAACTGTTGACTGCTTCTCGCTCCAAAAATGAAACCGGCAACACTGCAAAATCCATATACAACGTCAAATTTTAGAGCGGCTGTTGGAGACTCTCTAAGAGTGACCGTGGCTACAGAGAAACCAGTGGGCCAAGTTATGACATGGGCAGGGATCGATACTCGACTTTAGTTCGCTGACTCCTCAGGTTTGACACTGTGTGTTGCATAAATGGTGGAATATTTTTTCAGTGGGAGGCGACGTTTCCGTCAACGGTGAAGCATCCGTGGTAACTTCGTCAATCTGAAGATCTGATCCGCCGGCTCAGACTTTCAAAGGTGCTCATAGGGGTAGGGTGTGTGTGCATTCATAGGGTGGGTGCATGTATGCATTATGAGCGATTATACGGTATTTCTCAATAAAGCAACGGAGACGAGGCATCCAGTGCTCATCCATGCGCGTGCATGCACGTGCCCAGCAAGGACCACATTATAATATTTGTTTCTGCTGAGGACGTTTCCGTAAACTGTGGGTCCAGTTGGCCCTTATAATCTATAATACAGGGAAATTTGCAAAAAAGAAAAGAGGCATCCCATTGCCGTCGGTGACCTGCACTAAGACGGACTCCTTATCCGTGTCGGGTAGAGAAAATGTACAATCCGTCCCACATACGTGCCGATAGTCAGCACGAAATAAAACGGGGCTGTGCTGTGCTCTCGGGATCAAAGGCTCTTCACGGGCAACTCGATGACCTCGCGAGCGGCGGCGCCTCTAAGGAAAGAACTCGTTGCTGAAAACCGGTGGCGGGCAGCATAGGAGCACACACGTCGGAGGGTGCGGGGACGGAGAGAAAAGTGGAGCCGCAAACGGCTCATCAGCAACGATCGCCACCACCAGCACTCCAACAGCCAACCCCTGGAAGCTCCCGCCGTCAGCAAGCCAGTGAGTGCTTCCCTCCTCTTCGGTTCCTTCAACTTAATTTGCTAGTCTTTCAACTGGTGTTGTTCTACACATTGTCGTTTTGTGGTAAAGTTTGGTGTTAAAATTGTTCAGTGAACAAGCGGGCTAGAACGGCCGAGCCGGACGCGCAGACCACCACGGTGGGTTCTGTTGTCCAGTTCAGAATAGACTACGAGGAAGCCAAGCAATTGCCCGTCGGCCAGGCCGTCCACTCCGACATCATCTCCGCCGAGGGACACCTCTGGGGCATCGAGTGCTACCCCAGTGGGTCAGATGAGGACGCCAAGCGGGATGACTATCTTTCTATCTTCCTTAGACAAAAGAGCAACTCAACAAGAAAAATCACGGCCATCTTCGAGGTCTACCTTATGGGTAATGAGGGCAAACCATGCAAGAAGATTGCAACCAAAAGGATACTAGGATCCTTCAAAAATAACAGAGCTCATGGCGACGGCGAAAGATTGGGATGGAGTCACTTCGAATATAGATGTACGTTGGTTAGACTTGCGATGACTGGGAGACACATCACTTTTGTATGCACCATCATGGTCATCGATAACATTACTATACCCGTGCCGCCTGCAGACATCGGAACCCATCTTGGCTGCCTACTAGATCACAGTGACGGCACGGACGTGTCATTTGTCGTCAACGGCGAGACATTCCATGCTCATCGGTTGGTGCTTGCCGCCCGCTCACCGGTCTTCAGGGCGGAGCTCTTCGGCTCCATGACCGAAGCTACAATGCCATCCATCACGCTGCACGAAATGGCGCCTGCAACATTCAGAATTATGCTTCGGTTTATGTACACTGACGTATTGCCTGGAAAAGACCAACTTGGGGACGCTCCTCCTGAGATTTTCCAGGATCTACTAGCTGCGGCTGATCGATATGCACTAGACCGGCTGAAGCTTATGTGTGCCCAGAAGCTACTGGATAGTGTGACGGTGGATACAGTTGCGACTATCTTGGCATGCGCTGAGACCTACAACTGTCCAGAGTTGAAGAACAAGTGCTTAGACTTCTTTGCGGTGGACAAACATTTCAAGAAGGCCGTGTTCACCGATGGCTTTGTAATGTTGATGCAGAAATTCCCATCGATTACTGATGCGCTGAGAGATAGGGTTGGGACATAGCGTGACACAATACATCTACATTGTCCGTAAAATCATCGACATTGTGATAACATTTTCTTCATGTAACTTGTGTTGTTCTCAGATAATATGAACTGTGCATTGATTGAGAGGAAAGACCGCTGAATGCATCAGGTTTTCTTGTTAAAGGTGCCATATTCTCTTAATCTTAGCATTTGAGTTGTTGTGCTTCAAACAGAGCAAACATCTGGCGGTTAATATATTAATTGTGTGCTTGTACACAGAATTAAGTTTAGCAGATTTGAATATATGTGGTGATGTATGATCAAATTAGTTCTCCATAAATTCACTTGTTTTAAATCACTACGGGAAAACAAGACGTTGCCGTGCGCCAGGCCTTTGCCATGTGCCTACGCACGGCAAAGAAAAGTTTGCCGTGTGTCCTTCCGACAAACGCACGGCATAGATGTGACGCACGGCAAAACTCTACATGACACACGGCAATGACAAAACACATGGCAAATCTAGACAAAGACGCATGGCAAATAACGGCACACGGCAAAGAAGTAGCAAACCACATGGCAAAGGAAAAGCGCACGGCAGACTAGCAACGAGGGCCCACATCCTTGTCCAGCTGACGGGGCCGACCTGACGGAAGGCCTTTGCCGTGTATCACCGTCAAACGCACGGTAAAATTTCGAATTTCTACTTCTTTTACGCGCGAATTTTCCGCGCCTTATAATTTTTCTGCCCGTGAATTTATCCCGCGCGAATTTTTAAATGGCTTTGCCATGTGTTCATTTCCACGGACACATGGCAAAGGTCTTTGCCGTGCGTTAGGACTAGACACACGGCAAAGGAGTTTTTTTTTTTTTGCCTACTATCCTATTCCACCATTTCCACAATTTTATTTCGATAGGAGACGGGCGCCGGAATGCCACCAAAACTTGCATGTGGCCATGACATGTTTATAAGTCTTGTATATATGGTCCATAGAGGCAATAACACTTAGACTTAGAGAAGTGTTGGACCATATTGGCGGAACCTCATACGGAGAGAGAGAGCTAGGGGTAGATCCCCCGGGCCCACCGAGACTAGGGTTTCGATGGGAGACGGGCACCGGAGCACCGAAATCCCACCTAAACTTGCATGTGGCCAAGCCATGTTTACAAAAGTGTGGTAGATGGTCCATATATGCAATGGCTAGCTCCAGGTGTCACCGTCTTCACAAGCATGCGATAACACTTAGAGAAGTGCTAGACGTGTCGCTGGGAACCTCCCGGAAGGGGTTCAACGTGGGGCAACCGGTGGAATATTGGGCCCAAACTTGGTTTATATGTAGATATGGACTAAACATGCCTAAACAAACAAAAAAGTACATTGGCGGAACCACGTACGGAGAGAGCTAGGGGTAGATCCCCAGTGCCCACCGAGACTAGGGTTTCGATGGGAGACGGGCACCGGAGCACCGAAATCCCACCAAAACTTGCGTGTGGCCATGCCATGTTTACAAAAGTGTGGTAGATGGTACATAGATGCAATGTATAGCTCCGGGTGTCACCGTCTTCACGTGCATGCGATAACACTTAGAGAAGTGCTAGACGTGTCGCTGGGAACCTCCCGGGAGGGGTCCAACGTGGGGCAACCGGTGGAATATTGGGCCCAAACTTGGTTTTCTATGTAGATATGGACTAAACATGCCTAAAAAAACAAAAAAGTACTTTGGCGGAACCTCGTACGGAGAGAGCTAGGGGGTAGATCCCCCGGGCCCATCGAGACTAGGGTTTCGATGGGAGACGGGCACCAGAGCACCGAAATCCCACCAAAACTTGCATGTGGCCATGCCATGTTTACAAAAGTGTGGTAGATGGTCCATAGATGCAATGGCTAGCTCCGGGTGTCACCGTCTTCACATGCATACGATAACACTTAAGAGAAGTGATAGACGTGTCGATGGGAACCTCCCACGAGGGGTCCAACGTGAAGCAACCGGTGGAATATTGGGCCCAAACTCGGTTTTCTATGTAGATATGGACTAAACAAGCCTAAACAAACAAAAAAGTACATTGGCGGAACCTTGTATGGAGAGAGCTAGGGGGTAGATCCCCCGGGGCCACCGAGACTAGGGTTTCGATGGGAGACGGGCACCGGAGCACCGAAATCCCACCAAAACTTGCATGTGGCCATGCCATGTTTACAAAAGTGTTGTAGATGGTCCATAGATGCAATGGCTAGCTCCGGGTGTCACCGTCTTCACACGCATGCGATAACACTTAGAGAAGTGCTAGACGTGTCGCTAGGAACCTCCCGCGAGGGGTCCAACGTGGGCAACCGGTGGAATATTGGGCTGACACTTGGTTTTCTATGTTGATATGGACTAAACATGCCTAAACAAACAAAAAAGTACATTGGCGGAACCTTGTACGGAGAGAGCTAGGGGGTACCCCCGGGGCCACCGAGACTAGGGTTTCGATGGGAGACGGGCACCGGAGCACCGAAATCCCACCAAAACTTGCATGTGGCCATGCCATGTTTACAAAAGTGTTGTAGATGGTCCATAGATGCAATGGCTAGCTCCGGGTGTCACCGTCTTCACACGCATGCGATAACACTTAGAGAAGTGCTAGACGTGTCGCTAGGAACCTCCCGCGAGGGGTCCAACATGGAGCAACCGGTGGAATATTGGGCCGAAACTTGGTTTTCTATGTTGATATGGACTAAACATGCCTAAACAAACAAAAAAGTACATTGGCGGAACCTCGTACGGAGAGAGCTAGGGGGTAGATCCCCCGGGGCCACCGAGACTAGGGTTTCGATGGGAGACGGGCACCAGAGCATCGAAATCCCACCAAAACTTGCATGTGGCCATGCCATGTTTACAAAAGTGTGGTAGATGGTCCATAGATGAAATTTCTAGCTCCGGGTGTCACCGTCTTCACGTGCATGCGGTAACAGTTAGACAAGTGCTAGACGTGTCGCTGGGAACCTCCCGCGAGGGGTCTAGCGTGGGGCAACCGGTGGAATACTGGGCCCAAACTAGGTTTTCTATGTAGATATGGACTAAACATGCCTAAACAAACAAAAAAGTACATTGGCGGAACCTCGTACGGAGAGAGCAAGGGGGTAGATCCCCCGGGGCCACCGAGACAAGGGTTTCGATGGGAGACGGGCACCGGAGCACCGAATCCCACCAAAACTTGCATGTGGCCATGCCATGTTTACAAAAGTGTTGTAGATGGTCCATAGATGCAATGGCTAGCTCCAGGTGTCACCATCTTCACACGCATGCGATAACACTTAGAGAAGTGCTAGACGTGTCGCTAGGAACCTCCCGCGAGGGGTCCAACGTGGGGCAACCGGTGGAATATTGGGCCGAAACTTGGTTTTCTATGTTGATATGGACTAAACATGCCTAAACAAACAAAAAAGTACATTGGGGAACCTTGTACGGAGAGAGCTAGGGGGTAGATCCCCCGGGGCCACCGAGACTAGGGTTTCGATGGGAGACGGGCACCGGAGCACCGAAATCCCACCAAAACTTGCATGTGGCCATGCCATGTTTACAAAAGTGTTTTAGATGGTCCATAGATGCAATGGCTAGCTCCGGGTGTCACCGTCTTCACACGCATGCGATAACACTTAGAGAAGTGCTAGACATGTCGCTGGGAACCTCCCGCGAGGGGTCCAACGTGGGGCAACCGGTGGAATATTGGGCCGAAACTTGGTTTTCTATGTTGATATGGACTAAGCATGCCTAAACAAACAAAAAAGTACATTGGCGGAACCTCGTACGGAGAGAGCTAGGGGGTAGATCCCCCGGGGCCACCGAGACTAGGGTTTCGACGGGAGACGGGCACCGGAGCATCGAAATCCCACCAAAACTTGCATGTGGCCATGCCATGTTTACTAAAGTGTTGTAGATGGTCCATAGATGCAATGGCTAGCTCCGGGTGTCACCGTCTTCACGTGCATGCGATAACAGTTAGAGAAATGCTAGACGTGTCGCTGGGAACCTCCCGCGAGGTGTCTAGCATGGGGCAACCGGTGGAATACTGGGCCCAAACTAGGTTTTCTATGTAGATATGGACTAAACATGCCTAAACAAAAAAAAATACTTTGGCGGAACCTCGTACGGAGAGAGCTAGGGGGTAGATCCCCCGGGGCCACCGAGACAAGGGTTTCGATGGGAGACGGGCACCGGAGCACCGAAATCCCACCAAAACTTGCATGTGGCCATGCCATGTTTACAAAAGTATTGTAGATGGTCCATAGATGCAATGGCTAGCTCCGGGTATCACCGTCTTCACACGCATGCGATAACACTTAGAGAAGTGCTAGACGTGTCGCTAGGAACCTCCCGCGAGGGGTCCAACGTGGGGCAACCGGTGGAATATTGGGCCGAAACTTGGTTTTCTATGTTGATATGGACTAAACATGCCTAAACAAACAAAAAAGTACATTGGCAGAACCTTGTATGGAGAGAGCTAGGGGGTAGATCCCCGGGGCCACCGAGACTAGGGTTTCGATGGGAGACGGGCACCGGAGCATTGAAAAGGTAGTGACACTTGCACACATATCCTATGTCTGCATGTAAGTCTAGATACATACGAATATAGACAAATCTGAGTCAACTAATTTGGATCGGAGGGAGAAAATATAGGGAAAAATAAAAAAGGTCTTTGCCCTATATTTTGTACCCAAGTTGCACAGCAAAGTCTGAAAACACACGGCGGTGCACAAAGCACGGCAAATCGGCTGAGGCAAACTCTAAATTTAGAAAAAACTAAAAAAGGTCGTTGCTGTGTGGTTTGTACCAAATTGCACGGTAAAAGGCCAAACACGCACGGCGATGCGAAACGCACGGCAAACCAGATAAGCTGAAACCTAAATCATTTTCGCCCCGAACACAATTGCTCAGATGTGGCCGAGATATTTCCCCGCCCGCACCCTCGCGTAGGATCAAGGCGCACCGCCGATTACCTGCTCCAGCCGCCGCCGCCGCTCGAGAGCTAGCCCACCCGTGCTGCCGCCGCCGCCCCCTGCTGTGACCTCCGCACCCTCGCGTAGGCTCAGGGCGCACCGCCGACTACCTGCTCCAGCCGCCGCCGCCGCTCGAGAGCTCGCCCACCCGTGCTGCCTCCGCCGCCCCCTGTTGTGACCTCCGCCGCCCACGTCGCCGTCCTCCGTCGCCCCTGATCTCTGACCTCCATCTCGCCATGGACCCCGGGTGAGGAGGAGAGGCCGCCAAGCGCGAGCCGGAGCTGCCGCCGCTCCCTGCTCCATCCTCCTCCTCCCCCGCTCCAACCTCCGCCATCTTCAATTAAGATCAATAAATTGTAAGTGTGATGTGCTAATAGGGGTCTCAAATTGCATGTGTTCAACAGTCATTCCCATTGAATAGTCCCAGCAATAGCGTCCACAGATGACGCAAAATATCCTCTGATGGGTTAGCGTGGTCTTGCACTGAAAGTCCCTTTATACTTCCACATTTTCCAGAAACAAAAAATATGTGCCGGTCTTTTAAGCCTCTATTCCATTGCTTTCTCCCGTATGTGAGATCCTGTCGCGCACACTAAATTCTGGTGTTTTACACGCCATTTTAGTATGTAGCATGACTACACTAAATTCTGGTGCTTTACACGCCATTTTAGTAGTATGACTGTTGATTACACTGGTGCGGATACTCCCATTTCAGTGCAAGGTACTATGATCTTTAGACTGGGGCTGCAAGCAATTTATCCAGTACACTGTAGAATTCCTCCTTGATAGTAGATAAGTTTTTGATTTCTGTATTATACTGGATGCTTGGGTTCAGGAAAGCAGCTGCTGAATGAAGAGGCGAATGCAGCTCTGTCTGCCATTTGTGCTCCACGATGTCCAGAAATGACTTGCATTTGCCTTCATCCATTATATAGTATGTTCTAATAGAGTCCATCACCATTTTCATAGACTCGTATATATAACCAAAAGAAACGAGTTGTTGCATACGAGGTACAATATGGAATGATAAGCTTTAACCCTGGAGAGAAAACTAATAACATGGTGGCGTCAACTTGCTTTTGCAGGTTCCTCCCTCGCCGGGTCTAGGCTGCGGCAGTAGTGGTCTCTCGAAGGAGCTGTCTCAGATCTTCGTTGACATTCGATCACGCTTCGAGGGTATACATTCTTTGCATATTTTGTAATGTTGCTAGGTTTATTTTGGTCTAGATCACCAAGTCAGTCGCGTTACCTAGGCGTCTCCTGTTCGGAAGGGTTACGATGAGTAAATATGCATTAAATTGCATATTTATGATCGTAACTCTTTCGGATTGTCCATGTATTTTGGACAGCCGGAGGATGTGTAGATTGGGTACGTTTTCCATGCTTTGCTCTGTTCCAAGGTAGAATTGGCGCTTCCTCGTTGTTCTCCCGATGCACATCCTCTCGGCTTTTGGCCGAGACGTGTATCAGGAGAACAGCGAGGAGGTGCTGCCGAAATTCTATCTCGGAGCGGGGTAGAGCACGGAGAACGTACCCAATCTGCACATCCTCGGGTGGGATTAGGAAATCCTTTACCTATTAGAGAGATAGGTGGATGCATGGCGTAAAACTTGTATTTGTTATAATTAATAGAAGTAATACCAGATGAAATAACATGAAAGCATTGTATGTCTGTTTTTGTACTGATTAGAGGATGGAGCCGGCTCGTAAGTGGATGTACGAGGGCAGAACCAGTCGGTGGGAGTTTACGGATGAATGGAGAGAAAAGACTGAGCAGTTCGTGGATAGTGCTTTTGCCATCCCTACCAAACCTGCAAAAGTGTTGTGCCCCTGCAAGAAATGCCAGAACGGAAAACGTCAGTCAAAAGCCGATGTGAGTAAACACCTGATCAACTTCGGGTTCACACCGTTGTACAGTCCTTGGGTTTTCCATGGTGAGCAATCAGCAAAACGTGCTAGAACAGAGTCGCACCAGAGTTAGTCAGTGGGAGGATTTGATGCTGGGTTTGACGACTGCTTAGATGCCTTCCTTGATGCAAATGCGTCTAAAAACCCTAATGTAGTGGAGACAATCCAATCCTTCGTTACAATGCCGCCAACCCTAAAAATGTACCCAAGCTTGGCATCTTCATAGGGCTAGGTGGAAAATCAAGTGGCACGAAGAAGCACATGATAAATAATCCCGATTGGGGCTTGATTCACTTGTATGTCTTGAAAAGCATGGATGAAGTAAAGCCGTACATCGAGTAAGTGCTCACTACTTAGTTTTTCGCAGACATTCACTCGTAAGTTGGTGGCTAACATTTTCTATTTTCATTGGAATAGACAATTCTTTCAACAACATTGGAAGCTAAGCAGGAGTCGTACCCATCAAGAAGATTCAGATCTTTTTGAAAAGGGTGGTGGTTTCGGTTTCATTAACTGGTTCTCGACCTTGGTACCATTCTATATAACTTTGCTTGTAGTGCCTACATTATTCGATCACTTCTCCTACTAAACTTCTACGACTAAACTTCTCCTACTAAACTTGTAGGAAAAAAAAGGACAAAGATATGAAACCCGAGTTGAGAAAAATCGCCAAGGAATTTAAATGTTCCGTCGACTCATTCGATGCTTATGACGTGAATGGGTATCGCTTCCATACCCATGAGTACACACAACGCCGGCCCAATCGGAAGACAACAAATAGTGGGGTCTTGTGTGAAGGCTCAGATGGGCTCAATTACTATGGTAGAGTTGAGGGTATATACGAGCTGAATTATGGTTTCGGCAAAGGGCTAAATCCCGTTGTATTCAAGTGCCATTGGTTCGACCCACACCGGGTGAAACGGAAACCTGATATTGGGTGGGTCGAAGTTGAACGAAGCTTTGTTTATGAGGGTGATGATGTATATATTTTGGCTACCCAGGCCTTTCAAGTATTCTATCTCCCATACCCGTGCAAAAATCCGAAAAAACGGCTGCAGGACTGGGATGTTGTGATCACGGTGCCGACGCACAATAGGCCGCCTAAGCCTGATAGTGAAGATTACCGACGCCTTGAACCCTCGACATATGATGGCGAGTTTTTTCAGGAAGAAGGGCTCCCAGGGAATTCACTATCAACTTGCCGACCGATGATGACATGGTTGTAGAGGAAGAAGAAGACAAAACGCCAGAAGAAGACAACGTGCAAGATGAAGTTGAGGAGGTTCAGAATGAACATGACTTGACTTTGCTTGAGCGGTTCCACGCGGGCCTTGACACCGGTGAGCCCAAGGGACCACCTCCAGGTTACATGAATCCTTGGTGGGGTGAGCCTAATAGCGATGACGAAGCATGTGGCCCGTCGGTTATTCGCAATGATCTCGAAACAGGCTACTGATGTTTGTAGCAACTCTATGTAATAGTGACTTGTCAAACTAGCCTATTTTGTGAGAACTCTATGTAATAGTGATATGTCAAACTAGCCTATTTGTGAGAACTCTATGTAATAGTGATTTGTAAAACTAGCCTATTTGTGAGAATGCTATGCTATGTTTGTATGCTCGACTTGTGTATGTATTTTGTTGCATTCTAAATATTTGCTTTACTTATTATTTCTTTATCTACATCATTTTGTATCATGAGTACTAATGAAGATACTATTTTTGTGAACGCAGGCGATTCAAACATGCCAGAAGAAAAGAGACGTGTAGGAGGAGAACGAGGAGGACAAGGAAGAGAACAAGGAGGAGGAGGATGAGGAGGACACGAAGGAGGACGAGGAGTAGGAGGATCACTCAAGAAAGTCTACAAGAAGGTTAGGGGCTTGAGCAGCATCTTGGGTACTAGTGATGCGGGAGCTTCAGGATCCACTTCGAGACGGCCACAGACACCTACTCCTCCCCCACTCCGTTCGAGGCGTGGGAGGGATAGACGAGCAGCTAGTCCTTCCCCACCCGAGGTGGACGAGCAGGAGGATGAGGCGGAGGAGCACGAGGAGGCGGAGGCGGATGAGGATCACGAGGAGGCGGAGGCAGAGGGGGACGAGGAGGATGTGGTGGAGGAACCGGAGGAGGACTCTGATGAGCTGTATGAGTCAGACTCACCGGAGGGTGACACGAGGATCTGGGATCCTCCGGACGAGTATGTTGAGACTCAGCCGGGGATGCCTCTTGAGCCTGGGGTTATTCCTCCGTACCAGCGTGGTTACGCACACCTCCCGGATATCGACATGTGGATCTCGTCGGGTGGGGTTAGAGTGCTCACACCCTCTGGGGATAAGTGAGTGTACTTATCAGTTTTGATATTTTAATGTTGATCTTTTCATCATCATTCTAACTTTGGCTTTTAATTGTGCAGGTCTTTCATTTATAAGGATGAGGCCAAGGAGCTACGCACCTACTCGAGCATCCTTGGATGCCTCATCCGGAAACACTTCCCTGGAATTGTGACCACGCCTTCTGGTCGCGAAGAGGTAGCTTGGAGTTGGAGGCACTACATGTACGCCAAGGATCCGGAGGGAACGAGTGATTTTTCCCTCCCGAATCTCCAGGCGAGGGTGATCTACGATTTCTGGGTAAGTTTCTTGACTCCTCATCATTCAGTAACTCCGAGGTTGCCAATATTTAACTAATATCTTATTACCTATGTGCATACTTGTGGAAATACTTTACCATGGACCCGGACGTGCGTGAAAGGGATTGCTTACTCGTGGCTAGCAAATGTGCCGCTAGGCAAATCCGGGACATGCACTACGAGTCACGTGTGGCTTGCGTCCGCAATTGGTACGCTGAGAAACGCAAGATCAGGATGACGAAGGCCAAAGCCCGGGATATATTTATGCAGCCATGGCAGTACTTGCAGGTAGCTTCATTTTCGTATTATCGACTTGTTGACCGTTTGAGTTGTTTTCACTAATATGTGTATATTCCTATGCAGTGCCCTCCTCATTACGTAGGTCAGGCCTGCCCAGAAGTCTTCCAGGCCATGGTAAGATATTGGACTGGCACTGAGTTCAAGAGGAAGCATGACATTGGAGTGCTAAAGCGAGCTGCGTTGGAAGGTGGAACACACACACGCAAGGTAGCGTCACCCTCGCCTGCTGCATCCAGAAGAAGGTGAGGAAATGCATTCTCTAATCTTGGTCATCATGTGGTTCCTTACTCCGTTTCCTCTGCATGTATCTTCGTGCTCTCTTTTACAGAAAAGAGAGACAGGCGTGGAGCCCACCTTGTTCGAGGTTTGGACCGAGAAGCGTAAGATGACGAACAAAGAGGATGGGATGAAGAAGTGGGTGAGTCCTTGCGCCGAGATCCGGGATAAGGGGTATCAGGACAAGCATGCCCAGGTAAAAGGCAAGGAGGTGGACCCTCTCACCGCTCCCTTTGACCCCGAGGTGGCCATGCTAGCGGGAAATGGCAAGAAACACGGCCGTTTGTGGATTGGAGACGGCTCCGTCGATCCTTTGATCATCCCGTCTATGAGACAGGTCCGTCGTGGCAGGACGAGCGACATGCCTCAGGTAGAGACCCGCCCGACGGTGTCAGCCATAGCTATCGACCAGATCCGAGTATATTCTTCTTCCTTGGTCATCCACACATCATTACATGTTTTCCATTGCAACATTCATGAAGTTCTGATGACAAAACCTAGGCTGAGATTGCGGCTGAGAGGAGAGAAAGGGAGGAGGCCGAGGCCAATGCTCGGCGGATGGAGGAGCAGATGAGACAGCAGCAGGAGATGCTGACTCAGCAGCAGCAACAGATGGCTAAGAGTGAGATGATGGAGTGGATGGCACATAAGTTATCAGCCTACGGTGCCCACTTTATGGTGAGTTCTTGTCAGAGAACCTAAGAGAATCCGAACTCCATTCACCTTCGTGCATGCTTGATTTGTAGGCCTCTCAGCCAAGTGGCGTGACTCTTCCAGATCTTGGTGATCCTCCTTTCACCTTCCCCACATGGGTAAGTTGTCATACGTATTAAGTGTCAATATCTACATATCTATGTCTACTCCTTATTGACTAAGAATCACAAACTTTTTCATCTTGTAGGGACAACCATCAGCTGCATCCAACAATTCGGAGCTCGGTGGGTCGACATGTCAGGATGACACCCCGATGACGACTCCTGCGATAGGTCAGCCTACCGTCAACAACCCACGCATCGTTCGTCGGCTTGGACTCCAGGTTAGGGCTCTATGATCCTTATAGCTAGCACACGTGTGGAAATCTAGCCATAGAGCAAATCATTATCTTATCCATAGATCTTGTCAAAATTTGTAAACTATGAATTGTGGCTTGCTATGTTCCTTTACTTGGCAAAAATTACTTGCCATGTTTCATGAACTTGCGAAAATATACTATTTGACTTGTAGAATCACTCGGAACATAGGTTTCTATACATAGCTTCTTTACTTGTCAAGAATCTCATGTCTTTGTTTTCGAACTTGTAGAATTTACTCTCATATGAGTCACTTATAAAATTCTACATCGTACATGTATTCCATATTGCTATATAGCTTATGTTGCATATCATGTTTCTTGTGATTCTCATGTCCTTCCTTTCAAGTATGTAGGATATGCATGAAGGACGGAGATCTTCGCCGTTTGCCGACTAAATGTGAACTCTATATTCCAATGTTGTATGGATTGTGTTTTGGAACTTGTATGGTTGCTATATAAACTTTTATGTGTGGAACTATTGACTATGTTGCTATGTATGGACCATGGACTCATGTTATTATGGATATTGAGCTAGATCCTTGTTTATAATGGTATTTATTGTCATGGATATTGATCTGGTGTTAGATATACAGTTTTGCAACAATATATGAATGTTTTGTGTTCAAATTGCAAGAATGAAACAAAAATAAATAAAAATCAAAAAACGCTTGTCCTTTGCCGTGCGTTTTTCAGCAGACCACACGGCAAAGGTCCTTTGCCGTGCGTTTTCTAGGAAGACGCACGGCAAAGAATACACGTGGCGCACAACTATCGATGAGGGCTGTCAATATAGAGGTATTTGCCGTGTATTTGTTAGATATGCGCACGGCAAAGGACTCCCGGTATACGCACGGCAAAGACCAACACTCACGACAAAAGAGAAATATTTTGCCGTGCGTTTTGAACAAACACACGGCAAACTGATCAGGAAGACACACTGCAAATATAGGCCACACGGCAATTAAAAACTATTTTTCCGTTCCACTAGAGCACACGGAAAAGAGGATAGGGCGGGCACGGCGAAGCCACACTGCACGGCGAACTGACGAGGACGGCGTCGTTAGTCCGTCTGCCATCGTCAAGTACTTTACTTTGCCATGTAATTGGAAAAGCACACGGCAAAGTACTTTGCCGTGCGTTTTTCCCAGAGCGCACGGCAAAGATCCTTTGCCATGCCTTTCTTTGCCGTGCGTGGTTTGCCGTGTGCTGTCACACGACAAAGCCTTTGTTGTGTGGATTTCCTATGTTGCCGTGTGGATTTTTCACATGGCAAAGATCTTTTTTCCCGTAGTGAATAGTGTCATATTGTGAATCTTATAAGGTGTTGTAAATAGAATTACTGAGAGTTGCCCTTGAATTAGTATTTGCGATATACACAAGATTCTGAAAGCTGATGGCCTACTTCTACGACCATGTGGAAGAGCATAGAAAAGCGAAACCTTGTCAAGATTTATTTCTTGGAGAACCGAGCAGTACTAGACTTTTTTTAGAATACTGAGGGTGCTAACCGTGCGTTTGACCAGATTCCGCTGGTACTCATGTCGTTCATTGTACTGAAATTGCTGGCGATGGCTGGTATTTCACTGGTATGGTTTCTGTTGCCGGAGCTCAGATGGAGCTCCAGGAATTCGAAGTCTGGAAAAGAAAGGAAGGGGAAAACAGATTTCTGGAAAACTCTACACTTCTCATTAGACCAAACACACGTATATACAGGTTCACACTTTTCATTTTCGTCCCTTATGTCTTGTAATATCACACCTAACACCTACCAATACTCCCCCTCAAGATGGGGGAAGATGTTTATAAGCCCCATTTTGTCACATGTTTTCAAGAAGGACACAACACTAACACCCTTAGTAAATACATCTGTAAGTTGCTCTCCCGACTTAACATAGTTAACTTGAAGTACTCCATCTAGTTTTTCTCTAATGAAATGTCTGTCGATTTCGATATGTTTGGTCCTATCATGCTTGACTGGATTATTCACAATACTAATTGTGGCATGATTATCGTAGCATAGTTGAAGGGCCTCTCGCGTGTACAGTTTTAGTTCAGTAAGTAACAAGCGTCGCCACATTAGTTCACATAAACTAGATGCCATTGACCTCAATTCTGCTTCTGCTGTAGATCGAGCAACTACACTTAGTTTTTTGCTTCTCCAACTAACCAAGTTTCCCCAAGAAAGATGCAGTAACCAGAAGTAGACCTTCTATCGTCCAAACACCCAGCCCAGTCAGCATATGTATATCCCTCTATCTTTAGGTGTCTATGGTTTGAAAATAAAATTTCTTTACCAGGACAACCTTTAAGATACCGCAGAATCCTATTCACTGCCTCTTGATGAGTTGAACGAGGGTCATGCATGAATCTTCTCACCACACTGACAACATATGAAATGTCAGGTCTAGTGAGTGACAAATATATTAATCGCCCAACTAGTCTTTGATACGGCCTCTTATCAACCGGATCGCCAGAGTCTGCTACAGTACGGTGGTTCACCTCGACTGGTGTTGTAGCAGGTTTACAATCAATCATCCTCGTTTTAGCAAGTAGATCAAGAACATATTTTCTTTGTGAGAGGTATATACCTTGTGATCCATAAGCCACTTCAATTCCCAAGAAATAATGAAGAGGTCAAAGATCCTTGACTTCAAAAGACCTTCCCAACATTTCTTCAAGCTCCTTGTCTCCTCCTCATCATTCCCTGTAATTATAATATTATCCACATAAACCACAAGTAATGTAACCTTGTTGTGATTATTCTTAAAAAATAGCGTATGGCCTGCATTGCTTTGATGATATCCAAAAGAGCAAATCTCTTTTCGAAATCTTCCAAACCAGGCTCTAGGGGATTGTTTTAGTCCATAGAGTGATTTTTGTAATCTGCAGACTCTACCCTCGGTTTCCCTGCTATTAAATCCTGGTGGGATTTCCATATATACTTCCTCCTGAAGTTCTGCATGCAAGAACGCATTCTTGACATCCTTTTGATAAAGTTTCCATTGGTTATTAGCAGCAATTGAAACTAAAACTCTGATAGTATTCATTTTTTCTACAGGAGCAAACGTCTCATCATAATCAACCCCATAGGTCTGACTATAACCCTTTGCTACTAGTCTGGCATTATATCTTTCTACCTTCCCTTCAGGGTTTTGCTTTACAGTAAACACCCATTTACAACCTACAACCTTCTTATTAGCAGGGAGAGTAGTGATTACCCAAGTTTTGTTCCTGTCCAAAGCAACCATTTCTTCTAACATCGCTTCTCTCCAGCGTGGATGTGATTTTGCTTCTTGCCAATTCTGTGGGATAGGCTCTGCAGCATCTAGTGCTGCAATAAAAGTTTGGTAAGGAGCTCCAATTGATTTATAAGATACAAAGTATGAAACACTATATGGTGATAAATTTGACGGCAATTTTCCTGATGTAGTACGGGGATGTTTTCTATGTGCAATAGGTACATCTAGGTCATCATACTCAGGACAGATATTACCATCGCTTGTAGATGAAAATGGGACTTCTGATGTTGTAAACTGATTTGTGTCCAAGTGTTCTTGTTCTTCAGAATCATGGTCTACCGAAGTGGCTTCCTCTCCCTGGACTTGTTCTTCCACTCTTAGCCGCCTTCGTGAGTACACTTGAAGTTCTCTTCTCTCATTTTGTATAGATGGTTGTTCTTCAAGCCTTGGTTCAGGTTCAGGTTCAACCTCTAACAAATTGTCCACCTCCACTATAATGGCCCCAACTATCATCTGACCTGATGTTGTATCATTGTAGTCCCCTTCTTTACATCTCTGCATCTCCTTTTCTTCATCTGCAATCTCATTAGAAAACTTATCAGGGAATACATCAGTTAAGTCTGCTAATCCCCCATAGTATGGTTCATGTTCTCTAAACACAACATCCATACTCACAAACATTCTTTTTTAGATGGACACCAACACTTATACCCCTTCTGTTTACCAGAATATCCCACGAAAATGCATTTTAATGCCCTTGGGTCTAGTTTAGTGACGGAGGGCCTATAGTCCTTTACAAAGCAAGAGCACCCAAATACCTTTGGTGGAACCACATAGGTATTCTTACATGTGAGACACTCTATATGTGTCTTGTAGTCAAGCACTCTTTGTCATCCTGTTCATCAAATATGCTGCAGTCATTGTTGGGTCCGCAGCATAGAAGACAACGAGTTTTGTTAATGAGTAGGAACTCGTGGTTGATGTAGTCGTACACTTGCTGATCTCAAGATCGAGTGGAAGTCCGAGCGCCGCAACTCAGCAGCGCATCCGTACTCGCACACACGTTCAAGCCACCGGACAACCTCCACCTCCTCGCTCCAGCGATCCGGCGGAAGCAGCAACTCCTTCCAGACGAAATGCCACCGGGAACATGTATCTCGCTAATCCGAGACCATGGGAGAATAATTCTAGAGGGAGAGAGAGATCCTTCACAAGGAGGTGTGTGGAAGAAGGAAGAAGAGGGGGGCCTTTTATAGGAGGAGGGGGTGCCCCTCCCCATGGCCGGCGCATGGGGGGTGACCCCTCACCTCCCCCATTCATGTGGTGGTAACCCCTCCACATTAAAATGCCTCTTCACATTCCCTTTTAAAGTCCCCACTTTAAATGCATTAAAATTCTCTAAGTTTAATGCTCTCTCATTTAATAAAACTCTCTTATTAAATTTATTCAGAATTTTGTTAATTACTTTAATTAACAAACATTCACATATAACCCCTTTCAATATTTCAATATCACATGTAGAACCACTTTCTGCAATTTCACCCGAAACAATTTCCGGTTTCTATCGAAACAATTCCTGCGCTTTGCAATTCTTTCGTCTGAAACATATGTGCTCCAAAATGGTGTCCCGTAAATCTTAAGTGTGTCACCCTACGGTTCACGAATAATGCAGACATGATTGAGACTCCTCTCAGATCAATAATTAGAAGCGGGACCTGGAGATCCATACTAACTCCTGCATATTCAACGATGACTTCTGTGATCGTGAGAACCTTTAACGCTTGTAATTTAATCCCTTTGTCTCATGATATAATACATGTCCGAGATTCGATCATCGGTATCCAAATACCTAGTTTGATCTCGTTACCGACATGCACTCTTTTCTCGTTCCCGTGATATAACATTCTAGTGATCACATCACTTGCTTGCAAGCTATCTTAATGTGATATCACCGAGAGGGCCTAGACTATATCTATCCGTCATCGGGATTGACAAATTCCACTCTTGATCCATGAGCCTCAACATAACACCTTCGTAGCACTGAACCCATCTTTATAGTCACCCTGTTACGGTGTGACGTTTGATGTTATCAAGATACTCTTCAGGTGTTAGCAATTAACATGATCTCATGGTCTAAGGATAAAGATTACTTCGTATGATGTTATAGCAATATAAACATAATGACTTGATCATAATGCTATACTTCGGATGAATGTTCATCACATAATTTCACAAATGTTGTGACCTTGTTATTAACAACATCCAATGTCCATGATCAGGAAACCTTGATCATCTTGTTAATCAACAAGCTAGTCTATAAGAGAGGCATAACTAGGAACCCTTTTTGTTTATTAAACACACATGTATTGATGTTTCCGATCAATACAATTCTAGCATGCAAAATAAACATCTATCAGATATAAGGAATACATAATAACAACTTTATTATTGCCTCTCAGGGCATATTTCCTTCAGTCTCCCACTTGCACTAGAGACAATAATATAGTTCACATAGTGATAAATCTAACACCCATGGAGTTCTGGTGTTGATCATGTTTTGCCCTAGGGAGAGCTTTAGTCAACGGATCTGCTACATTTAGGTCCTTGTGTATTTTACAAATCTTTATATCTCCATGCTTGACATGCTCGCGGATGGAGTGAAACCGGTGCTTAATATGCTTGGAATTCTTGTGAGACCTCGGTTCCTTGGCGTTGGCTATGGCTCCATTGCTGTCACAATAGATCACCATTAGGTCCAACGCACTAGGAACCACACCTAGTTCCGTAATGAACTCTTTCATCCAAACCGCTTCCTGCGCCGCTTCTGAAGCAGCAACATATTATGCCTCCGTCGTTGATCTAGCCACCACAGGTTGTTTGGAACTCCTCCAACTAACTGCTGCTCCGTTCAAGAGAAATACGTATCCGAATTGAGACTTAGAGTCATCCGGATCGGTGTCAAAGCTAGCATCTACATAACACTTAACGACTAGCTCTTCTTCACCTCCGTATATAAGAAACATATCCCTAGTTCTTCTCAAGTACTTGAGGATGTTCTTGACCGCTATCTAGTATTCCGAACCTGGATCTGATTGGTACCTACTAGTCAAACTAATAGCATGTGCCACATCCGGTCTTGTACATAGCATGGCATACATAATAGAGCCTATGGCCGAGGCATAGGGGATCTTATCCATTATCTCTCTTTCTTCCACCGTAGCCGGACTTTGAGTCTTGCTCAATGTCTTGCCTTGCAACATAGGTAAGAACCCCTTCTTACTTCCGTCCATATTAAACTTCTTTAATATCTTATCAAGGTATGTACTCTGTGATAGCCCAATTAGGCGCCTTGATCTATCTCTATAGATTTTAATGCCTAATATATATGATGCTTCACCAAGGTCTTTCATCGAAAATTTGTTGTTTAGATAACTTTTAACACTGTTTAAAAGATCTATATCATTTCCAATCAATAATATGTCATCCACATATAATATCAGAAATTCCACATTGCTCCCACTCACTTTTTTGTAAATACAAGCCTCTCCATAAGTTTGGACAAATCCAAACTCTTTGATCACCTCATCAAAGCGGAGATTCCAACTCCGGGATGCTTGCTTCAGTCCATAGATGGATCGCTGAAGTTTGCATACCTTATTAGCATCCTTAGGATTGACAAAACCCTTAGGTTGTATCATATACAACTCTTCTTAAATATTACCATTGAGGAACGCAGTTTTGACATCCATCTGCCATATTTCATAATCAAAATATGCAGCAATTGCTAACATAATCCTAACCGACTTAAGCATCGCTACGGGAGATAATGTCTCATCGTAGTCAACTCCTTGAATTTGTCGAAACCCCTTTGCGACAAGTCGAGCCTTATAGATGGTCACATTACCATCAGCATCAGTTTTTCTTTTGCAAATCCATTTATTCTCAACGGCCTTTCGATCGTGAGGTAAGTCCACCAAGGTCCAAACCTGGTTCTCGTACATGGATTCCATCTCGGATTTCATGGCTTCTAGCCATTTGTTGGAATCCGGGCTCATCATCGCTTCTTCATACATCGTAGGGTCATCTATTTCATCAACCATGAAATTCACAACAGGATTATCGTACAGTTCAGGAGCTGCACGTGTCCTACTTGACCTGCGAGGTTCAGTAGTGTCCTCTTTCGGAGTTTCATGATCAATATCATTAGCTCTCTCTTCATTAGGTGAAGTCCACTCCGAAACAATTTCCGGTGCTACGCTACTCACCATTTCATGAAGAGAAGGTTTAATAACCTCTTCGAGTTCTACCTTCCGACTACTCACACCTTTCGCGAGAAACTCCTTCTCAAGAAAGGATCCATTCTTGGCAACAAAAACCTTGCCCTCAGATCTGTGATAGAAGGTATACCCAATCATTTCCTTAGGGTATCCTATGAAGACCATTTTTCCGCTTTGGGTTTGAGTTTATCTGGCTGAAGTTTCTTCACATAAACATCGCATCCCCAAACTTTAAGAAATGACAACTTAGGTTTGTTTCCAAACCATAATTCATACAGTGTCATTTCAAAGTGAATGCAGCTGTTTCCAGTGCATAACCCCAAAATGACAGTGGCAAGTCAGTCAGAGACATCATAGATCAAACCATATCCAATAAAGTACGATTATGACGTTCCGACACACCATTACGTTGTGGTGTTCCGGCAGGCGTGAGTTGTGAAACTATTCCAACTCTTTCATGTGTGTGCTAAACTCGTAACTTAGATACTCACCTCCATGGTTAGACCGAAGAAATTTGATCTTTCTATTACGATGATTTTCCACTTCATTCTGAAATTCCTTAAACTTTTCAAAGGTTTTAGACTTGTGTTTCATCAAATAGATATACCTGTATCTACTTAAATCATCCGTGAAAGTAACAAAATAACGATATCCACCTCGCGCCGACACACTCATTGGTCCACACACATCAGTATGTATGATTTCCAATAAATCTGTCGCCCATTCCATTGAACCGGAAAACGGTGTTCTAGTCATCTTGTCCATAAGGCATGGCTCACGTGTATCAAATAATTCAAAATCAAGTGATTCCAAAAGTCCATCAGAATGGAGTTTCTTTATGCGTTTAACGCCAATATGACCTAGACGGTAGTGCCACATATATGCAGATATATCATTATCAAGTTTAATCCTTTTAGCATCAACATTATGAATATGCGTAATACTACTATCGAGATCCAAAAGAAATAAACCATTCACCACAAGTGCATGACCATAAAAGATATCATTCTTATAAATCGAACAACCATTGTTTTCAGATTTAAAGGAATAACCACTTTGCATCAAACACGATCCGGATACAATGTTCATGCTCAGTGCAGGCACCAAATAACAATTATTTAGGTTTATAACTAATCCCGATGGCATATGGAGAGGTAGCGTCCCGGCGGCGATCACATCAACTCTTGATCCATTGCCGACCCGCATCCTGACCTCATCCCTTGCTAGTTGTCGCTTGTTCCGCAGCCCCTGAACCGAGTTACATATATTAGCAACTGATCCCGTATCAAATACCCAGGTGCTACTATGAGTACTAGTCAAGTACACATCAATAACATGTATATCACATATACCTTTGTTTGCCTTGTCGGCCTTCTTGTCCGCCAAATACTTGGGGCAATTGCACTTCCAATGGTCAGTCCTCTTGCAATAGTAACACTCAGTGTCAGACTTAGGGCCAGCTCGGGGTTTCTTTTCAGGTGCAGCAATAGATTTGCCACCCTTCTTTCCCTTGTGCTTGCCTTTCTTGTCCTTCTTGAAACTGGTGGTCCTATTGATCATCAACACTTGATGTTCTTTCCTAATCTCCACTTTTGTAGTCTTAAGCATTGACAGAAGCTCGGGAAGAGTCTTCTTCATGCCCTGCATATTATAGTTCATCACGAAGCTCTTGTAGCTAGGTGGCAGATATTGGAGAACATGATGTATGCCTAAGTCAATGGGAATCGTTATTCCCAAGGACACAAGCTTATTGGCGTACCCAGACATTTTGAGTACGTGCTCACTAACGGAGCTATTTTCCTCCATCATGCAGCTAAAGAACTTTTCAATAGCATTATAACTCTCTACGGCAGCATGGGTATCGAAAATCATTTTCAATTCTCCCATGGTATTAAAGGCATTGCCATTTTCGAAACGCTTTCGAAGTTCTGGCTCTAGCCCATACAGTATGCCGCAATGAACTAAGTTGTAGTCCTCCTGACGAGTCATATAGACATTCTTTTCCTCGTCAGGGGCATCAGGAACTGGTGAGGGGCCTAGCGGCGCCTCTAGCACATATTGCTTTTGTGCAGCAGTGAGAAAAATCCTCAAATTCATAGCCCAGTTGGTGAAGTTGCTACCATTCACAGCAAGTTTCTCTTTCTCCATGAACACATTGAAATTAAAAGCAGGTGGTGCCATCTACAACAGAATTTGTAAAGTTTATTTAGACTAAGTTTATGATAGAGTGAGTTCAACTAATCCAAATTACTAATGAACTCCCACTCAAAAACGACATCCCTCGTGTCCTTTTGGTGATTACATGAACCAAATCCACTACACCAAGTCCGATCATCACATGAGTTGATGTAGCTTCAAAGGCGAGCATCTATATGGGCATCATATCAACTATATGACTCATGTTTAACCTTTCGGTCCATGTTCCGAGGCCATGTCTGTACATGCTAGGCTCGCCAAGTAAGAACCTTAGTATTCGTGTGTGTAAAACTGTCTTACACCCGTTCCTATGAAAGCGTAGATTCGAGTACACCCGATCATCACGTGATGTCTCGAAACACGATCCACAGAACGGTGCATACTTAAGGAAGAACACATTTTTATCTTGATATCTAAATGAGGGATCATCTTACAATGCTACAAAAAGCGCCAAACTAGCAGTATAAGATGCTATCATCTAATGTGTAAAGTGAGATGATATGGTCCATGCATTTGATCTCTATCATTTGCATCGTGGTATGATCTCTATCATTCCTTTGTGTGTAAGGCCAAGGTCTATGGAACTTACACGTTGAATGTGTTGTAAGAGTATCTATCATACATCTACTTACAACAATACCATATCAATACACTAGCCCAGCAACGATCTAAACTAGACGCCTCTAATTTATCAATTGCAAGTTTTACGTGGCTTAGGGCTTTCAGAGATATAACCGTTCTCACCTACGAACATGAACCACAATGAGGATAACCAAGTTATTAGCAACTCGTTGTAAATCAGATATTGACTATAGTAGGAGAGACAGACACCCGCCAGCCACTTATGCAAAACAAGTTGCATGTCAGTCGTGGAACCGGTCTCATGTATGATGACATGTAAGGTTGGTCCGGGACGCTTCATCCCACTATGCCACCAATATCCAAAATACATAGAAGATGCAATAACATGATCATCATCACCCACATATAAACATATGTGTACTACCCGTGCAAAGCACCTACACATGATCAGGCTCTGATACCACTGTTGGGTCCGCAGCATAGAAAACAAAAAAATTCCTACGATGAGAACTACACGCCAAGATCTATCTACTAGGTACAGAGCAACGGGTGGACATACATTCATCGAGAACTTATCCTCGAAGACAACGAGTTTTGTTAACGAGTAGGAACTCGTGGTTGATGTAGTCGTACACTTGCCGATCTCAAGATCGAGTGGAAGTCCGAGCGCCGCAACTCAGCAGCGCATCCGTACTCGCACACACGTTCAAGCCACCGGACAACCTCCACCTCTTCGCTCCAGCGATCCGGCAGAAACAGCAACTCCTTCTAGACGAAATGCCACTGGGAACATGTATCTCGCTAATCCGAGACCATGGGGGAATAATTCTAGAGGGAGAGAGAGATCCTTCACAAGGAGGTGTGTGGAAGAAGGAGGAAGAGGGGGGCCTTTTATAGGAGGAGGGGGTGCCCCTCCCCATGGCCGGCGCATGGGGGGTGACCCCTCACCTCCCCCATTCATGTGGTGGTAACCCCTCCACATTAAAATGCCTCTTCACATTTCCTTTTAAAGTCCCCACTTTAAATGCATTAAAATTCTCTAAGTTTAATGCTCTCTCATTTAATAAAACTCTCTTATTAAATTTATTCAGAATTTTGTTAATTACTTTAATTAACAAACATTCACATATAACCCCTTTCAATATTTCAATATCACATGCAGAACCACTTTTTGCAATTTCACCCAAAACAATTTCCGGTTTCTATCGAAACAATTCCTGCGCTTTGCAATTCTTTCGTCTGAAACATATGTGCTCCAAAATGGTGTCCCGTAAATCTTAAGTGTGTCACCCTATGGTTCACGAATAATGCAGACATGATTGAGACTCCTCTTAGATCAATAATTAGAAGCGGGACCTGGAGATCCATACTAACTCCTGCATATTCAACGATGACTTCTGTGATCGTGAGAACCTTTAACGCTTGTAATTTAATCCCTTTGTCTCATGATATAATACATGTCCGAGATTCGATCATCGGTATCCAAATACCTAGTTTGATCTCGTTACCGACATGCACTCTTTTCTTGTTCTCGTGATATAACATTCTAGTGATCACATCACTTGCTTGCAAGCTATCTCAATGTGATATCACCGAGAGGGCCCAGAGTATATCTATCCATCATCGGGATTGACAAATTCCACTCTTGATCCATGAGCCTCAACATAACACCTTCGTAGCACTGAACTCATCTTTATAGTCACCCTGTTACGGTGTGACGTTTGATGTTATCGAGATACTCTTCAGGTGTTAGCAATTAACATGATCTCATGGTCTAAGGATAAAGATTACTTCGTATGATGTTATAGAAATATAAACATAATGACTTGATCGTAATGCTATACTTTGGATGAATGTTCATCACATCATTTCACAAATGTTTTGACCTTATTATTAACAACATCCAATGTCCATGATCAGGAAACCTTGATCATCTTGTTAATCAACAAGCTAGTCTATAGGAGAGGCATAACTAGAAACCCTTTTTGTTTATTAAACACACATGTATTGATGTTTCTGATCAATACAATTCTAGCATGCAAAATAAACATCTATCATATATAAGAAATACATAATAACAACTTTATTATTGCCTCTCAGGGCGTATTTCCTTCAGTCATTACTGCCTCACACCATAAAAACTTTGGGACGTTCATTGCAAACATTAGGCACATGTCAATCTCTAGGAGATGCCTATTTTTCCTCTCGACTAAGCCATTCTGTTCACTAAGTACCTGGACATGTAGTTTGGTGCATAATTTCATGACTTGATAAATATCCATCTAAGTTCGTTATTCACAAACTCTATACCATTATTCGAGCGTAGTACTTTAACGCAAGCACTGTACTGAGTTGTGATCAAATTATGAAAATCTTTAAAGCATTCAAACACCTCATTTTTTCTACGCAATACGTAGACCCAAGTGGTTCTGGTACAACAGTCAATAAAAGTGACAAAATAGCGATATCCATTTAATGACACTACCCCACTAGGACCCCATACATCGGAGTGGATAGTTTGAAGTGGTACATCACTTCTATTATTAGAATATGGATACGATCTTCTAGTTTACTTCCCATACTGGCAGGCATCACAAACTAGCTTCTCCTTACTAACCTTAGAATATAGATCAGGATATAGCTGACTCATTGTGGCAAAAGATAGGTGCCCTAGTCGACGATGTTGGAGTGGCAATTCTTCTAGTGGTGTAAGTGGCAAGGCGACAGCCACCGCATGATACACATCATTGTCCAAGTAATGAATCCCATCATGCAAGCTCCCCATCCCAAGCTTTCTTCCAGCCCCAAGTTCCTGAAACATGCACCAATAAGGGAAAAATATGGCTACACAATCCAGATCTTTAGTGATGCAACTTACTGACAAGAGATTCAATGGGAATGAGGGGACATGCAATACAGATGGGAGAGTTAGATTAGGGCCGTATTTAATTGTTCCAGACCCAACAACCATTTGTGTTGAACCATCTGCCAATTTTACATTTTCATTATTTTTACCAGCTATGTAGTGAGTAAACTCTTTACTTGAGCCAGACATATGTCGTGATGCACCAGAGTCTATAAGCCAAGGCGTATGGGCATACATATTATCACATTTGGTAGTCTGGAGGTTATTACCCGAGAAGTTGGCAGAGGCGGCTGATGCAGATGTCTCTGAGGGTTGCTTTTCACCTAGATTCAGTCCTTTAAATTGGCGCCATTTCTCCAACTCCTCAGCAGACATCTCAACCTTGAACACATGAGACACCTCCTCAGTTGTAGCGGAGGTATTAGCTCTCCCTACCGACCGCATACCTCTACCATAGTTGAAACCACGACCTTCAAACAAACGTCCACGGCCCCTACCACGCTAGTCTTGACCTCGTCCTCTTCCTCCTGTCAAATATGGACAGGCCATCTTCATATGCCCTGGTTCACCACATTCAAAACATTTCCTGTCCTCAACACTTAACCCCAGTCTCTGAAGATTTCCACCTCCTGCTGCAAGAAGAGCTGAACGTCTCTATGTTATGCCATGTGCTGCTGGTCTAGTGTCCTCCAGCTTTAAGCGAGTCTCCTCAGTTAATATTGAGGAGACGGCTTGCTCAAGACTTGGTAGTGTGCCATTTCCATAGAGAGCCGCCCTTCTGTTCTCAAACATTGAGTTTAAGCCATTTAAAAAATCCCTGATCCGCCTCTTCTCAATCCACTTGTTGAATTTCTCCACACATTTACCACATTCCAACTCAACTAGATCATAGTAATCAAGGTCACTCCAAAGTCTCTTCAGTTCAGACACATAGTCTACAACTATCTTTTCACCTTGGCTTAATCCCTGCAATTCTTTCTGAATTTTGCACGCTAACATCTCATTTCCCACTCCAGGATAAGTACCTTTTGGAAGTCGCCAAATTTCCGAAGCTTCCTTGATCCTTTCCACTTGCCTTGCAATTTGAGGTGAAAGTAAGCTTAGAATCCAAGCTCTCACTAGGGCATTAGTCGCCCTCCACCTCTGGCCCTCCTTTGATTCTTCTTCCAAGGGTTTCTTCACCGTTCCAAGAACATACCCTTCCAGCTTTCTCGAGACCAAAATGGTCTTAGCATGCTCTGCCTAATTGGCATAACTTTCAGATCCTTCTAGCTTCACATGTGGTGCTTGCAAAGGATGAATCTCTCTTTGATTTCTACTTCTGACCTTGAGTTCCCGGCTTGCTTACTTATTGCATCAAACAACAGTCCGTACCTCTCATCCATTGCTTGCAAGAGTGTTGCAAGCTCGGTGGTTGTAACAGCTGTAGGGGCACCATTGTTATCCCCCATCCTGCTGCTAACTTGTAATCCTCTTGCATGTTGCAAATCTCACTCACCCTGACTCCAAGCTTGACCTTGAAACACCTCCCCCTGCAACACACTCTTCTCCACTAATCTGCTCCTTTTCTTGAAAGCCAACCCTCGCTGCTCACTTGGAGGCTACCTCTCTCTATTGTTCCCCTCCCCAGCTAATTGCCTTCTATGTAGACCTGCTAGATCAGGGGATCCACAACCTCACCAGCTCCACTCACTTCCCAAGATGTCTCCTCACTCCAATCGACTGCACAGGTCTCGATTTGACTCAGCTACAGTCCCAATCGAGACCCAACGCCTCCTAGCGCTTCCTCAATACCCAGCACCGTCAACCAGCACACCGACAACCTGATTCACAAGTGGCTCTGATACCATGCCGCCGGAGCTCAGATGGAGCTCTAGCAATTTGAAGTCTGGAAGAGAAAGGAAGGGAAAAACATATTTTTGGAAAACTCTACACTTCTCATTAGACCAAACACACGTATATACATGTTCACACTTTTCACTGTCGTCCCTTATGTCTTATAATATCACACCTAACACCTACCAATAGTTTCCCCAACTCTTTTGCTTGTAGTATTTGTCTGATTGTAAGAGATGGGAATGCACTCAAAAGAAGCAACTTTTTTTTATCAGAAATCAAGTTTATCAGTGCTATCAGTTTGTCATTGTTTTGTCCCATAGATCAATTGTAAACTGAGAGCCAGAATGTCGTCCTCTGGATGTTTTATATGCATGGCGTGGTGAATCTGAATTTATATATCCATGGACCATGTTGAAGAAAAAATCCACTCAGCATTCATCTCCCAAATCAAATGTAACTCTTGTTGAGCACTGTCCAGACTTGGCTTGTGCAAAGTGGAGTGGTCCCTTGAAATTATCACACGTTCCTTGTTTTCATATTCTATTTCCAGGACAAAAAACAGAATATATCATTTGGGATGATCCTTAATGGAAAATGTGATGAAGGACTGAAGGGAATGTACACCTGATATTTGACCATCTTTTGTTTTTACTTTTCTTGTTCGAGAAGAGATTTTGAAGTAGTTCGGCTGCCCGTCAGGACTAATCGCACTGCGTGGGCCGGCCCACCCAAACCACGGGCTGAAATGCCCAGACGCCGAAGCATCCTCCTGGCCTCGTCGGCTCCATTCAACCGAGAGGCGCTCAAACGCCGGCCTCTGCTTTGCACGCGACCCTGCGGCGAACCCTAGCGCGGAGGTCACGGCGGCGGCCCATCGCAGCGTCGGCGCGGGAATCACACGAAGCGAGCAGCGGAGGTGCTCCAGTGCCGTAAAGCGAGACGAAAAGAGGGGTGCGGAGGGCGCCCCCCAAGTGAGGACCGAGGGCAGTCGTCGGGAGGACGCCGGAGGGGCCCGACAGAGTAGCCTCAGCTCGATCCACCGAAAATAGCTAGCCGAGGAAAGCCCAGCGCGAAGACAGTGAGTTCGTTCTTCTCCAGTTTTCTCAATCTTACGGATTTATTCATCTTTTTTTTTCCCGAACTGGAGTACTAGAAACGTGAATCTCGTTTTGATCGTTTGATTTTACCAACTATTCAGTGAGCAAGCGAGGCCGCGTGGCGGGGCTGGAGGCGCGGACCACCGTGGTGGGTTCTGGTTCGCTTGAGTTCGTACTAGACTACGACCAAACCAAGGACTTCGCCATCGGCAAGGCCGTGTACTCGGACCCCATCTCCGCTGGAGGGCGCGACTGGATGATCAAGTGCTGGCCCAGTGGGTTGAAGGAGGCCGACAATGGCGAGTATCTTTCTATTTCCCTATCGCTCAGGAGCACGTCCACAACTGCCAGGGCCATCTTCAAGGCCTCGGTTTTGGGCAGGCATGGCAAACCAGCTTCTGAGACCGCATGTTCACTAGCTCATGTGTTCACTAATAACTGCAAAAAATCCTGTGGGTGGCCTAGGTTCGCCAAGCGAGTAGATTTGGAGGCAAAATATGCAACTGAAGGCCGAGTCACATTTCTCTGCCACGTCTTGGTTGTGAATGACAACCCAATCCCTCTACCACCGCCAAGCGAAGGAAGTCATCTCAGCAAACTACTGGATGAAATGGAGGGGGCAGATGTATCATTCACCACCAATGGTCACACATTCCATGCGCACCGAGCAGTACTTGCTGCCCGCTCCCCTGTCTTTAAAGCCAAGTTCTTCGGCCCGGGGGCTGAGGCTACATCTTCAAACATCAGCTCGGATGACATCGAGCCCGCAACATTCAAGGTTCTCCTTAATTTCATCTACACGGATGCCTTGCCTGGAGACGACGGGCTTGGGCGCTCTCTACCAATTGATATGTTTCATCATCTGTTTGCTGCGGCAGATAAGTACGCATTGCACAGGTTGAAGCTTATGTGCGCCCAAAAGTTATGGGAGAATATGTCACTGGATTCAATTGCCACTACTTTAGATTTTGCAGAGAGGTACAACTGCTTGGAGTTGAAGACCAAGTGCATTGAGTTCTTAGTGGCGGAGGGAAATTTCAACAAGGTTGTGTTAACTGAAGGTTTTGTGCATCTGGGGCAGAAATTTCCATTGCTTATTGCTGAGTTGAGACAAAGGGTTGAAGCATAACATGGAGAGACTTTTGGTGCAGTCAAGTGTAGCTCTATGACGGTGTTTCGAGACTTTTGAGAGTGCTCTCTGATATCTTTCCTAGCATATATGGTCAACTATTTGATGAACTAGTAGCTTTATATTTAAGCATTTGGGGGATATTATCACACAACTCAGATGCAAAGGGTTATGCGAAACTAATATCCCTAGTGTGTTCTATTTCTATGTTCTCTTGACCACTAATAGAATGAAGGATCACACTTCCACCTCTAAACTGTACCGACGAGCTACATGCAGATTACGATATAAAGTGTTTTGTGGTGATGCCGGGACACTACAGGAAAGAACTGAGACACCGACGGCCGGCCGGCTAAGCCGATGGCCAAATGTCGGGGCCGTCGGCGTAGCTGCCTCCCCCGGCCAGCCGACCAGCCTGGTCGTCGGCGTAGATGACGGTGCCGAGGGTAACCCTCGGCGTATCGTGGCCGTCGGCGTAGTAGAGAGGGCTGTGCCGACGGTGACCCTCAGCGTAGGTACAACCCTCGGCGTAGCCCCAGTTCAGACACGGCGATGGAAACGGCGTTAGATAGCTAGGCTGTGGCACAGCTCTTTGAAAAAAATTGTTTGGTCTGTGCCGACGGCTAGGCCATCGGCGTAGGCCTCCAGATTTTTCCTTTAACCTCACTAATTTTAAAAAAATCATAACTAAATCATTCTAATTCAGAAAAATACAAATAATATATCAAAATTTGCAGAAAAATAAGATCTATCTATCTACACTCAAATATTACATATTTGTAAACAAAAATTAAGTGAAACATAGAACATTGTATATAGTTTAAAACGGGCATTAGAACTTCAAAGACGATCCAAACAATACGAAACCTTCGCGTGGTGTCATATTATGTGACATAGTTAGAAGGAAAAATATCAAACTTGGTATATTGATTATATCTCAAAAAAACTTCACAAAATGACCTATCTCGTTCGAGGTTTCTTGGCTTTCGGGTCGAATGAACAATGTTATGGCTAGAATGAAGGCATAGTTTGTGATAATATGTCCATATTGTGCATACATGTGTATCATGGGATGACGAACAATGTTTCAGGAGAAAGTTTTCCTTTTCGTCGCACCAAAAATCCGTTTTCCATTTTCCGAGTGCAAAAAACGGACGGTTTTATGAAGCAACCACCAAATGGCTAATTCAAAATGCTACCATCACATTTAAAAAAAAATACTAGACCACCTTACATGGATAATGTCATAACAGAGTGATCTCAAACCTTTCCGTCTATCCCTGGTGAAAAAGATAAATTCCTATCAAATCGGCAGGAAGTGGGTCAGATATGAACTACAGGTACATAATCGGATGCTCATGATTTTTTTTAAAAATCATTTTTAGGTTCACAATATGTTGTTTCATCAGAGATCCACCTCAAGTTTAGCGAGTCTTAGCCCCGAGCTAAGAATCTTCGTGCCCGCCTTCGATAAAGTTGACGATAGTTTAAAACGGGCATTAGAAATTCAAAAACGACCCAAACAATACGAAACCTTCGCGTGGTGTTATATTATGTGATATAGTTAGAAGGAAAAATATCAAACTTGGTATATTGATTATGTCTCAAAAAAACCTTCACAAAATGACCTATCTCGTTCGAGGTTTCTTGGCTTTCGAGTCAAATGACCAATGTTATGGCTAGAATGAAGGCATAGTTTGTAATAATATGTACATATTATGCATATATGTGCATCATGGGATGCGAACAATGTTTCAGGAGGAAGTTTTCCTTTTCGTCACACCAAAAAGTCGTTTTCCATTTTCCGAGTGAAAAAACAGACGGTTTTATGAAGCAACCACCAAATGGCTAACTCAAAATGCTACCATCACATTTTTGAAAAATATTAGACCACCTTACATGGATAATGTCATAACAGGAGATCTCAAACCTTTCCGTCTATCCCTGGTGAAAAAGACAAATTCCTGCCGAATCGGCAGGAAGTGGGTCAGATATGAACTACGGGTATATGATCGGATGCTCATGATTTTTTTATAAAAATCATTTTAGGTTCACGATATGTTGTTTCATCAAAGATCGACTTCAAGTTTAGCGAGTCTCAGCCCCGAGCTAAGAATCTTCATTCCCGTCTTTCAACAAAGTTTAACGGTAGTTTAAAACGGGCATTAGAAATTCAAAAACGATCCGAACAATGTGAAACCTTTGCGTGGTGTCATATTATATGACATAGTTAGAAGGAAAAATATCAAACTTGGTATATTGATTATGTCTCAAAAAAACCTTCACAAAATGACCTATCTCGTTCGAGGTTTCTTGGCTTTCGGGTCAAATGACCAATGTTATGGCTAGAATGAAGGCATAGTTTGTAATAATATGTACATATTATGCATATATGTGTATCATGGGATGGAGAACAATGTTTCAGGAGGAAGTTTTCCTTTTCGTCGCACCAAAAAGCCGTTTTTCATTTTCCGAATGCAAAAAACTGACAGTTTTGTGAAGAAACCACCAAATGGCTAATTCAAAATGCTACCATCACATTTTTGAAAAATACTAGACCACCTTACATGGATAATATCATAACAGGGGGATCTCAAACCTTTCCGTCTATCCCTGGTAAAAAAGACAAATTCCTGCCGAATCGGTAGGAAGTGGGTCAGATATGAACTACAGGTACATGATCGGATGCTCATGTTTTTTTACAAAAATCATTTTTAGGTTCACAATATGTTGTTCAATCAGAGATCCACTTCAAGTTTAGCGAGTATCAGCCCCGAGCTAAGAATCTTCATTCCCGCCCTTCAACAAAGTTTAACGGTAGTTTAAAACGGGCATGAGAAATTCAAAAACGATCCAAACAATGCGAAACATTTGCGTGGTGTCATATTATGTGATATAGTTAGAAGGAAAAAATATCAAACTTGGTATATTGATTATGTCTCAAAAAATCCTCTATGCGTGGTGTCTTTATGCATGCCGTTTTAAACGGGCAAATAAAATTATGATAAGAATCATGGCATAGTTTGTGATAAGTTGATATTGATATCATATTTGGATTCCTCACATTTTTCTAATCAATTTAGACATATTATTTATCGAATTCCGATTTACAGATTTAAAGATATTATTTATTAAATAAAAAATAAAATCATTATATTTTTATTTGAATTCAATAATATTTTTACTTATTCATTGTTGTTTATTTAAATAATTGCTTGTAATTTCAAAAAATACAACCATGTGACATGATGATATAAGAGTTAATATGATTGATATCATAGTAATGACAACAATGTGTAAATTGCTTTGCGGAAATAGATTCTGAAGGAACGAGAAAGTTAAGCGTGCTGAAGCTGGAGTAGTATTAGGATGGGTAACCGACCGGAAAGTTTGACTAAAACTGCAATTCAATCAATTATTAAGTATAAATAGTGTTAAAAATGATCAAAGTGAGAGATTAACGAGTCAAACAATTCAAAAATAAAAAAAATTGAAAAAAAAATTTAAAGATAAATTTAAAAAAATTATTTTAGGCTGTGCCGATGGCCTGGCCGTCGGTATAGCTCCGTTCATGTGCCGACGAACTGGCCGTCGGCGTAGCTCCAGGCTGGACCGTTTCGTAAGGGCCGTCGCCTGACATCGTGGGGCCCGCTGCGATTGCTATGCCGAGAGGATGTGCCTGTACCGACGGGCAAGGTGATGTGCCGTCAAGGGGCTACGCCGACGGCCACCGTCGGCACAGCCTGTGCCGACGGCAATTTGGCGCTGTGCCGACGGCATCCGGCCGTCGGCATCTCATTTATTTCCTGTAGTGGGATGCTCTTGTGCTTGGGTAGTTTTTCTGTACTTATGTGAAACTACCTAGATAGTACTACCTCCGTGCTAAAAAGGATGTCAAAGATTTATCTAAATTCGAACGTATCTAATACTAGATACTATTTAGTATATAGAATATAGATACATGCAAGTTTAGAAAAAAATTGCGACATCCTTTTTAGGACGGAGGGAGTACATTTTAGTTAGCTGCATGAATGCTATCTGATCGATTTGAGTACATTATATTTATTCGATTGGGGACAGAGGAACCCTACATGATGATAACTCTGCTGTGTGATTTGTTTTATTATCAAAATGGATCATATCTCGACATACCTGAGGCAGTCTTTACATAACTGGGACTGTACAATTGTTGGAATTTTTGCCTAATAAAGGCTCAGCCCATTATACTATTTAACAATTCCTGAAATTCTAGAGGGCTACTTGGGCCATTCATGCAAGGCAAAGAGGTCGGACCAGAGTTTAGTCCCACATTGCTAGTTGAGTGAAAGTTAGACCAGCTTATAAGGAGAGCTCTTCCACCACTTGTACGAGCTTGAGAAGATAAGACATATACACGCGCGCTCCTCCTCCGCTGCCCGCCGCGCCGCGAGCGTTGCGGGTTGCGGGAATGCCTCGAGACAAGAACTTCTCTTTCTTTTTACCACGCATAAATGGATAATAATTTAAACGAACTCAGTGGAGGCTACACACCTTGTGCATCTAGTTCTAGAGCATTGCGCTAGATCTTCCCCATCGTGCACCGCGAGCTAGGACAGTCGGCCTTCGAGACCCCGTTGTTTCGAGTCCTGTACGAGAGAAGGGCGATAAGGTTTCTGGGGAGCGCTACCAGGCTTCATCACGGATAGCGACTGCACCGACGTCTTCCCCAACGACGATTTCTTTCCCGACATCAACAACCTTTTCCTCGACAACATGGCTGACGACGGTGCCAACGCTAACGGGAACACCGGCGGTTCCTCTACCGTGATGTATATTATCTTTTGGTCCTTTTCTATTATTCTGCCTGTGTTTTATCTGTCTTTTACTATGGTTAAATCTCTTAAAAAATTGCTCTATTTCTCAACAACAATCACCTGATGAAATGGTTTTCCTGTATAAAGTGACAGCATATGTGAGTATAATCATTTAATTTGGTTTTCCTATCAGTTTATGCTATCGCCAGGTTAAGACGATGCATTTGCTTTTTGTATTCACTTTTGTATGTTTTCTAGTAATATTCTTGGACAGTTCTGGATAATTTTTGCTGTAAAATTTATGATGGAAAAGATCCTGAGACACATTATAAAGGTTGAAAGCTTAAATGATATTAAAAATCTGACGATGTGAGCACATTCATATTGAAAATTTGCATTGGACGAACTTGGTCTTGTTCTTTTGGGACCATTGTCAAAGTACAAGTACCATTGCAATGACGTGTTCAATTCTCAACTCTCAATATATCACCGCAAAGAGAGCAACCGTCAAAGTACCATTGCAAAATTGTGTGAATTGTGAAAGTACCATTACAAAATTTTGACAATTGTCAATGTACGATTTTGCAGACATACATAATAGATTTATCTTACCATTCTGACAAGAGTCACCGGGTTTGAGAATAGTCTAAAGACCATTCTACTCTTTGAAGAAAGACTAAATATGTTAGGATATTCAAAAGGCACACTCCCAATTTAGCTTTTCTTTTGGAAAAGAAATTATATATCGGCATCATGAGAGGAGTTGCGTGCTGCAATTTTTTAGGACAAGATTATAGTATGAGTTTGTGTGATGTAAAATAATAATAAAAATAATTTATGTTTTTTTAACACCCTCCCATTTTTGTAAAACTTATTGCATGCAAACACATCTTTCTTCTTACCACACTTCATGTCATACATAACTAAAATCAGATTTTGTAGAAACCTGGAAATGTTGTTTTGACTTCATCTGGGTAATTTCCATATTGAAGATGTAAGAATTTTGCAATGTTAATGTTTTCTACAAATAACTTAGAGAATGGAAGAAGTGAAAGTTTTCATTGCGAAGTGCGAATGAGAGACAGGTGATCGCTGGTGATCTAAAAGCCCCATCTAGGGTTCTGTCTCCTTGCCGGTGACGTCCCCGGTCCGTCTTTAATTCTCTTGGGGTCTTGAAAATGTGGTGAACCACGACCTCTTGCCGACGAGAGAGTTTTCATTCTTTGTATAAGCTATTTTATGTGTCGTGGCATCATCTGGAAGTCAGAATAAGGTCATTCCTACCCTATTCTCGCTCTGATGGTGCGTCTAGCGCTGGTGGAGGGCATGTTAGTCGTGTGTCCGGTGGATCTCCTAGGATCCAACCGGTTTTCATATTCCTTTGTGTGGTTTCAGGCCAGTCTCTTCTCATCTACGGTTTTCGTTATTAGCGACGGTTGGCGCTCTGATGCGCTGGTCTTTTGTGGCATTAGCACGATGACTTTCCATCTATCTACTAAAATAAGTTATACTACGACACTACTAAAATAAGTTCTACTACGACAAGATTTGCCCCACTTTAGTAATAGAGGGGCGAGGCCTGTGACGCGCCGTCGACTCGCGCAAGCATATGTAGTCACCGGTAGGTGGTCCATCGACTCATTCTTTTTTTTATTACCTTAGACTGCTGTTGATGATAATTAAAGGTCTGCGGAATTTTAAAAAAAAATCGGTGATAAGTCGTTTCTCTTTAAAGTTCGCTGGAATGAAAGAGATATCGGAGGTGATAGCATTGTGGGCTACATATGTACAAATCTAGCCCAGAATCGTCAAAACACCGACGGGACGGGCCCAACGCACCTTTTGGCATCCCCCGCCCTCACCCACACCCCACGTCCCCAATTCAAGCGCCGGCGAGCGTCATTCCCCCACGACCTCGGGTCGAACCCTAGCGACGGCGTCGGCGGCGTCTCATCTCCTTCAAAGCGAAGCTAGTCTCTGATCGCGGCCGGAGGGCAGGGAGCACGTACGCGCGAACGGTGGAAGACGGGAGGAGAGTCCGACAGCGCCTTAGCTTCCAACCACCGCCGCCGCCGCCGTGGGATGTGAGCATCCTCTACCTCTTTTGTTCTCTCTTCAGATGTCCAGTTCAGCAAGGTCGATTCGACCTGATATATTAGTTTTTGCATTGCTGTTAATTTCACCCAAAGCATTTCTCTTTCGAAATGTAGTTCGCAGAAAGCGTGTTAGCAATATATATATACCAAGATGCTGGCATCTGGATTCATCGAGTTCGAACTTAAATATTCGGAAACCAAAAACCTTTCTGTCGGCGACGTCGTCCGATCCAATGTGATCACCATAGGAGGACACGTCTGGAGGATATACTGCTACCCACATGGCACCAAGAAAGCCAACAAAGGCACATCACTACAGGAATGGCGCGGTGCGCCGACGGCCGGCCCGTACGCCGAAGGCACCGGGCCAGGCCAGCCCCGCTTCCGAGCCCTCGGCGTAGCCACCGATACGCCGACGGTGGTCCTCGGCGTACGCAGGCCTTCGGCGTACGGGGTGTCCGCGTGGCACTTGCCGGACTGGCTGGGACGGATCCCTAACGGCGCCATCAATATGCCGAGGGTGACCGTCGGCGTACTGCCGTACGTTTTTTTATTCATACGCCGAGGGTCACCGTCGGCGTACCGCCGTACATTTTTATTTATTTTTTCCACCCAATTATAAATTTATTTTATATTTATATTTATTTATTAGTATCAATTATTTAGGTTCTATTTTATCAAATCGACGGATTCGTACCCTCCAAATAATAGTCTCCACGCCCACATGAAATGTCGAATCTTCTCACACCTTGAGAAATTTGCATGTTTGTAAGTGTTATTATCACATGTGTGTGAAATTTATATATCACCCTTTTAGTGAAGTTGTTCAGAGATTCAATCCTTATCACTAGGGGGTAGACGATCCGAGGCCCACAGATCAGGGTTCCGCGGCAAACCGCGCTCCGGGTCGTAGGAAACCCTCAAGAACTTCCATGTGGCCCTTGCACATGCATGGAGGTGTGGTGTTGTGTTGAAACATGCAAAACCTAGTCCCCGGGTTGCATGAATGTGTCCCCCTTCGCATGCATGCGCTGTAACCTAAAAGGGAAGGTTCTGGACTTATATAAGGGGGAAACTCCTCGTTCTGGTGAAACCGGGTAGGATACTGCCGCACCCTATGAACCAACATGGTTTTACATCATCATATGACCTAAACAAACACAAAACAAGAGAGAGCTACGCCGGGCTACCCCTGTCAGAGGAACGTGTATGGGGGGTAGACGATACGAGGCCCACAGATCAGGGTTCCGCGGCAAACCGCGCTCCGGATCGTAGGAAACCCTCAAGAACTTGCATGTGGCCCTTGCACATGCATGGAGGTGTGGTGTTGTGTTGAAACATGCAAAACCTAGTCCCCGGGTTGCATGAATGTGTCCCCCTTCGCATGCATGCGCTGTAACCTAAAAGGGAAGGTTCTGGACTTATATAAGGGGGGAACTCCCCGTTCCGGTGAAACCGGGTAGGATACTGCCGCACCCTGTGAACCAACATGGTTTTACATCATCATATGACCTAAATAAACAAAAAACAAGAGAGAGCTACGCCGGGCTACCCCTGTCAGAGGAACGTCTATGGGGGGTAGATGATCCGAGGCCCACTGATCAGGGTTCCGCGGCAAACCGCGCTCCGGGTCGTAGGAAACCCTCAAGAACTTGCATGTGGCCCTTGCACATGCATGGAGGTGTGGTGTTGTGTTGAAACATGCAAAACCTAGTCCCCGGGTTGCATGAATGTGCCCCCCTTCGCATGCATGCGCTGTAACCTAAAAGGGAAGGTTCTGGACTTATATAAGGGGGAAACTCCCCGTTCCGGTGAAACCGGGTAGGATACTGCCGCACCTTGTGAACCAACAAGGTTTTACATCATCATATGACCTAAACAAACACAAAACAAGAGAGAGCTACGCCAGGCTACCCCTCTCAGAGGAACGTCTATGGGGGGTAGACGATCCGAGGCCCACAGATCCGGGTTCCGCGGCAAACCGCGCTCCGGGTCGTAGGAAACCCTCAAGAACTTGCATGTGGCCCTTGCACATGCATGGAGGTGTGGTGTTGTGTTGAAACATGCAAAACCTAGTCCCCGGGTTGCATGAATGTGTCCCCCTTCGCATGCATGCGCTGTAACCTAAAAGGGAATGTTCTGGACTTATATAAGGGGGAAACTCCCCGTTCCGGTGAAACCGGGTAGGATACTACCGCACCTTGTGAACCAACATGGTTTTACATCATCATATGACCTAAACAAACACAAAACAAGAGAGAGCTATGCGGGCTACCCCTATCAGAGGAACGTCTATGGGGGGTAGACGATCCGAGGCCCACAGATCAGGGTTCCGCGGCAAACCGCGCTCCGGGTCGTAGGAAACCCTCAAGAACTTGCATGTGGCCCTTGCCCATGCATGGAGGTGTGGTGTTGTGTTGAAACATGCAAAACCTAGTCCCCGGGTTGCATGAATGTGTCCCCCTTCGCATGCATGCGCTGGAACCTAAAAGGGAAGGTTCTAGACTTATATAAGGGGGAAACTCCCCGTTCCGGTGAAACCGGGTAGGATACTACCGCACCTTGTGAACCAACATGGTTTTACATCATCATATGACCTAGACAAACACAAAACAAGAGAGAGCTACGCGGGTTACCCCTGTCAGAGGAACGTCTATGGGGGTAGATGATCCGAGGCCCACAAATCAGGGTTCCGCGGCAAACCGCGCTCCGGGTCGTATGAAACCCTCAAGAACTTGCATGTGGCCCTTGCACATGCATGGAGGTGTGGTGTTATGTTGAAACATGCAAAACCTAGTCCTCGGGTTGCATGAATGTGTCCCCCTTCGCATGCATGCGTTGTAACCTAAAAGGGAAGGTTCTGGACTTATATAAGGGAGAAACTCCCCGTTCCGGTGAAACCGGGTAGGATACTGCCGCACCTTGTGAACCAACATGGTTTTACATCATCATATGACCTAAACAAACACAAAACAAGAGAGAGCTACGTCGGGCTACCCCTGTCAGAGGAACGTCTATGGGGGGTAGACGATCCGAGGCCCATAGATCAGGGTTCCGCGGCAAACCGCGCTCTGGGTCGTAGGAAACCCTTAAGAACGGGCATGTGGCCCTTGCACATGCATGGAGGTGTGGTGTTGTGTTGAAACATGCAAAACTTAGTCCCTGGGTTGCATGAATGTCTCCCCCTTCGCATGCATGCGCTGTAACCTAAAAGGGAAGGTTCTGGACTTATATAAGGGGGAAACTCCCCGTTCCGGTGAAACCGGGTAGGATACTGCCGCACCTTGTGAACCAACAAGGTTTTACATCATCATATGACCTAAACAAACACAAAACAAGAGAGAGCTACGCCAGGCTACCCCTCTCAGAGGAACGTCTATGGGGGGTAGACGATCCGAGGCCCACAGATCCGGGTTCCGCGGCAAACCGCGCTCCGGGTCGTAGGAAACCCTCAAGAACTTGCATGTGGCCCTTGCACATGCATGGAGGTGTGGTGTTGTGTTGAAACATGCAAAACCTAGTCCCCGGGTTGCATGAATGTGTCCCCCTTCGCATGCATGCGCTGTAACCTAAAAGGGAATGTTCTGGACTTATATAAGGGGGAAACTCCCCGTTCCGGTGAAACCGGGTAGGATACTACCGCACCTTGTGAACCAACATGGTTTTACATCATCATATGACCTAAACAAACACAAAACAAGAGAGAGCTATGCGGGCTACCCCTATCAGAGGAACGTCTATGGGGGGTAGACGATCCGAGGCCCACAGATCAGGGTTCCGCGGCAAACCGCGCTCCGGGTCGTAGGAAACCCTCAAGAACTTGCATGTGGCCCTTGCCCATGCATGGAGGTGTGGTGTTGTGTTGAAACATGCAAAACCTAGTCCCCGGGTTGCATGAATGTGTCCCCCTTCGCATGCATGCGCTGGAACCTAAAAGGGAAGGTTCTAGACTTATATAAGGGGGAAACTCCCCGTTCCGGTGAAACCGGGTAGGATACTACCGCACCTTGTGAACCAACATGGTTTTACATCATCATATGACCTAGACAAACACAAAACAAGAGAGAGCTACGCGGGTTACCCCTGTCAGAGGAACGTCTATGGGGGTAGATGATCCGAGGCCCACAAATCAGGGTTCCGCGGCAAACCGCGCTCCGGGTCGTATGAAACCCTCAAGAACTTGCATGTGGCCCTTGCACATGCATGGAGGTGTGGTGTTATGTTGAAACATGCAAAACCTAGTCCTCGGGTTGCATGAATGTGTCCCCCTTCGCATGCATGCGTTGTAACCTAAAAGGGAAGGTTCTGGACTTATATAAGGGAGAAACTCCCCGTTCCGGTGAAACCGGGTAGGATACTGCCGCACCTTGTGAACCAACATGGTTTTACATCATCATATGACCTAAACAAACACAAAACAAGAGAGAGCTACGTCGGGCTACCCCTGTCAGAGGAACGTCTATGGGGGGTAGACGATCCGAGGCCCATAGATCAGGGTTCCGCGGCAAACCGCGCTCTGGGTCGTAGGAAACCCTTAAGAACGGGCATGTGGCCCTTGCACATGCATGGAGGTGTGGTGTTGTGTTGAAACATGCAAAACTTAGTCCCTGGGTTGCATGAATGTCTCCCCCTTCGCATGCATGCGCTGTAACCTAAAAGGGAAGGTTCTGGACTTATATAAGGGGGAAACTCCCCGTTCCGGTGAAACCGAGTAGGATATTGCCGCACCTTGTGAACCAACATGGTTTTACATCATCATATGACCTAAACAAACACAAAACAAGAGAGAGCTACGTCGGGCTACCCCTGTCAGAGGAACGTCTATGGGGGTAGACGATCCGAGGCCCACAGATCAGGGTTCCGCGGCAAACCGTGCTCCGGGTCGTAGGAAATCCTCAAGAACTTGCATGTGGCCCTTGCACATGCATGGAGGTGTGGTGTTGTGTTGAAACATGCAAAACCTAGTCCCCGGGTTGCATGAATGTGTCCCCCTTCGCATGCATGCGCTGTAACCTAAAAGGGAAGGTTCTGGACTTATATAAGGGGGAAACTCCTCGTTCTGGTGAAACCGGGTAGGATACTGCCGCACCCTATGAACCAACATGGTTTTACATCATCATATGACCTAAACAAACACAAAACAAGAGAGAGCTACGCCGGGCTACCCCTGTCAGAGGAACGTGTATGGGGGGTAGACGATACGAGGCCCACAGATCAGGGTTCCGCGGCAAACCGCGCTCCGGATCGTAGGAAACCCTCAAGAACTTGCATGTGGCCCTTGCACATGCATGGAGGTGTGGTGTTGTGTTGAAACATGCAAAACCTAGTCCCCGGGTTGCATGAATGTGTCCCCCTTCGCATGCATGCGCTGTAACCTAAAAGGGAAGGTTCTGGACTTATATAAGGGGGGAACTCCCCGTTCCGGTGAAACCGGGTAGGATACTGCCGCACCTTGTGAACCAACATAGTTTTACATCATCATATGACCTAAACAAACACAAAACAAGAGAGAGCTACGCCGGGCTACCCCTGTCAGAGGAACGTCTATGGGGGGTAGACGATCTGAGGCCCACAGATCAGGGTTCCGCGGCAAACCGTGCTCTGGGTCGTAGGAAACCCTCAAGAACGGGCATGTGGCCCTTGCACATGCATGGAGGTGTGGTGTTGTGTTGAAACATGCAAAACCTAGTCCCCGGGTTGCATGAATGTGTCCCCCTTCGCATGCATGCGCTGTAGCCTAAAAGGGAAGGTTCTGGACTTATATAAGGGGGAAACTCCTCGTTTCGGTGAAACCGGGTAGGATACTGCCGCACCTTGTGAACCAACATGGTTTTACATCATCATATGACCTAAACGAACACAAAACAAGAGAGAGCTACGCCGGGCTACCCCTGTCAGAGGAACGTCTATGGGGGTAGACAATCCGAGGCCCACAGATCAGGGTTCCGCGGCAAACCGCGGCAAACATGCAAAGTATATAGTAATAATATAGTATAGTAATAATATAAAAAAGTATAAAGTATATACTAATACTAGAAAATAAAAAAAACCTAGCTACGCCGATGGCAGCCCTCGGCGTATCCTGGCCGTCGGCGTAGCGTTATCCCTTTTTTTGCCCGCGGCCCACCTGGGCCACTACCCCCGACCCTATCCCCAACCCGCCCCCGACCCCGCCGTCACCAGCCGCTGCTCCCCGAGCTCGGGGCCACCGCCGCCCCTCCTCCTCCCGACCCCGCCGCCGCCCCTCCTCAACCGAAGCTCGCCGCCCTCCTCCTCTCGACCCCACCGCCACCAGCCGCTGCCCCCCGAGCTCGGGGCCGCCCCTCCTCCTCCCCGAGCCCCGCCGCCTCCTCCTCCCAGAGCCCCACCCCAACCTGCGCGCGCCCCCGACCTGGCCACTGACTCCTCCGGTGCCTCCTCCTCGTTCCAGAGCTGGGCCACGCCGCCCCCGCGCAGCCGCCACCGCCAGGAGCTCGCGCGTCCGCCTGCCTCCCTCGTCCCCAGCACCACCTCCCTTGTCCCTGAGCTCGAGCGCCTCTAACCGCCTCCCTTGTCCCCGAGCTCGCCCGCCATCGCCTCCCTCGTCCCCGACCCGCTGCGCTGCCCTCTAGTCCCCTCGTTCCCGAGCTCCCTAACCCGTTGTACCGCCCCCGGCACTGCAACCCGAGCCCCAACCCACGACCGTCGCCAGGGCCCTGCACCGCATCAACCTCGTCGTGGCCGAGCTCCGGTAAGCAGGCCCCCGATTCTAGAACTTTAGGCCCCGACTCTAGTCAGTTTAAGAGTAGAATTTAGGCCCTTGGCGTAGGAGTATAATTTAGGCCCGGTTAATTCTGCATTAGCCATGTTAGTCAGTTTAGTAGTAGAATTTAGTAAAACAGAAGTGGAAATAGGTGTTTGCTAGTATGTGAGTAGAAATGCTAGAATAGGAGTTTGCTAGTAGTTTGTATAAATAGTAATTTGTGGTATGTTAGTAGAAATAGGAGTAGAATTAGAAATGCTAGAAATAGGAGTAGAATTAGATATGCTAGAAATTGGAGTAGAATTAGAAATGCTAGAAATAGGAGTAGAATTAGATATGCTAGAAATAGGAGTATAATTTAGTATATTTAACCATTTTTTCATGTTTTTGCAGCTACCGGAGGGTGAGCAGGGGGGTGTTTCGACGGCAGGGTCCCGGATCATCTTTGACGATTTGATCACGCTTCGAGGGTGAGAATTTGCTCGCCTCTCTTGTACCTAGGTTTATTTTCGTGTCTAGATCACCAAGTCTGTCACGTCACCTAGGCGTCATCCCGACCGTAAGCGTTACGCGATTTAATATGCATTAGTGGTCTCGCATATTTTGAACCGTAAGGCTTACGGCTTTTATCGGGCAGTCGGCGGATTCGTAGTTGGGTATGGTTCTCCCTGGCTCTACCTCGATTCGAGACAGGATTTCGGTGACGCCTCCTCGTTGTTCTCCGGATGCACATCCTCTTGGCTTTTTGTCGAGACGTGTATCGGGAGAGCAGTAGGGAGGTGCTGCCGAAATTCTGCTCGGATCGGGGTAGAGCCAGGGAGAACTTACCCAATCTACGGATCCGGCGGCTGGTTAGGACCCTCTTTTCCTATTAGACATGTAGGTTGATGAATGCGTAAAAATATGAAGCATTTAATCTCCTGTTTGATATAAAATGTTATATTTGTTGTTTGGCTCCCAACAAAGCAGAAGAGGATGGCTGATAATGGGTGGATGTAAAGTGGCCGTATTAGTGCGACTAATAAAACAAACGATTGGGTACGGAACACTCATTTGTTAGTGAATGAGTTAGCGCGTGGTTCGAAAGGCAATGGTTCGGGCACTTTGTCCCTGCGCTCATTGCACTAAGCGTCATCGTCAGGGAAAGGATGACATGTATAAACACCTTCTGCAATATGGGTACATGTCTAACTATGTCACGCAAGTCGACTTTGCTCGGTACGAACGTGACAGGGGTGAGGTGATGCGTCAGCGGCTCAATGGCAATGAGCATGATGGGATTAGAAACTTTCTAGATGATCTCATCGATGCTGACCAGCCGGATTCACCACCTCGACGGGAGGAACCACCAGAACTAGAGGAACCGCTAGAACCAGAGGAACTGGAGCCAACCGCGAAGGCCTTCCTTGATATGATGGCCGCGGCTAAGAGGCCTCTGTACGAGGGTGCAAAGATTTCTCAGCTCGATGCCATCTCTCAGTGTCTAGCCGACAAGTGCCAGTACTCCGCCACCCGTTCTCACTTTGAAGCTAATTTGAGAACATGTGGTAACATGTTGCCCGAAGGGCATTGTCTGCCTAAAACCTTTTACGAAACAAAGAAACTCATGAAGGAGCTGAACATGGATTATGAAAAGATAGATTGTTGTCCAAAAGGTTGCCTTTTGTTTTGGAAACAGTTTGCGGATGACAAGTACTGCTCCATTTGTGGGGCCTCTAGGTATGATGAGGTAAAGGGAAAGGATGGTCAGATGAGGCAGTCGAATGTAGCTCTAAAGATTCTTCGGTATCTCCCATTCATAAAAAGAATCCAATGGCTTTACTTGAGCGAGGAGACTGCCAAACAGATGACGTGGCACAAGAAGGGGAAGAGATATGAGGACGAGCACGGACATAAGAAGATGGGACATCCGTCTGATGGTAAGGCATGGAAGAACTTCGATGACAAATACCCCCGGTGGGCAGAAGAGGCTCGGAATGTCAGAATTGCGATAGCAACAGATGGCTTCAACCCATATGGTTTGTCGATGGCCGCGTACAGCTGCTGGCCGGTGTTTGTTATTCCGCTTAATCTCCCCCCGGAGTATTAATGCAACGGAAGACCATGTTTCTGTTGTTGATCATTCCAGGGCCCGAGTACCCGGGGAAAAATTTGAGTGTCTACATGCAACCGATTGTGGATGATTTGAACCACTCCTGGATACACGGGACGTTGACATACGACCGAGCATCGAAGAGAAACTTCTTGATGAAAGTTTGGTTGCAGTATACCATGCATGACATGCCCGGGTACGCCCTAACATGCGGATGGTGTACAGCTGGTAAGTGGCCATGCCCAGTGTGCAGGCACCGACTTGAGTTTCTTTGGCGAAAGTCGGGTCGCAAGTATGTTGCGTTTGACACGAATCGATAGTACCTCAAAAGAAAGCATTCGTTCAGAGAAGACAAGAAGAACTTCAAGAAGGGAAAAGTTGTGCATGAAGTAAAAGAGGTACCAAAGTTCGATGGTTCAGTTGTTGATGCCGAGCTACGTGCTCTCGTGCCTGCGGCGCTGGGAACTGGCCATCTATTTGCGGGATATGGTGTAACGCACAACTGGACTCATGTGGCAGCCTTAACGAATCTTGTGTATTACAAGGACCTTGAACTTCCCCATAACATCGATGTGATGCACACCGAAAAGAATGTCAGGGAGTCCCTTTTTCACATAGTACTGAACATTCCTGGAAAGTCAAAGGATAATGTCAAGGCTAGAGTCGATGTTGAGAAGCTTTGTGATAGGAAGAGATTACACATGCAGCCTCCTACTGTCCGTCGAAAGAATTGGTTCAAGCCGCATGCGCACTACTGCCATGATAATGTCCAAAAGAAGGAGTCATTCAGGTGGCTCAAATATGTCTTGATGTTCCCTGATGGTTATTGTTCGAATATAAGTAAGGGAGTCAATCTTTCGACGGGACAAGTCACCGGGCTCAAGAGTCACGACTATCATATATGGATTGAGCGGCTGATGCCGGTGATGGTTCGAGGGTATCTCCCCGAGAAAGTCTGGCGAGTGCTTGCGGAGTTGAGCCATTTCTTCCGCACGCTCTGTGCTAAGCAGATATGTCCTCTGGTTATTGAGAAGCTGCAAGTTCAGGTGCCGGAGTTGCTATGCAATTTGGAGATGATCTTTCCACCAGGCTTCTTTACTCCGATGGCACATCTCATTGTGCACCTCGCAAACGAGGCACTCTTGGGGGGCCCGGTGCAATTTCGTTGCCAGTTTTGTATTGAGAGAGAGTTTAAGTATATTCGAAAGATAAGTGGAAACAAAGCCAAGATTGAAGCATGCATAGCTGAAGCAACATGCCTTCGGGAGATGGCAGACGCCGCGACAACCTACTGGCCCGATGATGTTCCCACTATGCATAACCCGGTCTCTCGTTACAATGTCGACCTGCCCAAGAATGACCCCAATCTCAAACTATTCCAATTTCCCGGTGGCAAGGCCGGTAAAGGACTAAAATATAGCTTGCCGAAGGAAGAGAAGGATTGCATAATGCTCTATGTGCTTATGAACATGAAGGAAGTGGTCGTTCATTAGGTAAAATGGTAAACAACTTCTTATTTTCTCGGTCTAATGCTCTATGCAGCTAGTAACTCGGTCTAATGCTTATTTTCTCCTTAGCGACTTCACGGATGAACAATGGTTAGGACCGACGGATCCCTCTCCCATGGAGTTGGACACTCTACTGAAAGAGGGTGCTCCTGGAAATAAAAAAACTTTGTGTCCTGGTTCATGGAAAAAGTAATTTCTAACCTGTCCCTCTTACCTTGCAATATGTGACTTGTCCCTCTTATTCCACTTAACTAATGAAGGAACAAACCTGTAGGGAGCTGATCCCAACGTTGAGATGTCAGATGAGCTGAAATGTGTTTCCCAAGGTTGTAACCGTGACGTCATGAAGTATGAGAAGTATGATGTGAATGGGTTTCGCTTCCATACAGAGACGCACCAGAAGGAGCGACCGAATGCAAAAATGGTAAATACTGGGGTCTTCACCAGAGGAGCCGATTCCCTTGATTACTACGGAAGGTTAGAGAATGTATACGAGCTGACCTTCAATCGTACGAACGTACAACTCAATCTTGTTGTGTTCAAGTGCCACTGGTTCGACCCAAGGGGTGGACTGAGAAGTACCCCTTCCATTGGGTTAGTTGAAGTTAGGCCTTCAACCACCTATAGCGGAGCCGACGTCTTTGTTGTTGCTCACCAAGCCAACCAAGTTTATTATTTACCCTACCCATGCCAGAAAGCAGAACTCCGGGGCTGGGAAGTCGTGTTCCAGGTATTGCCACATGGTAACCTATCGATTCTCTCCGAGGACGATTACAACAACATTAACCCTATAACGTACGAGGAAATTTTTATCAAGAGCAAGAGGACGTCGGGCACTTTGATTTAGAACCGGTTGATCTTGAGGACCTTGGGAACGATGCAGAAACTCGGGGTGAGTCAGTGGTGAATCTACATGATATAGATATGCTCGAGAAGTTTCATATAGAGAATGACAACGATGATGAGCCTCCACCCTTCGATGAGAATCCAGCTTTCTACTCAAAAGATAGTGATAGTGATAGTGAGAATGAGAATGGGAATGAGAATCAGAATGATAGTGAGTATTTATTATGTCTTTGTGCTTAATTGTTTTCTTAATTGCATTATGCCTTTATGCTTTGTGTATACATTTTATTATGTCTTTGTGCTTAACTGTTTTCTCTTATTCAATGCAGGTGATTGAAAAATATGAGCAGCGGCAAGGCAAGCTCTTTGTCCTTGCTTAATGCGCTGAAACAGCAAAAGAAAAAAGCTACACGGAGTGGGAGACACCCAAATCCCAATCCACGTTACCCCGATCTTGCTGGTGCAGGAGGAGGACGAGGTCGAGGTCGAGGTCGAGGAGGAGGACGAGGACGAGGTGGTAGGGGAGGAGGCGTGGACTTTGACCCACCACCCTTCGCTTCTAGCGACGTGGCTCCTGAGTTCTTCCTGACAGAGCAGCCTTTTGGGGACGAGGCGGAGCCAGAGAGGGAGGCGGAGACCGAGACGGAGTCTAGAGACGAGGCGGAGGCGGAGGCTGACACTAGCTACGAGTTGGTGCCGCCGAAGAAATTGCGGAATCGTGGGGAATCGGGAGTCCCTGAGGAGAGGTTAGAGCCTAGGACCCAGGAGGCGAAAGTCCTTATTATTCCAGATGGCCTTGAGTAAGTGTACTAATTTTGCAATTTAAAACATGTAATTTCATATTGGTCATAAATAATTTGGCATGTGTACTAATGTTTATTATTGTGCAGCAATTGGACATTTCCTCCGGGGACCAAGCCTCGCCTTCCCAACAGCCTGGTTGGAGCTCTGATTAGGAAGTTCTGGCCGGGCTATCATATTTCCCCCGATGGTGTCAGGAGGCTAGCTACTACTTGGGCGGACTACCAGACTACTCATGTCCCGGGATTTTGCACAGCTGCTGATGCTGTCATCACCAAGTTTTGGGTAAGGCATATTTCTCGAGTTAATACTTGATGACCCCACCGTGCTAACTCATGACTCTTACAATTGTTTTTTATGCATGATTGAAGTGCTTTTATCGTGTGGCTGAGGAGGACCAGGAGAAGGCGGACAGGCATTTGCTTGGGGCTTGTGTGAAGTTGACACCCCAGGTGTGGTACAACCAGAAGGTCACGGCCGCTAGTCACTTCTGGGCCGACAGGGGCGTGAGGATCAAGAAGGAAGACAATGTCGGTAAGAAGTCTAATCCTAAGTACTCGATGACGCCAGAAGAGTATATGTCGGTGAGTAAAATGTCAATGAGATTCTACATTGCTGCTAAGTTGCCATTGCATTGTCTGGAGTTGAGTATTGCATTTTCAGGTTGTCCCCGATTGGGCTGAGCCGCATCGACTCGCATGGGAGGAGCTGGTTAGGACGAGGTGGCTCAGTGAAGACGAAGAGTTTGCAGCCTTGTCGAGGCGGAACGCGGAGAACCGAGGCGATGGTGGAACACACTGCGCGGGAAACCGCAACTTTGACCGCTTCAAGGGGAAGGTGGTATGTATATACATGGAACGACCTGCATTTATTTCTCGTCATGTTCGTACTCATATGCATAATATTTCTTTCCACGATGCAGGTGGCCGAGGCACAACCCGGGGAGGTGATTCATGACGTCGCCGTCTATGAGATGATGCGGCGAAAGAAGCCCGATTCCTCGCAGCCTCAGCCCTCGTTACCCGAGTACTACGGCACTGCCCAGAACAACTTGGTGGACTACAACACGATGGTGAAGGCTCATCACCCCCATGTGGATGACCCCATTCACGCGGAGATCGACGAGGAGTCGTTGGTCCTATCGGGGCACGGATTGCAGCATGGACGTCTCAAGATTCTGAATAAGAAGGTCAAGCCTACCCTCACCACGAGCTTCACGCGTCTCAAGGCTACCCACCCCGCCGACGGCCCCCCTATCCCGCCTCGTAGCCAGCCTCGTCGATCCACCTCTAGAGATGATGTAAGTTTTACTCATTTTCATCTTCTTTATGACTTTTGTTTTTGCATGGCTAACTGCTGACAACATTCCTTGTATCTGAAATTGTAGCCTGAGTTCGAGGCGGCCTACGATGCCGCTCATGATGAATATCAGGTGTCCTTTCGACAGTATCAGGAGGCGAATGCGATCTACATGCAATACGTAAATGTAAGTTTGAACCTTTATTTTTGCAAAAGATACAAGTCCCACTTCCCCTAGTTTGTTGTATTACGGCCTGACATCTAAACTATCTTGCAGGCGATGTTGATGAATATTCAAACTGGACAGAATACGGATTTAGGGCCTGTGCCTCCCATGCCGGGGCAGCCGCCATGCATGCCATCGAGGGACAGTTTCGCTAGGACATACTACGCATCGACACCGGTAAGTTCTTTGCTAGCCCACTGGTTATTGCTTTACTTTGCCTCGCAAGTTGCTAACATGTAGGCAACATGTAGGGAACGGGAGCTTCTGGAAACCAGCACTTTAGCCATGCCTCGCCGGATGGGCGTCAGATCACACCGCTTCATGACAATGGTCCTTCTCCTGGCCATTCTGCTGGTGGTTCTCCCAATCCTCACCCCGACACTTCTCCTATTACCTCGCGAGATGGTTCTTCTACTGCTTCTACTAGACGCCACCCTCGCCAGAGGTCGCCTCTTTTCACCAGGGGAGATCTCGGGTACACCCCGTCTCCTCCAGAGTTGTAGGGTTTTATTGTCTATGCATGTGTGACGATGTTGATACATGTATGAATGATGTGATCTTGTTTGATACATGTATGAATGATGTGATTTTGTTTGATACATGTATGAATGATGTGATCATGTTGATACATGTATGAATGATGTGATCTTGTTTGATACATGTATGAATGATGTGATTTTGTTTGAATTTTTGTGAAATACATGTTCAATATTGCTGTGAATAATATTGCAAGAAATAAAACTGCAGCGAAACAGGGAAAAAAAATTCTAGGCGGGGCCTATGCCGAGGGCCATGCCGTCGGCGTAGTACCTCCTCTGTGCCAAATGGTACACGATACGTCGAGGGCCTAACCGTCGACGTAGCTGTCTGCTTGGCACGGCCAGCGCCTGCCACGTGCTACAGCTATGCCGAGGGCCTAACCGTCGGCGTATGCCTAGGCCTACGCCGAGGGCCGCGGCCGTTGGCCCAGCTGCCTTCCTAGGGCGCCCACAGTCTGCCACGTGCCGACGCTACGTCGAGGGCCATGCCGTCGGCGTACCCACTGCGCCGTTAGCAGCTGGTGTAACGGCGGACTCGCCTTTCGCTGACGGCTACTACGCCGAGGGGCCTGTGACGACCGTCGGCAAAGCTTACTCCGAGGGCTAGACCCGTCGACGGCTTTTTTAGCTCCGCCGAGAGAGAGGTCCGCCGAGGAGGCTACGCTGACGACAGCCCTCGGCGTAGCGTAGGCCGACGGTCTAGCTGCCTACGCCGAGGGCTTTTAGCCGTCGGCCTAGCCGGCGCATCCTGTAGTGCGTACTTATCCCTCTACCTACGGCTCGTCAGCAAAGCCAATAATGTCAAGGCCATCTTTGAGGCTTCCATTCTACAATGCGGCACCCCAAAGTGTGCAATGTTTTGTACCAAGGTTTACCCACCCAATGGCATCAGGTCCCAGAGCAGGGGATGGCATAAGTTTATGAGCCGAAGCATTCTGGAAAATTGTTTTGTGAAGGATGGATGCGTTACATTTTTATGTGGGATCACCGTTTTGCGTGACAGTTCCATTGCTGTGCCAGCCTCAGATATTCAGAGCCATCTTGGCAGCCTGCTGGATTGCTCCGACGGGGCGGATGTTTCGTTCTGCGTGAAAGGCGAGACATTTCACGCACACAGACCAATTCTTGCTGCACAGTCACCGGTCTTCAGAGCGGAGCTCTTCGGACCCATGGCTGAGGCTACAATGGCATGCATCACTCTGAACGAAATTGAACCTGTGGTGTTTAAATCTCTGCTTCGGTTTGTGTACACTGACTCCCTGCCCTTCAGACACAGAGTTTCGGGGTTCTTCCACTGATATGATGAAGCATCTGCTTGCTGCAGCTGACCGGTATGCATTGGACAGGTTGAAGCTTGTCTGTGCTCAGAAGTTGTGGTACAGTGTCACCGTCGATACGGTTGCTGATACCTTAGCTTGCGCTGAGATATACAATTGCCACGAGTTGAAGAGCAGGTGCATTGACTTTGTTATGGCAGAGAATAATTTCAAGAAGACCGTGTTGACTGAAAGCTTCATGGATGTGATGCAGAAATTCCCGTCTATTCTTGCTGAGCTGAGAGCGAAGGTTGGGGCATACCATAGTGGGATGCATATCCAGGCATGTGTACGGCTTCAGGTGTTTTTTTTCAAAGGGATATGGCTTCAGGTGTTTTGTTTCAAGGGGGTATGGCTTCAGGTGTTCAAGGATAGCTTTAGTATGGTGCTCTGAAATTTTTGACCTCCTGTCGGTGAGACAGTGACTATATCAGACCATGTGGTAGATGTATTTATGAACTGGGGGGATGATTTTCAAATTGTTCCTTTTATAGCATTGGACCAAATTGTAGTTGCTGCCAAGTAAACGGCATTTGAGTATTTTGTGGCAAAATCCAGGTTCATAGCTATAGACTAATTAGTAGGCTAGTTTCTGTTCTGCACCTTGTTGTCCTGGATCTGCCATGTCATTAAGCTTGGTTGCACTTGAACTTTTTGGGTGTCTATTTCGGCTTTGCTGAACATCTAAATATGTGTAGTCATAGACTCATAGCCCCATGGTTCCTTCTAAATTGTCACAGACTACTATCAGCTTCCTTTTGCAATGAGAAAGGAGCTGGGTGTCTGACACTAGTTCTTCAGTCAGAAAGATAATCGAAATGCTTTATTTCCGTAGAGGGAACCTGAATATGTTATGGATTGGTCTCTACTAGAAGGGTATGCGCCCTTTGCTGCACCGGCCTATATAATTTGTGTGATCCATTAGATTTGTAGCATTATCGTTTATGTAATAACACAGCCTTCAACTGGTTCATCACAGTTTATGATAGTATAATGTAATTATGTAAGCCCATACTAACATCCCAGCAACAATGGCAAGTCTTTACAAACAAAATAAATTGAGCAATTATGTGTTCAAGGATAGATTTAGTATGGTTAATCTGAAATTCTGTACTACGTTAGACTATGTGGTACATGTATTTACGAACTGGGAGGCTTATTTTCAAACAGTCCCTTTTGTAGCATTAGATAACAATTGTAGTTTGTGGCAAGTGTTACTGCCAAGTAAGGGAAGATGGAGTTTATTGTGGCAAAATTCAGGTTCAAAGCTATGGACCAACTTAGTAGGCTAGTTTGATGTTTCATTCCTGGATTTGCTTCCTGGCGAGATGCACACTTGTCCTCGCTTGAAGAATAGGTGCATCGACTTCTTGATGGAGGAGGGAAACTTCATGAAGGCGGCAATGACTGATGGCTACTTTTGGCTGATGCTAGGCGTCCCATCTCTGTTATTCAAAAAATGAGGGAGCCGGTAATATGTAGAAAAACAAATTAGGAATTGCCATAGTTGTCGTACGGTTCATACGGTTAGTCCATAAACAAGCCCCTGCATTATTGTTGTACGGTGTTGGGTCATAGTTTCTCGCTCTTATGTGTAAAGAAAAAAATCATGCGAGCATGGCATTGCTAGACCAAATTTCCTTTGAACCGAAGAGGCTTAGAGGATTTATGTCAATATGTTTTGCTTTTCCCTAAATGGGGTATTTTGGACAATAGTGTTGGGGAAAGATACATAACCCCCACCTCCTGCGGTGAACTTAGTTTCAATCAACAGATATGCAGCAGAAATGAAACAACGAGCACATGCATAGGTGACACAAGGATTTACGTGGAAAACCTTCTCAAGGTGAGGAAGAAAAAACCACGGATGTGGACCAACCGGCAACAACAACAACCACCACTTGAAAGAAAGATGTACAACCAACAACCTCCTCAAGGTGACACAAAGATTTCAGAGCAACCTGGGTATAAAGTCTTCTCTAGAACATCTAAAGATGTACAATACACTCAACACGTTGCCAACCGGCAACAACAACAACAACCACTTGAAAGAAAGATTACAGCAAAGCAGAGTATCTCAACTTCCGTCCTCTTCGGTAACCAGCAAACTGTTCTTAAACCGCATATCCAATCAGCACAATACTTGGTAGACAGGCATACGAGTTCCCAATGTACACGCCAAATTTCAGCTCAATCAGATACCGTTTGCATGCCCAATCTGTTCGTCTACCAAAACTGCTCTGTGTTAAAACTGCAGCAGTCCGAACTGACAAAACCGCTTCACTGATGCTACACTGACCTAAAACTCAAACCAGCTAATCAGATCGAAGTACTCAAAGCAAGAAACGAGCTCACCAAGTTTGGAGTTAATCCAAGCACCTTTGAGCCTCCAAACAACACTTTAAAGACAGACCGATCAGATCTCAGAAGACAAAAATCACCTCTCCTTTTTCATCTCTTCTCACTAGGTTATGGTGTTCTTGTGTGTTCTCTCACCCTCTCATACAGCAGCCACAATGGCTTACTTGTTTCAGCTCTCATACTCACTGATTGAGTTGCTCACATAGCTACCAAGGGGGTGGCTAGGGTTTTTTTCTACTCCTCTCCTAAGGAGCACCTCAGCCGTTGAATACGAATATCGATCAACGGTTGAAACGTGTTGGACTTCACAAGCTGATGTTGGGCTGGCAACACACCTCCATGTGAAGGGACATGACCCAACACATAGGAGCATGATTATTTTCATATGTATATATCGAATTTGCATTATGGCTATGACTCGTAGATTTCTTGAATCTTGTGATGTGTATGTAATCTCCACATTATTATACCTATATACAAGAATTCCCCATAATTATAAATTCTAAGTATAACCCAATATCATCCATTACCTCCTAGCCATCATAATTGCATCTTATTTTCCTCGAGAAGCGCAATTAGTATATTGACAACATGCTCCATTCACTTTTCACCGAGTTTGAGATTGACCTCCCCATAACCATCGGGGAGAACAAATGGAGGGAGGGTGTTGTCCTAGTATATAGGCACAATGGAGAAAAATGGCATGTATATCTCTCTCTTCCTATAATCGCTACGCCGAGACGAGACCGGACACCACCTTCTCACCCGTTGATGATGTCGTTGGTTGCGCCAAGTGGATGGCCACCATGGCCTCAGTGAGCTTGTCCCCCCACCCCCTACCTCCAAAGTTGAGTGTCAGACCCTCGCCACAAAAGTTGAGTGTCAGACTACTAACTCATCGATTCATGCTACTGCTAGGCCCCGCAGGACGATGTTGGTGTCGAGCATCTCCTTGTGCATCTCATCAATTGAGTTGTGGATCTTCTTGACAAACTCTTTGAACAATGCATGGGTGGACACGATCTGGTCATGAATCTGATGCATGTGTTTCGTGTCAATGAAATTAGTCAGCACAATGAACGGTAGTGATTGGTCTCTGATACTAGATGTTATGGCCTAGATCTAGATCACTTGCTCATACAGAGTACAAGAAATTCGAGTACGGATTACATATTCGGGTTACAATGGAAAATGTGAATCGGTGATGGCCTTCCTTTCCTTCCGTTCCATGATCCATTGGGTGCCCCCTCCTTCACGGCTGGGTGAAGGTTTTGGTGTGGTCGCACCAGCCGAGTTACATGACTAGTAGGGTCTCCGCTTGTGGAGCCCCTAGTCCGCTGGCTGCAAGTAATTGGACCGACCAACCATTTACGGGACCTAACATAGACGGTAAATATAAAATGCACTGTAAAATAGAACGCCAATGTAGATTTAGTATCAGGGTATATGGATTAGAATGTACACTAGGAAAAAACTGCAGGAAAAAAGATGTGGATGTTGGAGGCGACCGCTGCCCCGTGGCAAGAATTTACGCCGTGTTACGGATACACCTTTTTTACACCTGAATTTTGCACAAGGAAGGTCGAAAAATGTCATGATCAGGTGCTCTCAATCACGAAAACAAATATCCAATGCACGTGCTGCATCTAGTGTTCGAAGGTAAGGTCTAATGTGCATGCCAATTTCGTCATCTTCTGGACCCACTAGTAGAAAATTGGCCCTTTGGTTCGGGCCACTAGTCCCGGTCGTGGGTGGAGCCGGGACTAATGATCCGAACCAGACGGCCCGAGGAGGCTGAGATATTTTGTCTCGACCCGTAAGGGACCATTAGTCCCGGTTTAAGATACAAACCGGGACTAATGGGTCTGGGCACGCGCGCGTGCTCCTGGCAGAACATAATTTTTTGAGCCAGGCGACCGAGTTCGACCTGAAGCTCACATCTACTTCTACCATTTCAGAGTAATTACCATTATAGAACATGCTGAAGAAGACATGTAAACATGTGAATAATCGTGCACATATATGTGATTATTATATTTTGCGACTATCATTTTTCAAAGTGTGCTATGCTGAGCTGAACTGAAACTCCAGAAAAGGCACAAGCTTACGTCCACCATGTTAGCAGTAATCCCTCTATGAGCGTTTTCCCTTAATTAAGTTAGGAAATCTATATCTTCTTATAAAGTAGATGTCGTGATGGTGTCACGGCAGATGTCATGGATAGGCTAAAGGTGGGGACAAGATGCACTAAAAAATCCAGGGAGGGATAATATGGTGATTCCACACACATATGCTTTGTATTCAATGGGTTACCAAGATTTACATGTGCTCCTTGAGCTCTATTGAGGAGAGGAGGAAGAAGGAACTCTCTTACTCTCACCACTAGCTAGCTCTCAGGAACCAACTTTCCAAATGCCAAACAACCAAGAATCAACTCAGTCAAAAACTCCCCCTTTCTACAGAGGCCCTAACCCTCCTTATATAGGGGCGGCTAGGTCTCCAATTAGGGCATACGTGGAGGCATATTCTAGGGAATATGCCTCTTCCCAAAATAGCAAACCGACCGGGTCACTTTTCGCCATCGTAAGCCATGCAGAGGCTACGTGAGCCTCTGCGGCGCCAGCGTCATCTGACACTGGCAACGTCACCCTTGTCGGCCAGGCCTCGGTGGTCCTTCCCTCTATCTGCTCCGCTCATGCTCCAGCGTACAGTGGCCACCTTTTGACCAACGAGATACCTTCCTTCTCTTGCAAGCCTGATATAACCCGGATCATGCCTCGTTAATCCGGCCACACGGGTACCTGCAGACAAGTTACATAAATCCTGCCGGCATACTACATATGTCGGCCGGGACTCAGTTAGGCGGACATCCTCTGGTCCGGGTTACTCCGTGATTCGGCCTGCCTTGAGGTGATTCGGCCAGCACTTGCTTTGACCTTGCCGTACCTCGGCTAACTCGGCCTTTATACCCCGGCGTGACCCTACCCGGGGTATCCCCCCAACATTAGTCCACGAAGCTGGTGCGGTCTTAGCAGCTCCAGCTGCTAAGGCCACGACAGGTTCAATTTACCGAACCTTTTGCTCCCTTTTCTGAGTTACCTTATATCTCGGATTTCATTGGCTAGCTTTTCCCTTGGCACGTTCCGAGTTTTCACTCGCTGGCCGGGTTACTCTATGGTTATCCGGGTTATCCTTCCTTCTCTCGTACGCTTCCCCACGTCCCATGTGGAGGGTAATCATTATTTTGCCTCATTTTAAGGGCCTACGCCAGTTACTGTTGCAGTTAATGTCAGGTGTTACTGTTGCACACGTCACATCATGTCTGTCTCCTCGTTAACTGTATCATCACGTCACGTCGTGGGATCCGCTGCGCCCTGTGGACCTTCCTATGGCTTGCCTCTGATTGGCTGATCCAGATAATACACGACCACACCATGTGGCCCTGGCGCACCGCACGATCCCACTACCCTCGCTAGGGTCTGGTTAAATAGGGGAGGGGCGCACCCCTTTTTATTTTCCCCATTCTCGCGCCCCTCTGCCTCTTCTTCTTCTTCTTCTTCTTCCTCCTAGCGACAACGCCGCCGCTGCCGCGCCTGCTTAGCAGCGCCGCCGCCGCACCGTGCCTTTTCGCACCAGCATCGCTGCCGTTCCCGCGCAGCTCCACTGCCATGGGTCCACGCCAGTCTAAGCCCCTGACCCCCGCCTCCGCTAGGGCCAGTGAAGACAGCGACTTGGACATGACTGAAGAGGAGGTCACTGTCGCCGAGGAAGAAATGGAGGAGGGAGCGGAGAATGCCGAGCGCGGTGCCTGGGCTGGCTCCTGGGTGTGCCAGGACGACCTAGACTGGCTGTACCGCACCCGACGCATCCCTGAGGGCGTGGTTGCCTGCCTCGCCGCTGAGGAGCTCACTCCCTCACATAATCCGGGTGAGTTCGTAGTGTTCCTCTCCCACTTCCAGCGCGGGTTCAGCCTCCCCGTTAGCGATTTCTTTCATGATTTCCTTGATACCTATGAGCTTCAACCACACCACCTTCCAGCGAACGCCATCACATCCCTTTCTTCTTTCGCCTCCACCATAGAGGGGTATGCCGAATTGTGGCCCTCCAAAGAGCTCTAGATTCGTTTCTTCGGTCTACGAAGGAACGTGATTCCGAATAAACAGCTTGACCCGGAGGACAAACATCTTACGCAGTTCGGCGCTGCTTCGATTTGTCCCCGGAAATTATCCGTCTTTCCCTGGGTCACGGGGCTAGATTCCTGGAAGGGCTGGGCCCGAACCTTCTTCTATGTCAGAAATGGCATGGATGAAGACCTGATCCGGCTGCGCCCTTATACTCCGGGTCCTCCTAATCTTGATCCGTGGGACCGGGTTTCCAAGAAACCCACAGTACTGGCGAACCAAGTCAACAAGCGGTTCAAGGAGCTGAAGGATGCGGGGCTGCGCAACGAGGACGCGATGATCACATTCGTTCGCATCCGGATCTCCCCTCTCTAGAAGCGCTCACAGAAGCTTTGCCACATGAGCTGGCGACTTGACCCCAACCGGACTTCCTCATTTGAATTGAGTAACACCGAGATATTCCGCCGGGTCAAGGCCCTCTTCATGACCGTCAAGGACTTCTCCACTGATTGGGAGTGGGGGATTGAGCATTTCTGCCGGGACAAGCTTCCTCCTACGGTAAATCTCGCGATTCAATATTTTTCCGAGTTATACCATACGTCGGAATTTATTGTTTGTTTGATCCCTTTGCATTTTCTTCTCAGTTGTTCCTTCAGCAAACCCTCGAAGATGGCACTAAGCCTTCTCTCAAATGGGCGAAGGATCGAGATGCCCCGGACGAGGAGGAGCCGGATTAGGAAATATTCCTGCCATTTCCCGATGCGACCAAGCGACCCACCGGTAACTTCTCTTCCTTAAGAGATTGGCCTGATGATGAAGATGATTCTGATGTTGAGGTGATGGAAGTGTTTGATGCTGTACCCCTGTCTTACACCTTTCCGGCTTCAGCTAACCCGGCTAGGCAGATCCACGAAGATCCTCCCCTTCCCACGGGTGAGCCAGTCCCGGCTGCGTCAAAGAAGAGGGCAGCTGCTTCTGCTGCTTCCTCCGGACCTGCCAAGACTACCAAGAGGCGGAAGAAATCCACAAACAAGACCGCCACCAAGCCTCCGACTAAGGTCACGACCCGGAGAGCTCGGATGCCAAAAGAGCCCTTGACTTCTGATGAGTAAGTCACTTCTCTCTCTGTCCAATCCTTTGCTTCGTGCTTTTCTTCTGTTGTAACTTATTATTCGTCGTTTGATTCGGCAGGGCTGCGGTGGAGGTTCCCCAGAGCGGATCCAGCATCGCTTCGCCCCTCCGGCATAGCCCTTCTCCCCCTCGTGGCGACAACACACGTCCGTTGAGCCCCATTCAGGAGGGTTCATCGGCTGTTCCGGATTCTAGCCCACCTCGTCCAGAGGAGGGCAACGTCGGAGCAGGGGGAAGTGGCTTTGCCGAGGCAGCAGATGCTCCCAGCTCCACTTCGGCTCAGCCGCAACCTGCTACCTCCGAGGTACCAACATCACCCCCGCCAAGACAAGCACCAGCACAAGCACCAGTGCCAGCACCAACAGTAGCAGCACAAGTGCCAGCAGCACCACAAGTGCCAGTAGCACCAACTCCTTCCGCCTCGTCCGAGTCTTCCAAGATTCGGCGAGAAGGCCCAGTTACCACTAAGGCTGCTCCCAAGACCAAATCTGCAGCATAAACTTCATCCTCTCAGCAGCAGCCTAAAGCCAAGAAAACTTTTGACGTTGCCAGGGCAGCATCCATCGAGGCTGGACAGCGCACACTTGCGTCCATGCTTCCGAAGAAAACCCCACCGAAAAAAGATGCCCCCACCGGGTCAGCTGATACGCAACTTGCATTGCACACTAGCCCTGCTGCTGCCCAAGTTGAAAGGAGGGAAGCCCATGCCAAGGGTTTGGTTGCGCCCCATATGCTTAGCGGAGAGCGCTATCCTCCGGCCTTGATTGAGTTGTCAATAACTGGAACAAGGCGGAGTTCGTCCATAACGATGATCTCCCGGAGAAATTTGGTCCTGTCGAGTTTTCCCCTCATATGAACACAGCCGCCAAGGCTATTAACCTTGCCGGCCGGATGATGGAGGTACGCTGCCTTGTCCTTTCTTGAACATGTATACTAAACATTAGTGATATAACCATTAGTCCCCGAGCCTCCGGGGGAGTAACTTGTTACTCGGCCGGATGCTCTTTAGCGAACTGGCGTAGCTCCTTAGTAACTTCGGATATGCACACACCTAGAGCCGGGTTAAGTGCCACTTGGCCCGGATCTTGTACACTTCGAATATGCACACACCTAGAGCCAGGTTAAGTTCCACTTGGCCCAGATCTTGTACACTTCGAATATGCACACACCTAGAGCCGGGTTAAGTTCCACTTGGCCCGGATTTTGTACACTTCGAATATGCACACACCTAGAGCCGGGTTAAGTTCCACTTGGCCCGGATCTTGTACACTTCGAATATGCACACACCTAGACCTGGGTTAAGTTCCACTTGGCACGGATCTTGTACACTTCGAATATGCACACACCTAGAGCCAGGTTAAGTTCCACTTGGCCCGGATTTTGTACACTTCGAATATGCACATGATCAAGTCAACTTTTCTTTTCTCAGGTTACCACCAATCGTCGGAGCGTTGTTTTTCAGCGTCTCTTGGACACACATAAGGCGCTGCGCTCGAAACATTCTACGCTTCTCGCTGAGTTCGAGAAAAGGGGTAAGCTTTCTCCTTGGCTTTTTTGTTTTTATCTTTCTTTATCTTCTCCTGCCGAACTAATCTGTCATTCGGATTTCGCAGACGGAGTGGAGACTGAAAATACCATCATGAGGAAGAACTTGGAGCAGATAAAAGGTAAGTAAGTTTTGCTTAATCTTCTTCTGCGCGCTCTCTCTCCTTTCCTTCTTGGCTCGGCATATATTCATACCTCGGCTTTGTTGGGTCAACAAACTATTTCAGCATCTCTTGAAGATAGTGTGCCTGTGCCTGATATGATGCTGCATTTTCTCGAACAAGCAAGGCAGCATCAGGCCAAACTTAAGAAGAAAGATGATGAACTCGCCCTCCTCCGAACCAAAGATGATGAGATTGCCAAACTCAAGGCAGAAATGAAAAAGCTCAAGGCGCTCCACAAAGCCGAGATGGACAAGGCTGGCCAAAACTTCACCGAGGAACGGGAATGTCTCAACCTCCAAATTGCCAAAGATCAAGAACTGCTGAAGGAGGCCGACATTAAGCTTGAGTCGGCAAATGCTGAACTTGTGCAACTTCGGGAGAGACATGATAAATGCACCAAGGAGCTGACCTAGATCCATAGCCATATTTCTTGTAAGTTCTTTTCCTTCAGCCGACACAAATCTTTCCGGGTCAACTTCCTTTACTTATCTCACTTGTCTCGTTTTCAGACAAATTTCCGGAGGGTGACGCCATTGCGGCTACTGCAGTTGCCAAGTTCCGTTAGAAGAGGGGTACCCCAACTGGTCCTGGCGCTGAAAATATTCCCTATGACATGGAGGACCTGCTGGTCAGCTTATCTTCTCGCGTCGAGATTGTGAAGAACTACGGTTCGGGTCTCCTCGATGTAGCAGTCCGGATTTTCAATGCCCTTTGGCCTGGTGAAGATACTCCGGAGGGATCCACTGCTCTAATTAACAAGTTAATGGAGTGCGAGACCCAACTTGACCTCTGGAGGGAATTCGCCGGATGTGTCAGAGCTGAAACCGTCCTCCACTACGTGCTCACATGGTATGAGAAAATAAATCTGGATCTTCTCGAGCGCATGCACACCGGATCAAGGTGGTCCAACGACCCGGACTGGATAGCTTGGTGCAAGGCTTGCGCCCATAACCTCATTCAGTTTGCCCCATCCATCAATGGAACGAGGGACCAAGATTTCTCGAAGCTGTTGACGACGAATATGTCGAAGATGGTTCGGGTGAGGAGGAAGAGGACGAAGCCTCGAACGTCGAAGAAAACGAAGATGACGCTGAAACTGAGGCCGGAGTTCCACCTGCTGGTGCCGAGTTACCTCCCCTTGCTGCTCCTTGATCACCAACAAACACTTTGAGGTTTATCAGATCCCCGGTATGCTGGGTGCAAATGTATTAAGCACACAAGTTATATTTTGCTACTAAGTTGCTCATGTCGAATTAACTTGGGCGTAGTCCCCGAGTTTCATTTTCTTGTTTCTCCAATTTTCTGGCTCGGCTCGTGTCTACCTTGATTTGGTTTTGTGACTTATGAGACCGAGTTTCAAAAATTGACTTAATAATACTTGGAAACTTTAGGATTAGCTCAAAATAATCCAACACGGTAAAGGTAAAATAATCATGGGGTTAGTCCGAACAATAAACGTCGGCTCGGTTACGTTCCTTTGCTTAGTCGTTTTTCGTATGCTGCGCATTTCCAAACTTGTTCTCTTGCTTGCCATGAAGCCAATTCTTGTTGGACAGCAGCAAGTCGAAGAGTTGGGTTTTTGGTGCTCACACATTACTAATCCGGCTAAGGTAGAAGTAACTTAAGCCAGCCGACATATAAATAAATAACTAACACAAAGGATGAATAATATTACTAAGGCAGTCCTCGAGTTACTACTCGAGGTGCCAAGATTTCATTGATAAACTCATTTCCGGCATACATACCGACATATGAGAGACTCGGATACACACACTTCTTTGCTAAGTGTAGAAAGGATGAAGTAGAGCTACATTCCATGGACGCTTAGATTTCTCGCCGAACCTGTCCGCCTTGTTCTTTTCCCGTGGTTTTGCATCGATGAGATAATAAGAGTCATTGTGCAATGCTTTGCTCACAATGAATGGCCCTTTCAATGGGGGGGGGGGGGTAACTTGTGCATGCCAGCGGTACGTTGTACCAACCGGAGTACCAGATCACCTTCCCGGAAGACTCGGGGGTTAACTTTCCGGCTATGATAGTGTCAGAGATTTTGCTGATATATGGCGGATCTGGACAATGCCAATTCTCTCGCTTCTTCCAGTAGATCAACATCATTTTGCCGGGCTTCTCGCACTTCGGCTTCTGTGTATTGGGTGACCCTAGGCGAATCATGCTCTATGTCGGCTGGTAGTACAGCTTTTGCCCCATATACCAGAAAAAATGGCGTATAGCCTGTTGATCGATTCGGAGTTGTTCTTAAACTCCACAGTACCGCTGGTAGTTCTTCTATCCAGCACCACGCTGATCTTTGCAGCGGCTCAATGAGCCGGGTTATCCTGGATAATACTAATCCGTTGGATCTCTCCACTTGTCCGTTCGAGGCGGAGGGTGGTCTACTGAGGCAATGTCTAGCCGGATCTTCTTATCTCGGCAGAATCGCGCAAAAGCTCCTTCAGCAAAATTTGTGCCATTATCTGTTATGATACTGTGAGGATAGCCATATCTAAGAATTATATCTTTGAGGAATGTCACGGCTGTGGCTCCATCACATTTTCTTATTGGCTTCACTTCAATCCACTTCGTAAACTTGTCCACCATAACCAAGATATGGGTCATGTTTCCTCTTGCCGGTTTAAACGGGCCAACCATATCCAATCACCATACGACAAATGGCCATGTAATTGGTATGGTCTTGAGCTCCGACATTGGCATGTGTGTCTTGGTGGCATACCTCTGACAACCATTGCACTTCCTTACTAGATCATCTGCTTGTTCCAAGGCACTTGGCCAGTAGAATCCATGCCAGAAAGCTTTTGCTACCAAGGCTCTGGATGAGGCGTGATGCCCACATTCCCCTTGATGTATATCTCGGAGGATGTCAAGCCCTTCTTCCGAGTCAACACATCGTTGGAGAACGTTTGTGACACTTCTCTTGTATAGCTCGGAATTGATGATCATGTATGCTTTTGCCCTCCTCTGAATTTGCCTGGACACCTCTTCACTGGGCAAAGTTCAATCTTTCTGGAATTGAAATATGGGCAGTGCCCAAGCTGGTATAGCTCGCATTGGAAACACCTCCTCGTCAATTTCCATTTGATCCACCGGCATAACGTCAACCGGATCAGGCTGCGCAGTCCCCGGGTTTGTCGAAGCAGTCCCCGGGTTTCCTAAACCACTTCCCACGTCAATGTCCATGGGTAGAACTCCGGATTCCGGATCTGCCGGGATGTAGATTGAGTCGGTTTCTGGGGATGGCCTGATAGATGGCTTTCTGAGGTGCTCTAGTGCTACACCTGGTGGAATTGCTTGTTGGGTTGATCCGGGCTTCGACAATACGTCGGCAACCTCATTTTCCAGCCGAGGTACATGATGAAATTCACATCCCTCAAAGTACCCTGATATCTTTTGCACATGAAATCTGTACAATGCCATATTTGGATCCAAAGCGTCCCATTGCCATGAGACTTGTTAGACTACCAAATACGAGTCGCCAAAGCATTGGATCTGACGTATTCCAATTTCTTTTGCTACTTTGAGCCCATGCACAAGTGCCTCATACTCAGTGACATTGTTTGATGCTGCGAAATGGATCTGCAGCACATATTTCAACTGGTCGTTCTTTGGTGAGGTGAGTACAACTCCTGCGCCTAACCCGGTTTTTGTTTTTGATCCGTCAAAGTGCATTATCCAATAGTTCGGATCTGGCAACGGTGGCTCATATTGCACCTCGGCCCAATCGACAAAAAATTCGGCCACAGTCTGAGACTTGATCGCTTCTCTCCTATCATATTGTGGAGCATAAGGGGCTAGCTCAATTGCCCATTTTGCAATCCGGCCACTTGCATCCTTGTTGCTCATTATCTCTGATATGGGGGCTTCACATATTACTTTTATGGGGTGCTCTTCAAAGTAGTGTTTTAGCTTCTTCGCCACCATATACACACCATATGCCATCTTCTGATAATGAGGATAGTTTTTCTTTGAAGCTGATAACACCTCGCTCAGATAATATACTGGCCTTTGCACTGGCTTACCCTCCTCGTCGTGCTCTACCACAATTACTGCACTTACAACTCGGTTGGTTGTGGCTACAAAGAGCAACATTGGCTCCTTTGATAGTGGAGAGGCTAACACTGGTGCAGTGGCTAACATTTTCTTTAATTGGATAAAGGCTTCATTGGCCTGCGGCATCCAAATGAACTTGTCTGACTTTTTCATAAGTTGATAGAGAGGTAGTGCCTTTTCTCCCAACCGACATACAAACCGACTTAAGGATGCCAGGCAACCAGTGAACTTCTGGACATCGTTAAGGCACTTCAGCAGTTCCATTCGCTCTATGGCCCGGATTTTAGTTGGGTTAACTTCGATACCTCGGCTGGAGACAAGAAATCCAAGTAATTTTCCCGCCGAGACACCGAAGGTACATTTTTCCGGGTTAAGCTTCATTCGGAACCTTCTTAGGTTGCGAATGTTTGCTTGATATCGTCAAGGAGTGTTTTGCTTTCCTTGGTTTCTATAACCACATCATCCACATACACCTGCACATTCTGACCAATTTGGTCATGTAAACATTTTTCCATACATCTCTGGTACGTTGCCCCTGCATTACGTAAACCAAAAGGCATGGTGCAATAGCAATAAGTCCCATACGGGGTGATAAAATACAGTCTTTATTTGATCATTCGGGTTCAGAGGTATCTGGTGGAAACCAGAATATGCATCTATGAATGACAATAGTTCACACCTAGCAATAGAATCTATGACTTGATCTATCCTTGGCAGTGGGAATGGATCTTTTGGGCACGCCTTATTTAGGTTCGTGTAATCGATGCACATACGCCAAACCACCGCCACGTTCGGATCATCCTTCTTCTTTTCCACTAGCACCGGATTAGATAGCCAATCCGGGTAAAGCACTTCCATGATAAACCCAGCTGCTAGGAGCCGAGCTATTTCATCTCCAATGACTTTTCTCTTATCTTCGGCGAAGCGACGGAGAGGTTGCTTCACCGGCTTTGCTCGGGGTCTCACATTCAAAGAGTGCTCGGCCAACTCCCTCAGAACACCTTGCAAGTCCTGTGTGGACCAAGCAAAGATATCCCGATTCTCACGGAGGAAGTTGACGAGCTCGCTTTCCTACTTGCCAGTTAACCCGACACCAATTGTTACGGCGCGCTCTAGGAACAGATCATCAACAAGCACTTTCTTGGTATCCTTCGTTGCTTGAAATGAGACACTTCCATGCGGGTTACTCAGCGCCGACATATACTGCTGCGCGGATTGAGCCTATGCCGCCACCTCCTGGATTTTTCTCTTCTATTGCGCGATCACGAGTGACTCGGCCAGGTTAGACCCGGCTGACGCGCACTCAATGGAACGTCGGAAATCCCCAATTATGGTAATTACACCATTTGGCCCAGGCAGCTTCATCTTCAGGTAACTAATGTGAGTACTGGCCATGAATTTGTTCAGGGCAGGTCTGCCGAGTAACGCGTGATATGCGCTCTCCAAATTGACAACCTCGAACTCCAAGTTCTCAGTTCGGCAGTTATCTCTCGTGCCGAACAATACGTCAACCCAGACCTTGCCAATGGGTTCACAGGAGATGCCTGGCACAATGCCATGGAAAGTTGTCGTCGTAGCCTGGAGCATGTTCTCCGAGATACCCAACTTGCGTATCGTATCCACGTACATGATATTAATGCTGCTGCCATTATCAATCAGTACCTTGGAGAACCTACATTGATGTTTGGCCCAATGAATGTCGGGTCCAGCACCAGCGCATACGAACCAGGACTTGGCATAAGCTTGGGATGGTCTTTGATACTCCAGGTAATTTCCTGATCCGACCAACGCATATACCTCATCACCACTGGCATTATCGCATTCACTTCCATATGTCGGCGCTGCAAGCTCTTCCTATCTATCTCTTCCGTGGTGAACACACAGTAACTCTGGTTATGCTCTCTGTACTCATTTCTCCCCTCATTGCCGGGGTACCTTTGATCTGGTTGATGGTGGTTTTCCACCTGATGCACCGCATCCCTCCTCTCATTGTTTTCATACCTCGGCGGAGGTGGTGGCAACATTAACTGTTGCATGTTCGCTCCGGAGAGCAATTGCTGCCGGGGTAATTAACTCCTGCCGAGGTTGATCATTCCGAGGTGCCTGAGCATTCCCCGAACCACTTTGTTCTATCTTGCTCATCCACTCACACTGCCGTGTAGTATGACCGGCTAGGTTACTCGGATTTGGCGTGTGACATTTACATGGCTGATCCAGCATCGCCTCATACGTATATCTCGGTCTGTCTTTCTTTTCCTGCTACTGTTTCTTTTGTTCGGGCGTCCAAGTTTTCTTGCCATCGTTCCTCGGAGTCCAGGGTTGCCCTCCAGTTTTCTGACGTTGATTGCTCCCTGCTCCGGTTTGATCTTGATTCACAGCAGCAACTTGTTGTGAACTGTACCTGTAGTCCGGTGTATCATCTCTTCTCTTACCCCGGTAATCATTCCACCGGGATGACCCGGCTCCATCTCGCTGATAGTACTCCTTGTTTGACTCGTTTGACATGAGCCTAGGCTGAGTCGGATCGCCCAAGGCATATGAATCAGCAATCCGGATTATCTCTGCCAATGTAGTTGGCATATCCCTTTGTAACCTTTGTCACAACATGCTTGCGTATCTGCATCCTTGCGTAAACCAAGCTATGGCATGTGACTCAATCACGCCCTCACATGAGTTTCGCACTGTGCACCAGCAGGTTAAGAATTCCTGCTCTGTCTCGTTTGGTCTCTGCTTGCACATCGCTAGAGTCTATGGCCTATTGGGCCTTTGATACGTGCTTGAGAAGGTACTGACAAACATTTTCTCAAAATCGATCCAGTAGTTAATACTTCCGGGTGGCAAATTGTTTAGCCATACCCTTGCTGGCCCTTCCAACATTTGAGGGACATACCTCACAGCCCATCTCAAGTTACCTGTAGCAATTTTTACCGCTGTCACGTAGTTAATCAATCAATCCTCCGGCTTTGTGCTACCGTCATATATCTTTGTGCCTCTGGGTAACTGGAAGTTAGGTACTGGAGGCTCCTTCATGATCCTGGGCCCAAAACACGCCGGACCCGGAGGACCTTGACACTCAATTTTCTCCGACCTATAAAGCCGATCTAGTTTTAACCTGGCGGCATCAGGCATCAAGTTCTTGCTTCCCAACCTTGATCCTATCACATGATAGTCCGGCCTAGGGTATCCTGCGTTCACCATTTCCGAATCACCATCATTGTATCTATCTTGCTCTTGTGGAGCTGCTCTCTGTTGCATACCTTAGCCGGCACTTCGCTTTTGCCGTGGTATATTTATCTACTGCGGTTGCCCTGCACCCACCGAGTTTCGCTGTCCGGCATTGCCGTTTACAACGTTTCTCTGACCGGCATTTCCTTGGCCGCGGTTACCTTGGCCAGCTTCATCTCGGCTGACACTTCGTCGATCCTCATTTCCCTGTACTTCTTTTCCTTTACCTTCCCTTGCCGGGTCATATGGGACTATCTGTTTGTTCCTCCTGGCTGAGGTTACCACCTCTTCTCTTCTAGGACCACCATGAGGAGACGATGCAGCTCCAGCGGATTTCTCCGGGTTACCCACTGCCGAATAAACAATCTTGGAAGCCCCAGCTCTTTCCGGGTTAGCCTTGAGCAACTCTTCATTATGTCTGTTAGCGATCCGAACTAACTCATTGACCCTTTCCTGCTGTCTTTGCCGGGCTTCACCCGTCAAACCCTCTAACTCGGATGCAGCTGCATCCGCTGCTCTGAGGTTCTTTGCCGGGGTACTATACTTCGGCAGGCCCATGGACATAATGTTCTCTGATTCCTCAACTCTAGTATCACCCTCTTTGTTCATTTCACTAATGAGATTCCTCCCCTTCACTTTTACAGCATCTACCTTATTTGCCTTTGCGTACTCGCGCAGTGTCATGTTCAACGACTGCTGAGCTGCTGCTATCTTTTTCGCACCCTCTAGTATTTTCTGCCTAGTCTCCTCTAACTCGGCCTGTGCCTGAGCCGGATCTACCATTGCTGCTACTGGGCTTGCTAAGCTATCTATTGCCTGCTGCAACACATTCTCTGGCCTCTCTAACGGAGGACCTCTACTTTTCCTTGGTGCTTTGGGTGTTACCTCCGGATCTGGTGCCGGATCCTTGCTCGCGCCAACGTCAGGCACTGTCATCATCACCTCGGCACGGTCGAGGGAGCGAGTGATACGCGCCCCGCGAGCCGCGCTAAGGGGTGGCTCGCCTCCCTCGATGACGTGCCGCGGGTGAACGCACGACACATCGACAATGACGTAGATCTTGTGCGCGCCAAGCTTGACGAAGAGGCCGTTGCGCGGAAGAGGTCGCTTGCCGAAGCAGCCAGCATTGTCGCTGACGAAGTACAACGCTCCAAAGCGCTGAACGAGCCCGGAGACGATGCGCTCGCCGTTGCCGATGAGGTTTCTCGTCCGGATCTTCACTCCTGCTAGCGCCGCTTGCCCCACGGTCGGCGCCAACTGTCATGGTGGTGTCACGGCAGATGCCATGGATAGGCTAAAGGTGGGGACAAGATGCACTAGAGGAATCCAGGGAGGGATAGTGTGATGATTCCACACACATATGCTTTGTATTCAATGGGTTACCAAGATTTACAAGTGCTCCTTGAGCTCTATTGAGGAGAGGAGGAAGAAGGAACTCTCTTACTCTCACCACTAGCTAGCTCTCAGGAACCAACTTTCCAAATGCCAAACAACCAAGAATCAACTCAGTCAAAACTCCCCTTTCTACAGAGGCCCTAACCCTCCTTATATAGGGGCGGCTAGGTCTCCAATTAGGGCATACGTGGAGGCATATTCCAGGGAATATGCCTCTTCCCAAAATAGCAAACCGACCGGGTCACTTTTCGCCATCGTAAGCCATGCAGAGGCTACGTGAGCCTCTGCGGCGCCAGCGTCATCTGACACTGGCAACGTCACCCTTGTCGGCCAGGCCTCGGTGGTCCTTCCCTCTGTCTGCTCCGCTCATGCTCCAGCGTACAGTGGCCACCTTTTGACCAACGAGATACCTTCCTTCTCTTACAAGCCTAATATAACCCGGATCATGCCTGGTTAATCCGGCCACACGAGTACCTGCAGACAAGTTACATAAATCCTGCCGGCATACTACATATGTCGGCCGGGACTCAGTTAGGCGGACATCCTCTGGTCCGGGTTACTCCGTGATTTAGTCTGCCTTGAGGTGACTCGGCCAGCACTTGCTTTGACCTTGCCGTACCTCGGCTAACTCGGCCTTTATACCCCGGCGTGACCCTACCCGGGGGTATCCCCCAACAGTAGACCCCCACTAAGAGTCATTCATGATAGTCTATCTTAGCATACAGCCCATCCACATCATTAGATATTCATAGCCGTCTGATTGTATTCATCCGTCCGTCCATTTGTGTCGTCTCAATTGCCACATACACATGCCCTACGAACACCTATTTGCATCAGTGATGCCCCTTCTTATGAATCTTACTAATAGCCAGTCTGATCTTCTGTCTTCCCCACCGTTTATGTTCCTTCAATCCTTCGGACAAGAGTGTAACCACTGCTCCTTCATCTCCTGTAACTGAAGGGGGAACCGCAGCGCATATTAAGAGGCATGAGCTTCAATTTCTCCTCCCTAAGCCCCTTCCTATTGTTTCTCTATAGGAGTATATATATCCTTTTGTCCTTCGCAGCACTCGAAAATCGCAGCAGTGCCTTTAGCAGCCGTCCAATATGACCAACTCGATTGATCTCCGTACCGCCCGAGGAGAATCGTGGCCACACCGTGATGCCTGATCTTAGCACTGCTGTTTGATTCAATTGCTTCTGTCCTGTTGGATTTTTTTAATCCTTTCTCATACCGACTGTGCGAGATTGGAGGATTACTACCCAACGGCATGGCTCCTTCTATTTTCTCTCATCCTAATGTATGTTGATTTTTTCTACAGTCAGACAGGGAATTCGACGGGTCAATAAGTAGACTATTCAGTAGTACTCCCTCCGTTCGGTAATATAAGACTTTTTAGCTTTGTGCAATGAGTATATCTAGACACTTTTTAGTGTATAGGTTCACTCCAAACCTCTACAAATCTATACACTAAAATATGTCTAGATTAAAACGTCTTATATTTCCGAACGGAGGGAGTAGATCATTTCTTTTTTATATACTATTCGGCTGCGCTGTTTGCCAATAGCAGCTTCAGAGAAATTAAAACAAATAACGGCTTCATCAGCACTGCAGCATGGACATCTGGCTGGTCGAGCCTACATATGAAGTTGAATTTTCCTACAGGCTCACATGTCATTATCTACCAGGTGCCTTCCCCGTTCATCCAAATAATAAGCTTTTTTATGTTTAATACATATATCCATTTGTGTTCTTCCTGACATTTGTCTTTCACTGTTTGGACGTTGATGTGTGTAATACATCATGGTTTCTTTTTAATGCTATTTATGTTGCTTGTAGGTAGTCCAAAGTTCTAGATATACTAGATGGCAGTACAACAAAACAAAACAATTCATATTGATATGCTATTCTGCTATATGAGTGCTCATCTTTATTTTCCCCTGTTATAGTGTTGGAGTTGATCACCGCTTGGACTCTCCTTAGATCTATTGGCATTTAATTCTAATTTGGTAATATCAATTCATTCCATATTAGCTTGGTTATTCATTGCTCACTGTATGTCATCAGTCTAGGTAATCGAAGTCTTTGGTGCTATTCAATTTTTTATTGCATTAGCCACATTGCTTTAGTTGAAGGTGAGAAACAAGTCACCTAGATAGTAGTTTGTTCTAGAAATGTGTTAATTACAAAATTTGTCGCTGTAGGTATGCTATTCAGCATGCTCAATGTGTCACTCAAATATAACCCCTTCATGTTATGTTTTCTTAATAAGTCTCTCCATGAAGGTTATATGTTCTACGGTAGTACTAAAACACTGGAAAGTTTGATGATTTTTCATCCAGTGCATTCACTTAATGGTCCCATATATATTAATTATTTTTCCTTGAACCGAGTAATTGTAGCTTTACCAATATTCTCATTGTATTTAGCCGCAAGAAAACATGGTGCCATGGATTTTAACAGCAACACGCAGAGCATCAACGTGTCCCCTTTGTTTACACAATAAAGTTCTTAAATAGATGCACGCTGCAACGCGCGGGGTATCTTTCTAGTATACACAACAACTGTGTCTAGTTTAAATTCAGTTCAGAGTTTAGATCTACTAGGTCGTTGTATGCGCTTCGTGGGATGGCACGAAACCAGCTCATGCACCGGCATCTTAGCGAGATCGGGTGAATGTGGGATGGCACGTTTGATAGTGCTTCGTCTTAGCTAAATTCTCGTATGTTTTCCTTTGTATCAGATCTGATAAAGATCGGAAACAGAAAAGGTACAGTACAGTTTCACACTACGCAAATCACCGTGTGTCCAGTGTTCTCTAAATTCTCCGAATCTCATCGTCTATGTTAGCCACTGCAACAACACATGGTACCAGAGCCATGTCCAAGACTGATGGCTGAGAAGAACAAGGGGACTGACGTTGAGGGGAGCGGCAGTGGCAAGCCCAAGCCACCAGTGAGCAATAGACACCGTCCCTCCCAATCCCCGGCTCCGCGACGTGGGCGGAGTCCCTCACGAAGCGGTGGCGGCGAGATGGTAATGCGCGAGCGTGTCGTGCGAGAGAGCACGGACAACGCGCGCTACTCTCACCCGCACCAACTCTCCGGAGTGGGCCATGGTGATAAGGGTACAACTGCAAGCGCAACACCTTTGGGACGTGATCCAGTACAACACCGAAGATGATGAAGACGACCGCTCGGCGCTCGCGGCGCTGCTCAGTGCAGTTTCGCCGGAGTTGGTGCGCACTCTGGCGATCAAAGACTGCGCCAGGACGGTGTGGGAGACCATCAAGACGATGCTCCTCGGGTGTGAGCGGGTCAGGGAGGCGAAGGCGCAGACACGCTTCCGCGGGTGGGAGGAGCTGCGGTTCAAGCCGAGGGAGTCCATCGAGAATTTCACGATTCGTCTAATGACCATTGTCAACGATCTTAAGCTATTGGGCGGATCCTGTCGACGAGTATAAGGCAGTGCTGAAGTATCTCCGTGCGGTACCCAAAATTTACTATATGATCGCGATGGTGATCGAGCAGACAGTAACTCTGCGAGATCTCAGCATCAAGGAGCTGACCGGCCGGTTCATCAATGACGAGGAGGGATACAGGCTCAATGATGCCACTGACAGCGTCAACAAACTGCTGCTGACAGAACACGAGTAGGTGGTGCGGCAACGCCAACGCTCGCAAGGCTCTGCTCTGCAGGCAACAAGGGCGGAAAGGGCGCAACAAAGCCTAAACCGCAGGGTAGTGACAAAGCCACGAACGACACTGATGGCGGCGGTGAGCATCGCAAGGGGAACTGCCTTATTGCGGCAAGCCCAACCATTAGGCCAAAGAATGTCATAAGGCGAAACACGACTGTGAGCACGACATCAACATCGAGGCAGCCAACCTCGCACAAGCCGAGGAGGAGGAGCCAGGTGTCGTGGTGGTGTCACGGCAGATGCCATGGATAGGCTAAAGGTGGGGACTAATACACGCTAGGGGAATCCATGGAGGGATAGTGGAGTGATTCTCCACACAGAAGTTAGTATTGATTTCCTTCCAAGATTACAAGTGCTCCTAGAGCTGTATCGGCGAGACGAGGAAGAAGGAGCTCTCTTACTCTCACCCACAGATCACACCTAAAACCCTAGCCAAAACAGAATAGAAGAAAGACCAACCCCTTCTACAGAAGCCCAAGCCCCCCTTTTATAGAGGAGGCTCGGTTTCTGCCTAGGGCATATGTGGAGGCATATTCTTAGGAATATGCCTCCTCCCAAAGTGGTAAGCCGACCGGTGTGCTTTTTGCCCCGCGTCACACTTGCTTTTGCTACGTGAGCCTCTGCGGCGCCCGCGTCAGCCGACATGGGCGTCGTCACCCCTGTCGGCCATGACCCGGTGGTCCTGCTCTTGTCTGCTTCGCTCATGCAATGCGTACTGGGCCCTCTTTTTGACCAGCAAGATTCCTTCCTTCTCCTAGAAGCCAAACATTACCCGGATCACAGCTGATCCGGGCACCCCTGTTCCTGCATACAAGTAAACATATACTTCTGACTTACTGCTTAAGTCGGTTGAGACTTAGTTAGGCGAACACCCCCTGGTCCGGGTCACTCCGTGATTCGGCCGGCCTTGAGGTGACCCGACCAGCATCTGCTTTGGCCTTGCCGAACCTCGGCTAACTCGGCCTTTATACCCCGGCGTGACCCTACCCGGGGGTATCCCCCCAACATTAGTCCCCGAAGCTGGTGCGGTCTTAGCTGCTTTGGCCGCTAAGGCCACATCAGGTTCAATTCCGTGCTCCGGTCGTTATTGCCGAGTTACCTCTTTACCTCGGATTATATGGATTTATGTTCCCTTCGCACATTCCAAGTTTTCACTTGCCGGCCGGGTTACCACAGTTTCATCCGGGTCTTATTTCCTTCTCTCGTACGCTAACCCATGTGAAGGGTAATCATTATGTCATCTTATTTTAAGGGCCTACACAGTAACCGCCGCAGTAATTGTCAGTTATCACTGTGCGCGGGTCTCGTCATGCCTGCCTCCTCGTTTCTCGCATCATAGTGTCACGTCATAGGATTCTCTCCGCTCTGTGGCCCTCCGTGTGGCTCCCCGCTGATTGGTCCGGACAGGTGATACATGGCCACTGTGTGTGGCGGGTCCACATGATACGATCCCACTCACCGCTGGTGGGAGTGGTTAAATAGCGGAGGGGTGCTTCCCTTAGGGTCTTTCTCCTTCCGCGCCCCTCTGCCCGTTGCCCTTTTTCTTCATCTTCCTCGTGACCGCGCCGCCGCCAGTGATACCAAATAGCAGCGTCGCCGCCGCGCTTCTCCGTCGTACCTCTGTGTCGCCGCCACCGCGACACAAATCTCTCGCCACGGGTCCTCGTCAATCCCGGCCACTGTCCCCCGCCGCCTCCAGCGCTAGCGAGGGCCTCGAGGACCAGATGACGGAAGAAGAACTCATCGTTGCTGAGCAGGAGATGGAGGAGGACGCCGCGGCGGCAGACCGCGGTGCGTGGGCCGGGTTATGGGTCTGTCAAGATGATCTTGACTGGCTTTATCGAACTAGGCGCATCCTCGCCGGCGTCGCCGCTCGTCTCCCTTCTAATGAACTAGCCCCCTCACCCAATCCGGGTGAGTTCGTCGTCTTTTTGTCCCACTTCCAACGGGGCTTCGGGTTGCCGGTGAGCGATTTCTTCCGGGACTGGCTCAGTACATACCAGCTCCAGCCACACCATCTTCCAGCCAACGCCATCACTTCTCTCTCTGCTTTTGCTTCTACGATCGAAGGCTACACCGGACTGTGGCCCACGAAGGAGCTATGGATCCGGTTCTTCGGCCTTCGTCGCAATGTCATCCCCAACATCCACGCTGATCCGGAGGACAAATAGCTCACTCAATTCGGAGCGGCTTCCATTTCACCCAGGAGGTTTTCTGTTTTCCCCCGGGTCATCGGGTTAGAGTCCTGCAAAGGATGGGCCCGGACCTTCTTCTATGTCCGGAATACGGGCACTGAAGACTTGATCCGGTTGCTCCCCTATACTCCGGGTCCACCTAACCCGGATTTGTGGGATGAGATCCCCAAGAAGCCCACTGCCCTGGGATCTCAAGTCAACAAGATTTTCGTGGAGCTGAAGAAGCTCGGGCTGTGCAACGAGGATGCCATGATCACTTTCGTGCGCAACCGGATTTCCCCCCTCCAGAAGCGCACCCACAAGGTGTGCCACATGAGCTTCGGCCGCGACCCCAACCGGACCTCCTCCTTCGAGCTGAGCAACACGGAGATCTATCGCCGGGTTAAGGCTCTTTTCACCACCCACAAGGACTTCTCCTCCGAGTGGACTTGGGGAATGGAGCATTGCTGCCGCGATAGGCTTCCTCCCGTGGTAAGCTTCATGTTGTGAACTTACTCTGGACCAATTATATGTCAGTTATTGTTGCATTTTTGACTCTTTCGTTCATTCCTTTCCTCAGCAATTTCTTTAGCAGACCATCGAGGACGGCACCGATCCGACCCTTAAGTGGGCGCCGGACCGGGAGAACCCGGATGAGGAGGAGCCGGACCAGGAGATGTTCCTCCCAATGGCCGACGCCACGAAACGACCCACAGGTAAATCCTCTTCCATTAGAGATTGGCCCGATGATGAAGATGACTCGGATGTCGAGGTGATTGAACCTGTTGACGCTGTCCCCCTTTCTTTTGCTTTTCCGCCATCAGCTCACCCCCATGGTCATATCCACGAGGATCCTCCCCTCGCTACGGGCGAACCTGTTCCGGTGGCTCCGAAGAAGAAGCACGGGGCTGCTTCAAGTTCATCCTTCGGACCTTCTCAGCCCGCTAAAAGGCAAAAGAAGTCCGGGGACAAGACTGCCTCCAAGCCAGCAGGCAAGGCCCCAGCACGAAGGGCTCGGAAACCCAAGGAGGCCCAAACCTCGGATGCATAAGTTGTTTTGCCTTCTGTAACTTGCTCTCCCTTGCATTGTTGTGATTTCTCTTCTAACATTGTTCTCTTTTGCAGGGCTCCGGTGGAGGTCCCTCAAAGTGGATTGAGCATCTCTTCACCTCTCCGACCCAGCTCTTCTCCCTGTCGCGACGATGAGTCCCGTCCGCTGAGCCCTATTCCAGAGGGTTCTGCGGCCGCTCCGGGTTCTCCTCCACCTCGACAAGAGGGGGGTAACCTTGGAGCGGGGGAGACCGGCCCGGCCGAGGTGACGACATCCACCACTTCGGCATCGCCGCAACCAGCATCCACTGAAGCAACTTCGGCTCCAGCACCAGTACCAACAACCAGACCCGTACCAACACCAACTCCGGCATCAGCACCAACTCCGCCTGCTAAAACATCAGTAGCACCACCAAGTCCAGCCCCAAGAGCATCAGTGCCTAGCTCCTCTGCCTCGTCCGAGTCTTCTCAACCTCGGCGAGGAACCACTCCGGCCGCTCCTAAGGGAAAAACTGCTGCGCTAGCTTCCTCTTCCCAGCAGGCCAAGGAAAAGAAGACTCCGGACACTACCAAGCCACCATCCGTCGAAGCCGGGCAGCGTACCCTCGTGTCAATGCTTCCCAAGAAAGCACCGGTAGCGAAGGACGCGCCTGCCGAGCCAACTGACACACAGCAAATGGTTCTGCACACCAGCCCAGCCCTTGCCTTGATCGAAAGGAAAGAAGCGCATGCGAAGGGCTTGGTGGTGCCCCATATGCCCAGCGGTGAACGGTACCCTCCGAGCTTAATTGAATTCGTCATGAATTGGAATAAGGCAGAGGTGGTTCAAGACACTGATCTTCTGGAGAAGTTCGGCCCTGCCGAGTTTTCCGCTCAGATGAACACAGCCGCAAAGGCAATTAACCTCGCTGGGCGAATGATGGAGGTACGTCGCTTCCCCTTTACAAGTGGTAGATAGTAACCATTAGTCCCCGAGCCTCCGGGGGAGTAACTCGTTACTCGGTCGGATGCTCTTTAGAAAACTAACGTAGCTCCATGAGAACTTTGAATATGCACACACCTAGAGCCGGGTTAAGTTCCACTTGGCCCGGATTTTAGTACACTTTGAATATGCACACACCTAGAGCCGGGTTGAGTTCCACTTGGCCCGGATTTTAGTACACTTCGATTATGCACACACCTAGAGCCGGGTTAAGTTCCACTTGGCCCAGATTTTAGTACACTTCGAATATGCACACACCTAGAGCCGGGTTAAGTTCCACTTGGCCCGGATTTTAGTACTCTTCGAATATGCACACACCTAGAGCCGGGTTAAGTTCCACTTGGCCCAGATTTTAGTACACTTCGAATATGCACACACCTAGAGCCGGGTTAAGTTCCACTTGGCCCGGATTTTAGTACACTTCGAATATGCACACACCTAGAGCCGGGTTAAGTTCCACTTGGCCCGGATTTTAGTACACTTCGAATATGCATCGAGCTAACTTGTGTTTGTCCTTTTCAGGTGACCACCAATCGCCGGAGTGCTGAATTCCAATGCTTGCTGGATACCCACAAGCTGCTACGCGCAAAGCAGGCTGCACTTATTGCGGAATACGAGAAGAGGGGTAAATTTCTTCCTTAGCGCTTCTTCGTTTTGCTTCATTTTCCTTTGCCGGACTAACCTCATCATTCGGTTTCCGCGGCTGGGGTGGAAGCTGAGAACATCATTATGCGCAAAAATCTGGAGCAGATCAAGGGTAAGTCATTTCTGTCCGACTTTGCCGTACTTTCCATTTCCTTTTCTCCTTGGCTCGGCCAACATTCATACCTCGGCTCTGCCGGGCCAACACACTATTTCAGCATCGCTTGAAGATAGTGTGCCCGTGCCTGATATGATGCTGCATTTTCTCGAACAAGCAGGGCAACACCAAGCCGAGCTTAAGAAGAAAGATGACGAGCTCGCCCTCCTCCGGACCAAGGACGATGAGATTTCTACGCTCAAGGCTGAGATGGAGAAGGTGAAGGCCCAGCACCAATCCGAACTTCAAAAGGCTGGCCAGAATTTCACAAAAGAGCGCGAGCGCCTCAACCTCCAGATCGCCAAGGACCAGGATCTTCTCAAGGAGTCCGGCATCCAGCTTGTGTCGGCGAACGCTGAGCTTGAGCAGCTCCGGAAGAGACGTGATGACTGCACCAAGGAGTTGACCCGGATCCTCAGTCATATATCACGTAAGTTTCTTTCCCTTTTCCGACCTACTTCTCCGGGTTACTTCATATGTCTTTTCTTGACCTTTCTCCTTTGTCTCGTTTCCAGGCAAATTTCCAGAGGGCACTCCTATCGCGAGCGCAGCAGTTGCCAATTTCCGCCGACAAAGGGGTACTCCGGTCACTTCTGATAGTGAAGGGATTCCTTACGACCTGGAGGACCTGTTGGTCAGCTTATCATCTCGCGTGGAGCTCATCAAGAATTATGGCAAGGACATTGTAACACCCTCAAATCGGCCCTATGCAAGTTTTAGCCCTTTCCGCCAAACCCGCATAGAAACGATTCAAGGACGCCCACCAGGCACTTTCGTGCGGGTGGAAAACGAAGTAATAACATTACACAACAGACCTCGATGGGACCCACAGAACATATATATATACAACAGCGACTCCCTGAGTCAAGAATACAGATATACAATACAAAGATCCAAATCACCTTGGAAACGATAGAGCGTCCGACTACGGACAAGATGCAAATGGGGCTAAGAGCCCTGAAGAATAACCAATGGCGTCCATAACCCTGCCCAGGCCAAGCCGGAAGGGTAACCCTGCTAACGACGTCGAACTCAAACCTGCTAAAACAAAAGGGGTGCCGATAAAGGGCAAAGGAAAAAGAGGAGCGTTAGTACTGAGGCCAGTACACGGCGAGGCTAGAATTCGGCGGCTCTCGCCTACATAGGTATGGTGGGCTGAAGCGGCAGCGCAGCGGCACTAAACAACCTATAGAGACTCGATACAACTGGCGGTTATCAGAGAGGGATAAGAAAGACCTACTCGGACCCAACCTGAAGCTAACACCAAACAAACCCATCCTGGTATTTCCCCCTCGAGACCAAACGAGGAAGTCGGACCAAGGAACTCACACAGTTGGCAGTTTTACTCATTCCATTATAGTTGCAGCAATTACTATCAGATATAGATAGCATGAGTCATCCTGAAGCATAAGTAGTGGGCAGTTTTAAATAACCATTCCGTGGCAGTTGGAACATTTACTAGTCAGATATAATTGTCCTGAGGAATCCCAAAACCCAGCAGTTGTTGGCACTTTAATCACATTCCATTGGAGTTGCAATACTTACTAGGCTGGTGTAGCATGACACAGATCACCAAAGATCCACCAGTTGTTGGCATTTTTAATATCCATTCCGTTATACTTGAGCTGATTACTAGTCACATATTAAGTCAAGTTTATAGCACTACTTTAGTTATGCTTGTCTATGATCGAGATACTGTGCTCCAAGTCGTCCATAACCATGGACACGGCTTTCAGAAAGTTTTACCCTGCAGGGGTGCACAAATAGCAACACACACTCGATCAACCTCGGAAAAACCAACTCAAAACCCAACGAGGCATTCACGACAAAGCGATCACAGGATTCAGAAATATTTCAGGGGGCCACCCCACTAAGCTACCCGCAACGAAGTTGGCCGGCTCCGGAACAGACCCAGGGTTTGCGACGACGGATGTAAACGACTGGGAACCCAAAAATGTGACTAGGCTTGTCGATACCGCGAAAACGTGGCGCGATCCAAAACAGTACAGGTGCTCCACGCACAATCATAAATAAAGCAGTAACATGGTATAAGTACAGGATAGTAATAAAGCCCCAAACTACTTGTGGCCCCAAGAAATAGAAATGAATCAAGCTCTAGCTCAGGGGGGTCCATAAGGCCTCCGGATGTGGATAGTGCGAAAAATCAAGGAACAGGTATCAAGTACTCGGGGTCCTACGGGACACAAGTGAGCATGGAAGAACCAAATAACATCTATTGCCCACCGATGCCTCTGCATTAGTTATATCTAGCCTTTTAATGGTTGTAATTAAAGTCATGATCAACTCCACCAATAAGCATCTCCGCCAATAAACATCTGCCATCATTCCAACAACTGTGGTACTTGACAACACAAGATCGCAACTGAGCAAGCAACTACGACTCGCAAGGCCCGCTATCTACCAAACACAGGTAATAGGAGGTGTCCAAGGCAATATAGAGGCTGCACGGGATATAACTGGGATACGGGAACTAAAGCATCGCGACACGGATAGCAATACATCAACATGAGGAAATAAAGACTATAAAAGAAAAAAAAGTAGAAGGGGAAGAGATGCTCGCCTGGGAAACACTGCCGAGGGATCATATCCGGAGAACTTGTTGGTACTCGCATCAACTCATCGGCCTAGTCCGCGAAGGAGCAAACACTAGGAGAAACACCGGATGCAATATTTAATACTATGGCAGAAGATCCGGCATGATTATGATATGCATGCGAGATAAACAATTTAATATACGACAGTCGGTAATGCCATATTATAAAAATAAAGAGGGTCTCGGATAGGGAATCACATTTAGGGTTCGACGAACTTGTGCTCCGAGGGGTTCGGGGTTCGACAGGGTTCGACGGGGCGGAAACAGCTCGACAGGATCGGTCTCGGACAACGGAAGTAGATCTTGTCGCATCCGGGAAGGACTTGTTTTGGCATCGGAGGATCATCGAACCCGCCCTGGTCGGTGTCGATCTTGTCGTCGCGAAGATCTTGTTGGGTCCTCGGATCCGGGAAGTAGATCTTGTCGCACGGTGTCCGGGTAGGCGAACTTGGCGGGTTGGGGACGATCTTGTCGGGTCCGCGTAACGGTCGGTCTTGGCGTTCGGGGTGAAGAACTAGGCGTCCTCGAGGAAGTACTTGGCGTATCCGTGTCGACGACCTTGGCGTCCGGGAAGGAGTACTTGCCGCACCAGGGTTCAGGGTTGCTTCAATCGGATCCATGACGAAGTACTTGTCGTACCGGGATGAAGTCCTTGGTGTGCCATCTCAATCATCGGTCAACGCCTTTGGAAGTAGATCTTGACGTCCGTGATGAAGGTCTTGTTGGTCCGTCTTTTGTCGGTGTCAAACTTGCAAGGCCAATGCCACTTGTTCGTCGGGGTAGATCCTCCCGAGGTGGGTCGCCTCTTGTAGCGTCATCATCAAAATCGTGCTTGACTAGTCGTTCTTGTCGCCAAGGAAGTCTCGGGTCGGTGCGGCGCTTGGGGTTGGTCTGTCGACCTCGATGACGACACGGTCTCACGGAGAAGTCCTTGACGCTCACAACAAACACACTGGAAGCACGATGTATCGGAGCTTTGCCTTACAGCAACACCACGGACACATCATCTAAGGCAGCTGACACAGGGACCAACGGGGAACTTGCAGAGGACCCCGACCTTGGGGCAGCGACACCATGTCACTTCGGAAGTCGGCCGGCGGCGGCGGCGAATAGGGAACGGCGACCCGCGGCTAGAGCCAGGTCAGGCGGCGGAACGGCGGGGTGCAGATGGAGGAGAAGGGCGCCCGAGCCCCTGTAGGTGACGGGGAGGGGACGGTGGCCGACGACGGCAGCCATGGTGGAGAGGGGCCCGCGGCGAAGGAGGAGGTAGGGCAGAGGGGCGGCGGAGCTCTATGGCGGAGGACGCGGGGAGGCGGCTCGCCGGCGGCAGAGAGCCCGGGGAAGCGGGGCGCGCGCTCGCGGGGAGGCCAGAGGAGGAAGGAGAGGGCGGATGTAGAGGCGCCGGAGATGGAAGGAAAGGTGGCCCGGCGGCGGCCGGCGGTTGCCGAGGCGGGCGCTGCCGGCGTGGTGGTGGATCCGAGAAGGAGGGGGCGCGCGGGTAGGGTGGTGGCGAGGCTGACGGAGGAGCGGCCGGAGAAACGGGTGGATGCGGCCGAGGTGGACTTCCGTCGGCGGTGAGGCGCGCCGGGGCGGCCGCGGGGCAAGGCGACGGCGTCGCGGAGCTCTGCGGGAGGAGAGGGCGGCGGTGGGGATCGAGGTGCCTGGGGGCGAACGCGCGGTTCACGCGGTAGGGGTGGGGCCGGGGCTGCATGGTAGGTGGAGGCGGATGCGGCGTACGCGTCTGGTGGGGTGCATCGCGCGCGGGGAAGCGCGCCGTGTCGGGCCGTTTTTGTGCATGCCACGCGGGTGAGCGCGAGCGTGGCAGGGACGGGGCTGGGTCGAGCGGCTCGGTCGCTGCGTGACTAGCACAAGCGTGCGCACAGTAGCAGGGAGGTGGTGGCGGGTTGGTGGGGCTAGGGAGGAACATGTCGGTGGGCTAGGGAGGGGGTCTGGTGGCGTGCAACACTGCTGCTGTTGTTGCAAGCGGACGCGCGCGCGATGGGTGCAGGTGTGTGAGGGAAATGGAGGGAGTTGGGGTGAGGTGGCATCGGTGTGGTGGCTGACTGGGTGAGGTGGCGAGCACCGATTGGTGCAGGTGAGGTGTAGGGAGGGTGGGTAGGCTAGGTTTAGGTAGAAAAGGGTTTGGGGGGGGGGAAACTGGTGTAGGTAGGATTTTTATCTGGAGGTGGCCGACTGGGCTTTCGGGCCTGGCTGGCTGCCTCCCAAAAATAATTTAAATATTTCATTTATTAAAAGGAGGCTTTTGCAAACCGTTGGTGGATGAAACAAAATAACCCGGAGACCCGGGTTTTGATTTAAAATAAAGACGGGGTGTTTCGAAACAAAAACAGTCTTTTCAAAAATAGTTTTGTACAAACACATGCAAGATGACATGACGATGCTCAAATGCAAGGTGGCATGATGACATGGGCATGCGGTCATGATGATGCAATGCACAAAAACACCGCGATTTTCTAGTAGTGGTTTTTGCGGGGCGCCACAATTCGACACCACTAACAAAGGATCTCGCCCTCGAGATCTGCCTCATGGTACCAGGAAGAAGGTCGGCGATCTGCATCTTCTCGCTTCGTGTCGATCCTCGCGACACCACTAACAAGAGGTCCTTGTCCATGATCGTCGAGAGAACACTCCGGGGACAAAAGCGAAGGTAGAGATATCAACAAATAAAGCCACCTCTAGCTTCCGTGGACGGAGTAAAATTTCTGGATCCACCGATTCAATGTACGAGAGCGAATGATAAGAGTAGTCGGATGGTGATCAGTCCATCGCGCACCCAAACCATTACTCTGCATATGAATAGGCGAATTATGCAACCAACTCTCGGAATTAGACTGAAGATCTCGACAAAAGAGGGTCGGAAACAAAGTAGTGATGCAGACTCTGCATCGGATCTGGCGTAGATGATGTGGTCGCGTTGGAAAACACCGGAAGGCACAACAAGGAACAGAGAGAAGTCCAGCAGATGAAGGATTCCTCAGATAGCACGAAGACCGGATGTAGAAACACCGTTACCAAAGAAGGAAGCGAAACCCTGGAGGTACGACGGAAAACCCAACCACGAGAATTCCTGGACTCGAAGAAAAGATAAGAGAGCAGATTCAAACACACAGAGGTAAGAGGAGAATAGCAGAGGGGTAAGGAGTAAAATCAGACCTAAACAGATCTATCCAACCGATTTTTCTAAATAGTTTTGACACTCTACTTTGGCCGTTAGCTAGGTTATCCTACAGGCTGGACTTGTGGGGTATCGCAACTGCTGAGCTCTGATACCACTCTGTAACACCCTCAAATCGGCCCTATGCAAGTTTTAGCCCTTTCCGCCAAACCCGCATAGAAACGATTCAAGGACACCCACCAGGCACTTTCGTGCGGGTGGAAAACGAAGTAATAACATTACACAACAGTCCTCGATGGGACCCACAGAACAGATATATATATACAACAGCGACTCCCTGAGTCAAGAATATAGATATACAATACAAAGATCCAAATCACCTTGGAAACGATAGAGCGTCCGACTACGGACAAGATGCAAATGGGGCTAAGAGCCCTGAAGAATAACCAATGGCGTCCATAACCCTGCCCAGGCCAAGCCGGAAGGGTAACCCTGCTAACGACGTCGAACTCAAACCTGCTAAAACAAAAGGGGTGCCGACAAAGGGCAAAGGAAAAAGAGGAGCGTCAGTACTGAGGCCAGTACACGGCGAGGCTAGAATTCAGCGGCTCTCGCCTACATAGGTATGGTGGGCTGAAGCGGTAGCACAGCGGCACTAAACAACCTATAGAGACTCGATACAACTGGCAGTTCTCAGAGAGGGATAAGAAAGACCTACTCGGACCCAACCTGAAGCTAACACCAAACAAACCCATCCTGGTATTTCCCCCTCGAGACCAAACGAGGAAGTCAGACCAAGGAACTCACACAGTTGGCAGTTTTACTCATTCCGTTATAGTTGCAGCAATTACTATCAGATATAGATAGCATGAGTCATCCTGAAGCATAAGTAGTGGGCAGTTTTAAATAACCATTCCGTGGCAGTTGGAACATTTACTAGTCAGAAATAATTGTCCTGAGGAATCCCAAAACCAAGCAGTTGTTGGCACTTTTATCACATTCCATTGGAGTTGCAATACTTACTAGGCTGGTGTAGCATGACACAGATCACCACAGATCCACCAGTTGTTGGCATTTTTAATATCCATTCCGTTATACTTGAGCTGATTACTAGTCACATATTAAGTCAAGTTTATAGCACTACTTTAGTTATGCTTGTCTATGATCAAGATACTGTGCTCCAAGTCATCCATAACCGTGGACACGGCTTTCAGAAAGTTTTACCCTGCAGGGGTGCACAAATAGCAACACACACTCGATCAACCTCGGAAAAACCAACTCAAAACCCAATGAGGCATTCACGACAAAGCGATCACAGGATTCAGAAATATTTCAGGGGGCCACCCCACTAAGCTACCCGCAACGAAGTTGGCCGGCTCCGGAACAGACCCAGGGTTTGCGACGACGGATGTAAATGACTGGGAACCCAAAAATGTGACTGGGCTTGTCGATACCGCGAAAACGTGGCGCGATCCAAAACAGCACAGGTGCTCCACGCACAATCATAAATAAAGCAGTAACATGGCATAAGTACAGGATAGTAATAAAGCCCCAAACTACTTGTGGCCCCAAGAAATAGAAATGAATCAAGCTCTAGCTCAGGGGGGTCCATAAGGCCTCCGGATGTGGATAGTGCAAAAAATCAAGGAACAGGTATAAAGTACTCGGGGTCCTACGGGACACAAGTGAGCATGGAAGAACCAAATAACATCTATTGCCCACCAATGCCTCTGCATTAGTTATATCTAGCCTTTTAATGGTTGTAATTAAAGTCATGATCAACTCCACCAATAAGCATCTCCGCCAATAAACATCTGCCATCATTCCAACAACTGTGGTACTTGACAACACAAGATCGCACCTGAGCAAGCAACTACGACTCGCAAGGCCTGCTATCTACCAAACACTGGTAATAGACGGTGTCCAAGGCAATATAGAGGCTGCACGGGATATAACTGGGATACGGAAACTAAAGCATCGCGACACGGATAACAATAGATCAACAGGAGGAAATAAAGACTATAAAAGCAAAATAGGCAGAAGGGGAAGAGATGCTCTCCTGGGAAACACTGCCGAGGGATCATATCCGGAGAACTTGTCGATACTCGCATCAACTCATCGGCCTAGTCCGCGAAGGAGCAAACACTAGAAGAAACACCGGATGCAATATTTAATACTACGGCAGAAGATCCGGCATGATTATGATATGCATGCGAGATAAACAATTTAATATGCGATAGTCGGTAATGCCATATTATAAAAATAAAGAGGGTCTCGGATAGGGAATCACATTTAGTGTTCGGCGAACTTGTGCTCCGAGGGGTTCGGGGTTCGACAGGGTTCGACGGGGCGGAAACGGCTCGACGGGATCGATCTCGGACAACGGAAGTAGATCTTGTCGCATCCGGGAAGGACTTGTTTTGGCATCGGAGGATCATCGAACCCGCCCTGGTCGGTGTCGATCTTGTCGTCGCGAAGATCTTGTTGGGTCCTCGGATCCGGGAAGTAGATCTTGTCGCACGGTGTCCGGGTAGGCGAACTTGGCGGGTTGGCGACGATCTTGTCGGGTCCGCGTAATGGTCGGTCTTGGTGTTCGGGGTGAAGAACTAGGCGTCCTCGAGGAAGTACTTGGCATATCCGTGTCAACGACCTTGGCGTCCGGGAAGGAGTACTTGCCGCACCGGGGTTCGGGGTTGCTTCAATCGGATCCATGACGAAGTACTTGTCGTACCGGGATGAAGTCCTTGGTGTGCCATCTCAATCATCGGTCAACGCGTTTGAAAGTAGATCTTGACGTCCGTGATGAAGGTCTTGTCGGTCCATCTTTTGTCGGTGTCAAACTTGCAGGGCCAATGCCACTTGTTCGTCGGGGTAGATCTTGCCGAGGTGGGTCGCCTCTTGTAGCGTCATCATCAAAATCGTGCTTGACTAGTCGTTCTTGTCGCCACGGAAGTCTCGGGTCGGTGCGGCGCTTGGGGTTGGTCTGTCGACCTCGATGACGACACGGTCTCACGGAGAAGTCCTTGACACTCGCAACAAACACACTGGAAGCACGATGTATTGGAGCTTTGCCTTACAGCAACACCACGGACACATCATCTAAGTTTGCCGACACAGGGACCAACGGGTAACTTGCAGAGGACCCCGACCTCGGGGCAGCGGCACCGTGTCACTGTGGAAGTTGGCCGACAGCAACGGCGAATAGGGAACGGCGACCCGCGGCTAGAGCCAGGTCAGGCGGCGGAACGGCGGGGTGCAGATGGTGGAGAAGGGCGCCCGAGCCCCTGTAGGTGGCGGGGAGGGGATGGCGTCCGACGACGGCAGCCATGGTGGAGAGGGGCCCACGACGAAGGAGGAGGTAGGGCAGAGGGGCGACGGAGCCCTGTGGCGGAGGACGCGGGGAGGCGGCTCGCCGGCGGTAGAGAGCCCAGGGAAGCGGGGCGCGCGCTCGCGGGGAGGCCAGAGGAGGAAGGAGAGGGCGGAGGTAGAGGCGCCGGAGATGGAAGGGAAGGTGGCCTGGTGGCGTCCGGCGGTTGCTGAGGCGGGCGCTGCCGGAGTGGTGGCGGATCCGAGAAGGAGGGGGCTTGTGGGTAGGGCGGTGGCGAGGCTGACGGAGGAGCGGCCGGAGAAACGGGTGGAGGCGGCCGAGGTGGACTTCCGTCAGCGGTGAGGCGCACCGGGGCGGCCGCGGGGCAAGGCGACGGCGTCGCGGAGCTCTGCGGGAGGAGAGGGCGGCGGTGGGGATCGAGGAGCCTGGGGGCGAACGCGCGGTTCACGCGGTAGGGGTGGGACCAGGGCTGCGTGTTAGGTGGAGGAGGACGCGGCGTACGCGTCTGGTGGGGTGCATCGCGCGCGGGGAAGCGCGCCGTGTCAGGCCGTTTTTGTGCGTGCCACGCGGGTGAGTGCGAGCGTGGCAGGGACGGGGCTGGGTCGAGCGGCTCGGTCGCTGCGTGACTAGCACAAGCGTGCGCACAGCAGCAGGGTGGCAACGGGTTGGTGGGGCTAGGGAGGAACAGCTCGGTGGGCCAGGGAGGGGGTCTGGTGGCGTGCAGCACTGCTGCTGTTGTTGCGAGCGGACGCGCGTGCGATGGGTGCAGGTGCATGAGGGAAATGGAGGGAGTTGGGGTGAGGTGGCATCGCTGTGGTGGCTGACTGGGTGAGGTGGCGAGCACCGATTAGTGCAGGTGAGGTGGAGGGAGGGTGGGTAGGCTAGGTTTAGGTAGTAAAGGGTTTGGGGGGGGGGGGAAACTGGTGTAGGTAGGATTTTTATCTGGAGGCGGCCGGCTGGGCTTTCGGGCCTGGCTGGCTGCCTCCCAAAAACAATTTAAATATTTCATTTATTAAAACGAGGCTTTTGCAAACCGTTGGTGGATGAAACAAAATAATCCGGAGACCCGGGTTTTGATTTAAAATAAAGACGGGGCGTTTCGAAACAAAAACAGTCTTTTCGAAAATAGTTTTGTACAAACACATGCAAGATGACATGACGATGCTCAAATGCAAGGTGGCATGATGACATGAGCATGCGGTCATGATGATGCAATGCACAAAAACACCGTGATTTTCTAGTAGTGGTTTTTGCGGGGCGCCACAGACATCCTCGGCGCTGTAGCTCACATCTTTAACACTTTCTGGCCCGGTGAAGAAGCCCTGGAGACCACGCACTTCTCATTGAGAAGTTATTGGAAACCGAGACTCAGCTTGACCTCTGGAGAGAGTCTGCTGGACGTGCCGTAGCTGATACCATCCTTCACCACATACTCACGTGCTACCAGAAGATTGATCTCAACCTCCTGACACATCTGCGCACAGGATCCAGATGGACCAATGACCCGGACTGGGTAGCTCGGCGCCAGGCTTGTGCCTATAGCCTCATTGAATACGCTCCCATTCATGAATGGGTTGAGGGGCCGAGCTTCCTGGAAGCTGCTGGAGACGAAGATGTTGAGAACGGTGAAGATGGCTCGGATGATGAAGGAGAAGATGATGCCTCTGATATTGAGGGCAGCGAGGACGATGCCAAACTTCCTCCTGCTGCTGCTCCTTGAGCTAAAACACTTAAAAATTTATCAGATCCCGGGTATGCCGGATGGAGTTGTATTCCAAACACATGTGATATTTTTCTACTAAGTTCTTATGCCGAATTAACTTGGGCGTAGTCCCCGAGTTTCTTTTTCTTGTTCGTTCAATCTCTTGGCTCGGTTCGTGTCTACCTTGATTCGGTTTTATGACTTACGAATCCGAGCTTCAAAAATTGTCTTAACAATACTGAGAAACTTTTAGACTTAGCACCAAAATAAAACTGCATAATAACTTGAAAATAAATGCAGGGTTAGTTCGAAAAACAAACGTCGGGTCGAATAAATTCTTCTCCTTAGTCGTTTTTCATGTGCTACGCAATTCCAAACTTGTTCTCTTGCTTGCCATGAAGCCAATTCTTGTTGGACAGCAGCAAGTCGAAGAGTTGGGTTTTTGGTGCTCGCACCCTACTAATCCGAGTTAAGTAGAATAACTTATTCCAGCTGACGCGCAAAAAACAACAAATATTATTAAGGCAGTTCCCGAGTTACTGCTCGAGGTGCCAACATTTCATTGATAAGCTCATTGCCGACATACATACCGACATATGAGATAACTCGGATACATAGACTTCTTAGCTAAGTGTAGAAAGGACAAAGTAGAGCTATATTCCATGGTCGCTTGGATTCCTCTCCGGACCTGTCCGCCTTGCTCTTTTCCTGTGGCTTTGCATCTATAAGATAGTAAGAATCATTGTGCAATGCTTTGCTCACGATGAACGACCCTTCCCATGGGGGGGATAACTTATGCATGCCCGTAGTACGTTGTACCAACCGGAGCACCAAATCGCCTTCCTGAAAGACCCGGGGGCACACTTTCCGGCTATGATAGCGTCGGAGATTTTGCTGATATATGGCGGATCTGGACAGTGCCAGTTCTCTGGCTTCTTCCAGCAGATCAACATCATTTTGCCGGGCTTCTTGCACTTCGGCTTCTGTGTATTGGGTGACCCAAGGCAAATCATGCTCTATGTCGGCTGGTAATACAACTTCTGCCCCATATACCAGAAAGAACGGCGTATAGCCTGTTGATCGATTCAGAGTTGTTCTTAAACTCCACAGTACCGCCGGTAGTTCTTCTATCTAGCACCTCGCTGATCTTTGCAATGGCTCAATGAGCCGGGGTTTTATCCCGGATAATACTAATCCCTTGGATCTTTCCACTTGCCCGTTTGATGCAGGGTGGGCTACGTCCAGCCGGATCCTCTTATCCCGGTAGAAACGAGCAAATGCTCCTTCCGCAAAATTTGTGCCATTGTCAGTTATGATACTGTGAGGATAATCGTACCTCAAGATGATATCTTTGAGAAACGTTACGGCCGTAGCTCCATCACATTTTCTTATAGGCTTTACCTCAAGCCACTTCGTAAACTTGTCCACCATTACCAGAATGTGAGTCATATTTCCCCTTGGTGGTTTGAACAGGCCAAGCATATCCAAGCACCATACGGCAAATGGCCAAGTGATTGGTATGGTCTTGAGTTCCGACATTGGCATATGTGTCTTGGTAGCGTACCTCTGACAACCATTAAATTTTCTCACCAGATCTTCTGCTTGCTCTAAGGCGTTTGGCCAGTAGAATCTGTGCTGGAAAGCTTTTGCTACCAAGGCTTGGGATGAGGCATGATGCCCGCATTCCCCTTGATGTATATCTCGGAGGATGTCAAGCCCTTCTTCCGGGTCAACACATCTCTGGAGGACATTGGTCACACTCCTTTTGTGTAGTTCGGAATTGATGATCGTGTAAGCCTTTGCCCTCCTCTGTGTTTGCCTGGACAACATTTCCTCAGTGGGTAACGTTCCGTCCTTTAGGAACTGAAATATAGGTAATGCCCAAGCTGGTATCGTTCGCACAGGGAATACATCCTCATCAATCTCCATTTGATCCACCGGCATAACTTCAACCGGATCACGCTGAGCAGTCCCCGGGTCTTGCGGAGCAGTCCCCGGTTTACTGAAGTAGTCCCCGGGTTTGCCGAGGCAGTCCCCGGGGTTCTCGCACCACTTCCCATGTCAATGTCCATGGGCACAGCTCCGGATTCCGTGTCCTCCGGGACATAGATTGACTCGGATTCTGGGGATGGCCTGATGGATGGTTTCTTGAGGTGCTCTAATGCTACACCCGGTGGAATTGCTTATCGGGTTGACCCGAGCTTCGACAGCATATCGGCAGCCTCATTTTCCACCTGGGGTACATGGTGAAATTCGCACCCCTCAAAGTAACCAGATATCTTCTGCACATGAAATCTGTACAGTGCCATGTTTGGATCAAGGGCGTCCCACACTCCCGACACTTGCTGCACCACCAAATCCGAGTCGCCAAAGCATATGATCCGACGTATCCCAATTTCTTTTGCTACCTTAAGTCTATGCACAAGTGCTTCATACTCAGCGACATTGTTTGATGCGGTGAAATGGATCTAAAGCACATATTTCAACTGGTCCTTCTTTGGCGATGTGAGTACAACTCCGGCACCTAGCCCGGTTTTGGTTTTTGATCCGTCAAAGTGCATTCGCCAATAGTTCGGATCTGGAAGTGGCGGTTCGTATTGTACCTCGGCCCAATCCATGAAAAAGTCCGCCACAGCTTGAGATTTGATGGCCTCTCTTCTGTCATATTGTGGCGCATAAGGAGCTAGCTCAATTGCCCATTTTGCAATTCTGCCACTTGCATCCTTGTTACTCATTATCTCAGATATGGGGGCCTCACATATGACTTGGATAGGATGCTCCTCAAAGTAGTGCTTCAGTTTCTTGGCGGCCATGTACACGCCATATGCCACCTTTTGGTAATGTGGATAGTTCTGCTTTGAGGCAGACAACACCTCGCTCAAGTAATATACTGGCCTTTGCATCGACTTACCTTCCTCGTCGCGCTCCACCACTATCACCGCACTTACAACTCGGCTAGTTGCGGCTATATAGAGCAACATTGGCTCCTTCGATAGTGGTGAGGCTAGCACTGGTGCCGTGGCTCACATTTTCTTCAGGTGGGTAAAGGCTTCATCGACCTGTGGCGTCCAAACGAACTTATCCGACTTTTTCATGAGTTGGTAAAGAGGCAACGCCTTTTCTCCCAACCGACATACAAACCAACTTAACGAGGCCAGGCAACCTGTGAACTTCTAGACATCGTTAAGACACTTAAGTAGTTCCATTCGTTTGATGGCCCGGATTTTGGTTGGGTTAACCTCGATACCTCGGCTGGAAACAAGCAAACCGAGCAATTTCCCAGCCGAGACACCGAAGGTACATTTTTCTGGGTTAAGTTTCATCCGAAACCTCCTTAGGTTTGCAAACGTTTGCCTGATATCGTCAAGGAGCGTTTTTCTTTCCTTGGTCTTGATAACCACATCATCCACGTACACCTGTACATTTTGACTGTGCAAACATTTTTGCATACATCTTTGGTACGTTGCCCCTGCATTACGTAAACCAAACGGCATGGTGCGATAGCAATAAGCCCCATACGGGGTAATAAATGCAGTCTTTATTTGATCATCCGGATTCAGAGGTATCTGGTGGAAACCAGAATATGCATCAATGAATGACAACAGTTCACACCCAGTAGTTGAGTCTATGACCTGATCTATTCTTGGCAGCGGAAATGGATCTTTTGGACACGCCTTGTTCAGGTTCGTGTAATCGATACACATGCGCCAAACCACTGCCACGCTCGGGTCATCCTTCTTCTTTTCCACCAGCACCGGATTAGACAGCCAATCCGGGTAAAGAACCTCCGTGATAAATCCTGCAACTAGCAACCGAGCTATCTCATCCCCAATGACTTTCCTCCTATCTTCGGTGAAGCGGCGGAGAGGTTGCTTCACCGGCTTAGCTCCGGGTCTCACATTCAAAGAGTGCTCGGCCAACTCCCTCGGAACACCTTGCAAGTCCTGTGTGGACCAAGCAAAAATGTCCCGATTCTCACGGAGGAAGCTGACAAGCTCGCTTTCCTATTTATCATTTAACCCGGCACCAATTGTTACGGTGCGCTCTGGGAACATGTCATCAACAGGAACCTTCTTGGTATCTTTTGTGGCCTGGAAAGAGACAGTTCCATGCGGGTTACTTAGCGCCGACATATACTGCTGCGCGGACTGAGCCAATGCCTTCACTTCTTGAATTTCCCTTTTTTCCTGCGCAATCACAAGTGACTCGGCTAAGTTCGACCCGGCCGACGCACACTCCATCGAACGTCGGAAATCCCCTGCAATGGTTATCACCCCATTTGGTCCGGGCAACTTCATCTTCAAGTAGCTAATATGACAACTTGCCATGAACTTGTTCAGCGCTGGCCTTCCGAGTAACGCATGATACGCGCTTTCTAAGTTCACCACTTCGAACTCCAGATTTTTAGTTCGGCAGTTGTCTCTTGTACCGAACAACACGTCAACCCGGACTTTGCCTATTGGCTCGCAAGAAATACCGGGCACAATACCATGGAAAGTTGTCCTTGTGGGCTGTAGCATGTTTTCCGAGATGCCCAACTTACGGATGGTGCCCGCATACATGATGTTAATGCTACTACACCTTTGAGAACCTTACATTAATGCTAGGTCCAATGAGCGTCGGATCCAGCACCAGCGCATACGAACCAGGGCTTGGTATGAGCTTGGGATGATCCCTGATGCTCCAGGTGATTTCCTGGTCCGACCAAGGCATGAACCTCGTCACTGCCGGCATCACCGCATTCACCTCCATATGCCTACGCTGTAAGCTTTTTTTGTCAGTTTCCTCAGTGGTGAACACACAGTAGCTCTGATGATGCTCCCTGTACTCGTGTCTCCCCTCATTTCCGGGGTACCTCTGATCCGGCTGATGCTGATTCTCTACCTAATGCACTACATCCCTTCTCTCATTGTTATCATACCTCGGCGGAGGGGGAGGCAACATTAGCTGTTGCGTGTTCACTCCAGAGAGCAGTTGCTACCGGGGTAACTCCTGTCGAGGCTGATCATTCCGGGGTGCCTGAGCATGCCCCGAACCACCTTGTTCGATCTTGCGCATCCACTCACATTGCCTCGTCGTATGACCCGCTGGGTTGTTCAGATTTGGTGTATGAAACTTACACGGCTGGTCCAACATCGACTCATAAGTATACCTCAGACGGTCTTTCCTTTCTTGCCACTGCTTCTTTTGCTCTGGTGTCCAAGTTTTCTTGCCATCATTTCTCGGAGTCCACTGCCTCCAGTTTTTTGGCGTTGATTGCCCCCTGCTCCGGGCTGATCTTGATTCACAGCTGCAACTTGGTGCGAACCATACCGATGATACGGTCTATCATCTCTCCTTTTTCGTCTGTAGTCATTCCTTCGGGATGATCCGGCCCCATCTCTCTGATAGTACTCATCATTTGACTCATTTGATACGAGCCTAGGTTGAGTCGGATCACCCAGAGCATACGAATCTGCAATCCGGATCATCTCTGCCAATGTAGTTGGCATTTTCCTTTGCAACTTCATCCACAGCTCGCTTCCATACCTGCACCCTTGTGCAAACCATGCAATGGCCTGTGATTCAATCACGCCCTCACACGAATTTTTCACAGTGCACCACCGGGTTAAAAACTCCCGATCCGTCTCATTTTGCCTTTGCTTGCACATAGCTAGGGTCTGTGGCCTATTTGGCCTCTGATACGTACTCGAAAAATTACTGATGAACATCTTCTCGAAATCTATCCAGCAGTTGATGCTTCCTGGTGGCAAATTGTTCAGCCATACCCTTGTCAGGCCTTCCAACATCTGGGGTACATATCGTACAGCCCATCTCAGGTTGCCAGTGGCAATTTTCACAGCCATAGCATAATTTATCAGTCAATCCTCCGGCTTTGTACTGCCGTGGTACGTCTTCATGCCCCTGGGTAGCTGAAAGTTCAGTACCGGTGGCTCCTTCATGATCCGGGATCCAAAACATGCTGGGCCCGGTGGACCTTGACATTCGATTTGTTCCGACCTATACAGTCGATCAAGTTTCTACCTGGCATCATCCGACATCAAATCCCTGCTCCCCAATCTTGACCCTATCACATGATAGTCCGTCCTTGGGTATCCCGCGTTTTCCATTTTTGAGTCTCCATCATTATACCTGTCTTGCTCTCTTGGAGCGCCTTTCTGTTGCATACCTCGGCCGGCACTTTGCTCTTGCCTTGGTATATTCCGCTGCTGCGGTTGTCTTGCTCCAGCCGAGTTTCGCTGTCCGGCATTTCCGTTGACAACATTCCCTTGACCGGCATTGCCTTGGTCGTGGTTACCTCGGCCAGCTTCACCTTGGCTCACACTCCGTCGATCATCATTTTTCTGCGCTTCTTTTCCTTTCCCTGCCCGCGTTGGGTCATACGGGACGATCTGTTTGTTCCGTCTAGCCGAGGTTACCACCTCTTCTCTCCTTGGACCACCATGAGGAGACGATGCGGCTCCAGCGGATTTCTTCGGGTTACCCACCGCCGAATGGACGATCTTGGAGGCTCCAGCTCTCTTCGGGTTAGCCCTGAGCAGTTCCTCGTTTTGCCTGTTCGCAATCCAAACCAGCTCGTTAACCCTATCTTGTTGTCTTTGCCAGGCTTCACCTGTAGACCCTCTAACTCGGATGCAGCTGCATCCGCTGCTCTAAGGTTCTCTACCGGGGTACTGTACCTCGGCAGCCCCATGGACAAACAGTTTTCTGATACCTCAATTCCAGTATCACCCTCTTTGTTCATCTCGCTCAAGAGATTTCTCCCCTTCACTTTTACAACGTCAACCTTGTTCGCCTTTGCGTACTCGCGCAGCGTCATATTCAACGACTGCTGTGCCGCGGCTATCTTTTTTGCGCCCTCTAGGATTTTCTGCCTAGTTTCTTCCAGCTCGGCCTGCGCTCGAGCCGGATCTACCGCTGCTACTATAGGGTTTGCCAAGCTATCCATTGCTTCCCTCAACACGTTCTCTGGCCTCTCTAGTGGAGGACCTCTACCTTTCCTCGGTGCCTTAGGCGTTACCTCCGGATCTGGCGCCGGATCCTTGCTCGTGCCGGCACCTGGCGCAGTCATCATCACGTCTGCATGGTCCGGGGAGCGAGCGATACGCGTCCCGGGAACCACGGTGAGGGGAGGCTCCCCCGCGTAGACGACGTGACGCGGATGAACACCTGGCACGTCCACAGCAACGTAGACCTTGTGCGCGCCGAGCCTGACGAAGAGGCCATTGCGCGGAAGAGGGCGCGTGCCGAAGCAGCCAGTGTTGTCGCTGACGAAGTCCAACGCTCCAAAGCGCTGAACGAGCCCAGAGACGATGCGTTTGCCGGTGCCGATGATGTTTCCTATTCGGATCTTGACCCCTGCTAGCGCCGCTAGCCCCACGGTGGGCGCCAACTGTCGTGGTGGTGTCACGGCAGATGCCATGGATAGGCTAAAGGTGGGGACTAATACACGCTAGGGGAATCCAGGGAGGGATAGTGGAGTGATTCTCCACACAGAAGTTAGTATTGATTTCCTTCCAAGATTACAAGTGCTCCTAGAGCTGTATCGGCGAGAGGAGGAAGAAGGAGCTCTCTTACTCTCACCCACAGATCACACCTGAAACCCTAGCCAAAACAGAATAGAAGAAAGACCAACCCCTTCTACAGAAGCCCCAGCCCCCCTTTTATAGAGGAGGCTCGGTTTCTGCCTAGGGCATATGTGGAGGCATATTCCTAAGAATATGCCTCCTCCCAAAGTGGTAAGCCGACCGGGGTGCTTTTTCCCCCGTGTCACACTTGCTTTTGCTACGTGAGCCTCTGCGGCGCCCGCGTCAGCCGACATGGGCGTCGTCACCCCTGTCGGCCATGACCCGGTGGTCCTGCTCTTGTCTGCTTCGCTCATGCAGTGCGTACCGGGCCCTCTTTTTGACCAGCAAGATTCCTTCCTTCTCCTAGAAGCCACACATGACCCGGATCACAGCTGATCCGGGCACCCCTGTTCCTGCATACAAGTAAACATATACTTCCGACTTACTGCTTAAGTCGGTTGAGACTTAGTTAGGCGAACACCCCCTGGTCCGGGTCACTCCGTGATTCGGCCGGCCTTGAGGTGACCCGGCCAGCATCTGCTTTGGCCTTGCCGAACCTCGGCTAACTCGGCCTTTATACCCCGGCGTGACCCTACCCGGGGGTATCCCCCCAACACCAGGCCTTCTCATGGCGCATCGCAGGCGTGCACACTGGTGCATGCCGCGGACAACGCACTAGAGCCAGTGTATCTGAACGAGGAGTGTGTGATCTCGGTGCCATCGCCAGATTGGATCTTGTACATGGACATCAAAGTGAGCAACCACATGATTGGCATGCGCGCGATGTTCGCAACCCTCGATAAATCGGTGCATGACACCGTTCACTTCGGGGATGGCTCCATCGTTAACATAAAGGGCAGGGACACGATGGTGTTCGAGTGCCTCACCGCATCCTTGGTGACGTCTACTACATACCAAGCCTCAAGAGTAACATCATCTTGGTGGGACAGCTAGATGAGAACGGATGCAAGATCACCATCGAAGATGGCATGATGAGTATCCTCGATAGGCCGCACAAGGTGCTCGCTCATGTGAACCGCATCGGAAATCGCCTCTACGCCATGCGCTTGCAGCTCGCCACGCCAGTGAGCCTGCTGGCGAGGAAGGGTGATGGGGCATGGCTATGGCACGAGCGTTATGGGCATTTGCACTTCCGTGCCCTGCGCTCCCTTGCAACGAAGGGCATGGCCTGTTGCATCCCAGAGATTGAGCATGTGGAGGAGTTTTCTGACTGTTGCGCCCTCAACAAACAACACTGTCGCCCATTCCCTCAAGAAAGCACCTTCCGAGCAAGGCGTGCTATGGAGCTGGTTCACACAAACCTATGTGCTCTGATCACTCTAGTGACATCGGCCGGCTGAAAGTACTTCATCCCCATCGTCGACGATTTCTCACGTTACATGTGGATCGAGGTACTCCACTCGAAAGACGGGGCCCTCAACTTCTTCAAGAAGATCAAAGTGGCGATAGAGGCAGAGAGAAATTGCAAGCTGATTGCTTTTTGCTCCAATCACGGTAGAGAGTTCAACTCTGGGGACTTTGTCGAGTTTTGCGCCAGCAACGGCATCAACCACCAAACCACGACACCGTACACACCTCAGAAAAATGGTGTGGTCGAGCGCCACAACCAAACGGTGCTCTAGATGGCGTGCTGTCTCCTGAAGGCGATGTCAGTGCCAGGAGATTAATAGGGAGAGGTCGTTAAAGCGGCCATCTACATCCTCAATCAAGAACCATCAAGAAGCTTGGATGGAGTTGTCATCGGATTGAAGACAAGTACGCCATGAGGGGGTCCTCGGGGCGTCGGAAAGTGTGGGATGTGAAACGTATGGTTGTCCGGGACGGTGAGAAGACAAACGTACATATGTTCGAATTCGCCTGCGATGGACATATCCTACTCCTGCTAGCAATCCAGTAATACGACATAGGCGGGAGTACATATTACAAAAGAGGTCGAGTTGAGGTTGTGATTGTCGATTGACCTAAAGGCCTATCCCTAGGTTGGCTTATATAGTCGGCCGGTCCTAGGGTTTGCAGGAGAGTCCTATCCGACTACGATACATAGTCGATTACATAATACATCTTGGACTACAAGTATCCCTATAGGCCTAAGTCAGTAAGTCTTCTGGTCCTTCCCATAGCCAGATGGGCTTCCAACTTCTCTCCCTGACTGGGCCACCCGTGAAGCATAGCTCTAACCCAAAGTGGGCCACCCTTGTCAATGAGTCATAGTGGGTATACTCGGAAAGTATATCCCCAACAGGAGTGACTCCTTACGAGGCTTGACATGGTAAGAAACCAAGCGTTCATCACTTTATAATTTTCGGTTGTGTTGCACATGTCCAGAAGCTAGGTCTTGCATCAACAAGCTAGCTAATTGCTGGTTCCCTGGCATGTTCGTGGGTTACGAAGAAGGATCAAAGGCCTAGCAGGTGTACAATCCCGTGGGCAAGCGTCTCCATGTCACGCGTGATGTGATCTTTGAGGAACATCGTGCGTGGGAATGGGGATCTGGTGGAGGCCACAACAATCCTGATGAGCCAGCCACATTCACTATGGTGTACATATCAGCAGAAGAGCAAGGTGTAGGCTCGGGAAGAACCTCTGCCGTGGGCACTGCCTCTGCAAGAAAATCTGCTGAAAATGGTGCCACGGCAGGCGAATACTCTGTTGCGGCAAGAGTTGTTGCAACTCCATCGGCCTCTCCACAGCCAGATCCAAGGACACCATCGCCAGTGTCGATCAAGTTCGGCACGCCACCAACGCATGATGGGAATCTCTACACAAATGGTGGTGGGCCACATCGGTACAAGCATATCAGGAGCATCCTCGACACTACTATGCCGGTCATGCCACCAATCGATCTTGATGGGGACGGAGATAGCGGTAGGGCTGAAGAAGCTAGTCCGCGCCTTCTAGCTATTGAATAACCAGGGAGCCTAGACGCTACCCTTGCGGATCCGGCGTGGCGCAAGGCAATAGAGGAGGAACTTGAAGGAATTACTGACAACGAAACATGGGAGCCCATGTGAAAGGATAAGGATGTCACCTAGAGGGGTGGGGGGGGGGGTAAATAGGCAGTTTATTTTTTTTACGAGAGTTGCTTAACAAAGGCGGAATTAAACTAGAGTTTACTTTGTCAAGCACAAAACCTAGAACAACTAGGGTTCACCTATGTGCACCAACAAATTATGCTAAGTAAGACAAGCAACTATGTGATAGCAAGATATAGACTTCAAGCATGAATGCTATCACAAAGTAAGGTGCATAAGTAAGAACTCGGGTATAGAGATAACCGAGCCACGCGGAGACGACGATGTTCTACCGAGTTCTTCCCAACAATGGAGTATGTCTCGTTTGGAGAGGGGGTAGTTTCAAACCACCAATGCCACAAAAGGCCTTCCTTGTTCTCCGGTAAATCTCACCCCAACGGGATCGATCCACACTTCCACTATCGTTGCACTTGTAGGTGGCAATCCGAAACCTCTCACAAGATTGGGGCACTTCTCCACAACTCAATTGGAGGCTCCCAACAAACAAGCTTGGGGAAATATCCAACACTTAATTGGAGGCTCCAAGAAATCCACAAACCTGCAATACAACTAAACCGTCTAGGGTTCCAAGAACCCAAGAGTAAAAGGCTTCTCACCTTTCACCCAATCGAATCCTCATTGAGAACTCAAACCGATGCACCAAATGCAATGACAAGAACACAAGAAGTTCTCAAGTCCTTCACTCCCAAATTCCACCAAAGCTACAAAAGCTTATGGGGGAATAAGAGAGGAAGAACAATGAAGGAAATCCACAAAATACTCCAAGATCTAGATCCCAAGATGTTCCCCTCACTTAGAAGAGAGATTGATTGGTGGAGTTGTAGATCTAAATCTCCTCTTTCAAATCCCTCAAGAATATGCAAAAAACATAGGAGGGATTGAGGGATAGCAAGCTCAAGAAGGTCAACAATGGAGGGGAAAACTTGTAAGAAAGGTTAGGGAACCATTAGGGAAGAAGGGCCCCTTAAATAGGTCCCTAGAAATCCAACCGTTAGGCCCAGGAATCGCCCGGTCCGGAGTCTCTAAACTGGGATCGAAGTCTCTAGTGTACCCATGCCAAATGGGGACAAACTGGCGATCAATCTGTACGCAGTCTGGAGATATACCGGAGATTTAGTCCGGAATCTCTGGTCTTACAAAAACTGGCAGAAAGACGAATACGAAAACAACCATAACTTTTGCATCCAGACTCCAATTTTGATGATCTTGCACTCGTTTTAAAGAGGAAAATAAGATCTACAAGATCATATAGAAAAACATCATAGTCCAACAAGGGATGATAGAACCAAATTGCGAAAGGTTTGACCTCTCTAAAAAAGACGAACTGGTAAAACCTCCAACATCGAAGATGTAATAGAGAATGCATATGAAATCTGTTTTCGATGAACTTGAGCTTGTCATGAAGATTAACAAAAGATCTTAATCCCCTCATAGATAAGAACCAAATAAGGTTTGAGCTCTCTCTGAAGGATATGATCAGGTTACTCACTCCAGAGCCCCTCTTGATAGTATGACTATTGATACGTCCATTTTGCATCACTATTCTATATCATAATTTACTGTTATTCATTGATATATTTCATATTAAGGGATGATACTTATGTTATTTCATCTATTTTTGCATGGTTGATGACTTTTGGAGCATGGACCACCGCAGTCAGGATTCTGATGGAAAAGGTGCTGTTTGGAGGCAAAATTCGTGAAGATCAAAAAATCCATGAAAATACATGGAAAATCCTATTTTTCCAGAAGACGAAGGAAGCCAGAAGGAGGAGTGGAGATGGGCCACAGGGGGCCCACACCACCCCCTAGCGCGGGCCACCCTAGGCCGCGCCACTAGGTGGTGTGGCCGCCCTGGACCACCTCTGCCTCTCCCCTCTAGCGTATATATGCCTCCCGAAACTCTAAGACTCGAGGAGCGACCACAGAAAGATTCCGCTGCCTCTACAGGGCGGAAAACACCGAGACAGAAAGATCTCTCTGGCAGACAGAATTCTGCCAGGGGAATTCCTTCCCGGAGAGGGGAGATCGTCGCCATCAACACCACCATCAAGCTGGACTTCATCGGGATCATCATCATCATCATCATCACCATCATCACCATCAACACCTTCATCACCATCTCCATATTGCTGTAACAATTGGGTTGAATCTTGCATAGTTCTTAGGGGAAACTTTCCCGGTGTTGATTACTCTTTGTAGTTGATGCTATTGAGTGAACCACTGAATTGTTGTTTATGTTCAGATTGTTATACATCATTATTCCATCTTTGATCATGTTCCATATGATGTCTTGTGAGTAGTTCGTTTTCTTCTTGAGGACATGGGAGAAGTGATGTTGTTAGTAGTGGAATTGTGTTGGAAAGATTCAATAGTTTGATATTTAAGTTGTGGTGTACTTCTTCTAGTGGTGTCATGTGAACGTCGACTACATGACACTTCACCTATATGGGCCTAGGGGAATGCATTGTGTATTTGGCTACTAATCGTAGGGGTTGCCGGAGTGACAGAAACCTGAACCCCCGTTAGGAAACCATTGCACAAGGGACGCCAGGGTCTTAGAGTTTAAAGCTGTGGTTAGGTTTCTACCTTAATTACTTTCTTGTACTTGCGGATGCTTTCAAGGGGTATAATCACAAGTATGTATTAGTCCTAGGAAGGTTGGTACATTAGCACAGGTTCACCCACACAACACTTAGCAAACTAAAGAAGATTAATCAACTATATGAAGCGAAAGCACTTGACGATATTCCCGTGTGTCCTCGAGAACATTTGGTCATCTTAAGTAATACAACCAGCTTGTCCTTTGCTAAATAAAGGATTGGGCCACTTGCTGCATTTATTGCTATTGTATTTTATTTAGTTGTACTTTATTTACTTGCATTATCAAAAAACCCTAAAAATCTGTTTGCTAAGTATTTGCAGAGAATTCCTGATCCATACCACTAGCCAACACCTTCTACTCCTCGTTGGGTTCGACACTCTTACTTATCGAAAATACTGCGATAGACCCCCTATACTTGTGGGTCATTAGAGTCTCAGTAGAGCATATATCTGAAACCTTACCCTATCAATTCTAGTGCAACAAGAGTCTAGCCCTACCCACCATAGACCAAGTCAGAGTAGTCTGTGAATACCCCGACGTATTCCCGGATGAATTGCCCGGTATGCCCCCGGATAGGGATATTGAGTTCATTATCAAACTAATCCCTGGGACCGAACCCATAGCCCAGAGACACTATAGCATGAACCCCTCAGAGTTAGTGGAATTGAAGAAGCAGCTGGATGCTATGTTGGCAACATGCTTGATTCAACCAAGCGCATCGCCATGGAGATCGCCAGTATTATTCGTCGACAAGAAAGATGGAGGCAACCGTTTGTGCACAGATTATAGGAAGCTGAATGACGTCACCATCAAGAACAAGTACCCTTTGCCAAAGATAAAGGATCTATGTGATCAGTTGACTAGAGCAGATGCGTTCTCTAAGATCGATCTTAGGACTGGTTATCACCAACTTAAGATTCGTGTAACGGATATTCCAAAGACCGCCTTTACTACTCGTTATGGTTTATACGAGTATACGGTCATGTATTTTGGATTAACCAATGCCCCTGCTTATTTCATGAATCTCATGAATAAGATCTTTATGAATTTTCTAGACAAGTTTGTCATTGTGTTTAGCGACGACATCCTTATCTACTCCAAGTCAGAAGAAGAGCATGAGCAACATCTTAGAATCATCCTTGAAACCCTTAGAGAGCATCGATTGTATGCCAAGTTCAGCAAATGTGAGTTTTGGCTGAAAGAGGTAGGATTCCTAGGACATATTGTGTCTGCCAGAGGAATAGCTGTTGATCCCACCAAGATTAGAGATGTCGAAGCATGGGAAGCCCCAACCACTCAAACCCAAGTCCGTGCATTTCTCGGATTAGCGGGATACTACCGCAAGTTCGTAGAAGGATTTTCGAGCATAGCAAGACCCATGACCCAATTTTTGCAGAAGGACAAGAAGTTTGAATGGACTGACAAATGTGAAGCCAGTTTCCAAGAGCTCAAGAAGAGATTGATTTCAGCCCCAATATTGATTATGCCAAATATCAAGAAGCCGTTTGATGTGTATTGTGATACATCCAAGATTGGTCTCGGATGTGTATTGATGTAAGAAGGCAAAGTCATCGCCTATCTATCGCGGCAACTGAAGCAGCATGAGCAGAACTATCCGACCCATGATCTTGAGTTAGCAGCCGTAGTTTTGGCATTGAAGACATGGCGTCATTATCTTATGGGTAATTGCTGTGAGATTTACTCAGATCACAAAAGCTTGAATTATATTTTCACTCAGAAGGAGCTGAATATGAGGCAAAGTAGATGGATAGAGTTAATCAAGGATTATGACCTTGACATTCACTATCACCCCGGCAAAGCCAATGTGGTAGCGGATGCTCTTAGCAGATTGCCGTGTAGGCTAAACACCATGATCAAGGAGAAGCAACCCAGTTTGTATGAGGAGTTGGAGCAGTTTAGGACTGAGCTAGTTAGCAAAGGATTTCTAGCTAGCATTGAACTTCAACCCATATTGATTAGCCAAATCAAGGAAGCCTAGAAGGGAAATGACAGTATCGACGGAATCAAACGTCATATTGGTACAGGAAAGGTACCTGGATTCACCAAAGACAAAGAAGGAGTTCTATGGTACAAAGGCCGTATCTGTGTGCCAGCAGATTCGGAGCTAAAGCAAGTTATCATGCAAGAAGCTCATGATACTCATTATTCTATCCACCCCGAAGGAACAAAGATGTATCAAGATTTGAAAGAGCAATTTTGGTGGCACAAGATGAAGAGAGAAATCGGAAGCTACATAGCCAAGTGTGATATCTGTCAGAGAGTCAAAGCGGAACATCAGAGACCCGCAGGACTGTTGCAACCACTGCAGATTCCGGAATGGAATAGGATTCCATCGGAATGGACTTTATCAACAGTTTGCCTACTTCTAGTAGGGGAAATGACTCAATCTGGGTCATCGGATATAGACTATCCAAGGTAGCTCATTTTATACCTATCAAGACAACCTACCAGAGTTCGAAGCTAGCAGAGTTGTACATCGCTAGAATTGTTAGTCTACATGGAACCCCCAAGACCATAGTATCGGATCGAGGAAGCCAATTTACCTCAAGATTTTGGCAGAAAGTCCAAGAAGGATTAGGAACCAAGTTGAATTTCAGCACCGCTTATCACCAGCAAACCGATGGATAGACTGAAAGAGTCAACCAGATCCTCGAAGATATGTTGAGAGCTTGTGTGTTAGAGTATGGATCAAAATGGGAAGATTGCCTGCCTTTCGCAGAATTCTCATACAACAACAGTTATCAAGCCATTTTGCAAATGGCACCATTTGAGTTCCTATACGGAAGAAAGTGGCGTACCCCTTTGAATTGGTCGCAAGTAGGAGAGTCAGATCTTTGGACCCGACATCCTACGAGAAGTCGAAGAAAAGGTTCACAAAGTCCGTGAGCACCTCAAGACCGCCCAATCCAGGCAGAAGAGTTATGCTAACAAGAGAAGGAGAGACCTAACTTTCAATATCGGAGAGTTCGTGTATCTCAAGGTTTCACCATTGAAGGGAACACAATGTTTTAGTCTGAAAGGAAAGTTAGCCCCTAGATATATCGGGCCCTTCAAGATTCTGAATCGCTGAGGAGAAGTATCTTATCAATTGGAAATGCTAGAGGAGATGTCAGCCATCCACAATGTGTTCCATATCTCGCTACTTCGCAAATGCCTAGAAGTGCCAGAGAAGACCGAAGTGTTCAAAAACATCGATCACCGAGCTGTTGATATCAACAAGGATCTGAAATATCGTGAAGTGCCCATCCATATCCTAGAGGAATCCTACAGAACCACTAGGACCCGGAGTATCAAATTTCTCAAGCTTTAATGGAGCAACCATACCGAAGAAGAAGCCACTTGGGAGCGAGAAGATTACATTAGGACTGAGTTCCCAGATCTCTTTAGTCCTTAGTTTTCTTTCTTAAATCTCGGGACAAGATTTTGTTTAAGGGGGGAAGGTTTGTAACATCCCAAAACTTTAATCCAAGAGTATTAAGATCCAAATCATCAAATTTAGGGTTAACAAAATCTTTTCCATTTAAAAATCTTTAAGCATTCATATGTGTGTGCATTTAAAATAGGAGTTGTTTTGAATTGCCATGTTTGAGTGATCTATTGATTGTAAAATGATTCTAAGGTGAATTACACATCATCTAGATCATCCCCAAGCAAATCCCCAAAGAAAAGAAATCAAAAAAGAATAAATAATGGGAATGGTCACTTTTGCCATTTTAATCACCTAGCCCACTTTGGCTATTCCTAGCACTCAATTCACAACAGAGACAATTGTGGTTCTTTGCACCCCTTGCTAGTACAAGTAGTGATGTGCCAAGGCCCACTTTGTGATCTCCCAAAAACATTCAAACTCTAATTTTAAATGACATTTGAAAATTGAATCTAGTGTATGTATCTAGATCACACTTTCAAAAACCATCCAATTGAACTCCATTTCAAAATCTAAAGCAAACCTAGATGCTTAAGTATAAGATAAACCACTCCACCAAAAATCATCGAAAAATTCAAATATTTTGTTCAAGCGGCCATTTGGTCGAACAGGTGGCAGGCAGGAAAATTCTGGCCTAACTAATACTGTTGCCAATTGATCTCTTGTCCCCCATTCGACCCTCTCTACTCTCCCTGTCTCCCCCAGCTCTAACCAAACCATCAACCAGCTCCCCTTCACCGCTAGCAGTAGTGGCGCGCCGCCCAAATATGGTCATCGCCGACCAAATGCGGGCAACTCTCACCAGATCGCGCACGCCAAACCAGCTTGCCCACTAGCTCCGCCCAACCCTACCGCACTCCCATGTCCACCCCTCAATCAATGCCAGCTCGTGGACCACCCTAGAGCAGCGCCGCCCTTTCTCTCTCCGCCATGCGTAGCGCACGCCAGAGCGCCGTCGCTGCCAGCACGCCACAGACCACGCCTCGACACCAGACCGCGCACGCCGCTCTGCCTCGACCCCCTCAACCCGCCAGACACGGACGTGCACCACCGCGCGACCCACAGCCGCCGGGAGCCGCGTCGAGCACCGCCTCTGTCCCTTAGAGCGCGAGAAGCTACCGACCGTTAGGAACCACCCCTAGCGTCGCCATTATGCCATAGAGGACTGCCAGAAGACCGCCGACCGTCCGCCTACCTCGCCCACGCCGGTAGCCCACTATATCGCCATCACTGACGAGCTCCGCCCACACCCGTCGGTTCCCTCGTCGAGCCTATATACGGAGGGCACCCCCAGCCTCAATCGCCACCCACTCCCCTCTCTCCACTGATTGCTTCCCCTCTCTCGCCGGAGCCGCTCGAGCAGCCCATCGCCGGAATTCCACCGGAGGTAGCTGCTGTAGAGGAGGAGACGTGGTCGTCAATTTTTTTCCACCTCAGCCCTTGCCGCGACCTCGCCTAAGTCCGCCGTCGTCTAGTTCGTTTGCCTGCCTCGCCGCACTAGCTGGAGCCCTAGTACGTCCCCAGTAGACCCCCACCGACCACTTAGGGTTTAGTCTCGCCAGCGACGAGTACGTCGTCGACGACGACCGTGGACCGTAGATCTTGTTCTAATCGTGTGGTCCTGATCGCCCCGTACCGTTTCAGGTTTTAAGTGCCACTGACATGTGGACCCCCTTGTCAGTTGCCCCCTGCACCGCTGAGCATCACTGGGCCAGCCCATTTAGTTTCCCGCGCTGATCCAGTTAATTCAAATTAGGATTTTTCTATTTAGACTTCAAATCAATTATGTCCCTTAGTTCAAAAATCAATTCAGGGAGTTTTACAAATCCAAATTGAATGATTCCAATTTTTTTGGAAAGCTAAGAAAAACTCTATCCAAGATTGTATTTAAATCATTTCAAGTTATAGATCTCTCATAGTAAAAATAACAAGACAGAAGCTTTTGCACATTCAAACATTTTTATAAAATCAACCATAATAGCTTTTGAGTTGAGTCCAACTCTCAAAAATCACATTTAACCATACCTATCTGAATATGTAATAATATTAAGGTTTGCATGCAGTGACTTTGGACTAGTACCAAAATGATGCTATATAGGCATTTCTAGTCACTTTAAATCATTAAATATTAAACTTAAACTTATTAAAATATGATCCAACCTTTAAATCACATTCCCATATGTTAGAATATGTGGTGATGATATGTGTCCACATGATCCCATATTTTAATTGGAGAATATTAAATCTTAGTTATTTTCAATGAGTAGAAATTACTTTTCTCAAATAAAAGGAATGAAGCTAGTTAATTAAACCTTGTGATGCTTGTGATGATAATAGATCATCAAATGTGTGCCTTAGTGTGCTATGTAGACTAGTTAAGCATTGTTTGGTGATTGTGTATCCCGTATGTATTTATAGACGATAGTAACGACCAAGCTTTCGAGGAGGAGGAGTTCTACCAAGAGGAGGAGGAAGAAAACTTCAACCACTGCACTACCCAAGGCAAGCTAGCACTATACAAGTTAACCCTTGCAAGTTTTACTTGCAAGCCTGGCACTTCAAGTAAACTGAGAAAGCTAACACTTGCAAGTATTATACTAGCAAGCCATAATTAACAATGCAAGCTAACCCTTGCAAGCTAGATAACCTAAGCAAAGGCATTAGGCATGCTTTGGTTATACCATTTTGACTTATACTTACTCCAAGTTTATTTCCAAGCTTTACCTTCTTTACTTTACCAAAGTCCTTTACTTGTTTAAAGGTAGCATAAAAAGTATAAAACTTGACCTATCTAGTTAGATTTAGATATCATTTTATGGCATGAGATTGAGATTAGCATCCCATATTAGTGAACACTCTTAACTTAGTAGTGTAGAGCTAAGCCAAAACTTGATTCACTGTAGATGGGAGTACTTGGTGAAAATGACTTGTGAAAACCTTGGAATGATGAGTCATTCTATTGAGATGTTTTGACATGTGTTGAGAAACACAAATGGTTTATGATGATGAAAATGTTGAGGCATGAGCCTTAGCCCTTTTACAAAACTGATGGTTGGGTTCGGATGCGACACCATTCCAATTTTACCGTACAACCACAATACCTGAACTGGGTAAGGCTTAACCGGAAGTTTATATGCATTAGTACTAGTTCCCTCGCGGGAGAGGTTTGAGTTGAGGCTACCTCTCAATGTTGTCCACCTATGCAGTGCCCAGGATGACAGATGGTCATGGCTGGGAGGCCATACTTATAGGAGAGGTGCTTATACTCGGGTGTGTAAAGGAAATGTTATGTTTGATTATCTGCATACTAAGTATGATAATTCAGGGTTATCCCTGATAGATGTATCGAATCTTGTGGTGAAAGTGTACCACCTCTGCAGAGTGTCAAACTATTCGAATAGCCACGTCTGCGGTTATGGACAGTTGGAGTGGCCATATTGTTCCGTTGTCAGATGTTTTCAAAAAAACTTATGAAATGAATTGGGACATGACTTGACCATAACAAAGTTGTGACTGACAATTAAGTTCCCACTTAGGTGATTTCAAACTTTATTTTATCTTTCTTTGTTTCTGAACTCAGCTTCGATTTCAAACTTAACTTTACAAATGAACTTAGAATTAGCAATCCTACTAGAACTACCTTACTTGTTAGTGATAGGTTGCGTGTACTTAAAGAGTACTGATGGCGTTTGTCCCTGGCTATTCCCGTCGCCAGACTATGAAGGAGACTACCAAGAGGAAGGACCACAGGACGGCTATGATAACTAGGACTATCTTCCATCATCAGCATTGCCTGTGACCCTGAACATGGACCACACTGCTACGCTTATTATTTATTCCGGTGCTTGTTGTATTAAGACTGGATCATGAGATCCTCTATTCGTGTAAGACCTTATTATGGTTTGTAATGGATGATGTATTATGGTTTGTAATGGATGATGTATTGTGATATCCATTCGTGCAAAAATGGTAATCCTGGAATTGCGATGTATGTCATAACAGGCATCTGGGATTAAAAATCCGGGTGTTGACACGCGGTATCACATCAGTATCTCCTATCTTTTTTCCTTTTAGTAGAGTCATATCATGAATAGAGAAGTTATCATGTAGGATGGTTTGCATTATGGAAGTGTCCCCTCTCTCGTTATATATGTATCCCTTGGTGTGAGTTGCCGTTATGGAATATTAATGAGAAGTTCTATCATTTACTCTTTTGCATATCTTATATTAGTTTTCAATTCGTGGTTATATGATTGATCTTGTTGTTAGTATTGGTATCACTTTGGGATCATTGAGTTAATTTAGTTGGTTTTGGCAAACCTGGCTTGGTCAGTAGTAACATTATTTTGAGAGTTGAATGAAAATATAAAAGTACTCTTAAAGAAATATAATTTTATCATCTTTCTTGTTTTGCTCATAAGTTTAGTATTCTCTGGTTAAGATCTTTTGTGCTTCCAAGGAAGATTACATGTTTGTTTTTATCGCTTGTATGTTTGTTTGTTTCCTTCAACTCTTATACTTGCTACCCAGCCTTGCTAGCCAAAAACCTGTACTGAGAGGGAATTCTTCTCGTGCATCCAATCCTTAAACCAAAACCTATGCCATTTGTGTCCACCATACCTACCTATTAGCATTATTTATATTCCAAGTAAATTCATGTTTTTATCTACCTTCCAAATTAAACTTTTTATGTGAAAATTAGTGATTAAAGCTCTCACAAACTTGATGGCACACTTTAGTTTCTTGCACTCAATAAACTTGAACCATTGTGCCCATCTATGTTGCGTATATGCTTGTGCTTTGTAAGTTGTGAATTAGCAGAACCATGCTGTCATGGGGAATGCTTTCAACATTGCACTGTTACTTTGTACCTAGTTGATATCATGTTCTTTTGTCTATGGATGTAGTCGGTGTGAAATGAAAGGGGAGCTTGTAAGTCCATGGAGTTATGCATGTGTGTTAGAGAAACGCCTGGGCCGCCGGTCTAATCAATGCTGACATGGTGGAAACCTGCAGCGTAACCATAATGAGCATCTATGAAGCATTCTTCTTATCAAAAGGAGATAGAGATTGAGAAAAAGAGGAAAAGAAAAAAGAGATGAGAAAAGAGGAAAGAGAGAAAAAAGCACCATATTCCCATGATAAATAAGAAGATTGCTGAGATGCTTGTTGTCTACTTGCCTTGTCATTTTGATATGGGGATTCTTCCGTATCATCGGGCAAGGGGTACCCCGTTGGCGGTTCTCCATGATACATATGTGCTTACTATGAAAAGAATTTACCGGTGACTAAACTTGCGTAGCATGAGGATCAGCCCTCGTATTCAAGGGACATGAGATTTTCAACTTACATCTTGTCAAGCATATCCTCATATTTAATCACTTTAACCTTAATCACCTAAAGATGCCTATGATAGGGGCAATGAGAGATGAAAGCTTAATAAGTACCATAATTTTTTGGAGCTCTTTATGAAACTTGAACTCCCTGCTTCCCTCTACGAAGGACCTTTCTTTTACTTTTTAGTTGAGTCAGTAAACCTATTCCTTTCTATCTCAGCAAGTATTTTGAGTTGTTGTGTTTCATTCATTCATATGATGATTTATTCAATCATGTTTCTTATGTTCCTTGTTTTGCACATTGCTCTTATCTTGGTGTTTACTACTTTGAAAGCTATCATTGAAAATCAGTTATTTCTGAACTCCAGCAAATTGTCAACTATTCTTCGACCAAGAGCTAAGTTTGCCATTACCAATTATGATTCACTTTATGTATCTTTATTGTGTTTCCTTTACTTATTGCAAGTTAAGTTATATAATAGTGAGTTGTCTTCTATTATGACTTATGTATTGATGAGTGTGATGCTTCATGTCCGTATTCTTTTATCGACTCTTCACTCCATAAACCCGAGGCCATGTTTATTTAGCTGAGTTTTGCTTGGGGAAAGTGAAGTCTAAGCTTGGGGGGAGTTGATACGTCCATTTTGCATCACTATTCTATATCATAATTTACTGTTATTCATTGATATATTTCATATTAAGGGATGATACTAATGTTATTTCATCTATTTTTGCATGGTTGACGACTTTTGGAGCATGGACCGCTCCAGTCAGGATTCTGATGGAAAAGGTGCTGTTTGGAGGTAAAATTCGCGAAGATCAGAAAATCCGGGAAAATACATGGAAAATCCTATTTTTCTAGAAGACGAACGAAGCCAGAAGGGGAGGCTGAGATGGGCCACAGGGGGCCCACACCACCCCCTAGCGTGGGCCAGCCTAGGCCACGCCACCAGGTGGGGTGGCCACCCTGGTCCACCCCTAGCTCTCCCCTCTGGCGTATATTATCCTCCCGAAATCCTAAGACTTGGGGAGCGACCACAGAAAGATTCTGCCACCTCTGCGGGGCAGAAAACACCAAGAGAGAAAGATCTCTCTGGCAGACAGAATTGTGCTAGGGGAATTCCTTCCCGGAGAGGGGAGATCATCGCCATCAATACCACCATCAAGCTGGACTTCATCGGGTTCATCATCATCATCACCACCATCATCATCATCAACTCCTTCATCACCATCTCCATATCGTTGTAACAATTGGGTTGAATCTTGCATAGTTCTTAGGGGAAACTTTCCCGATGTTGATTACTCTTTGTAGTTGATGCTATTGAGTAGGACCATTGAATTATTGTTTATGTTCAGATTGTTATACATCATTATTCCATATCTGATCATGATCCATATGATGTCTTGTGAGTAGTTTGTTTTGTTCTTGAGGATGGGAGAAGTGATGTTGTTAGTAGTGGAATTGTGTTGAGAAAGATTCAATAGTTTGATATTTAAGTTGTGGTGTACTTCTTCTAGTAGTGTCATGTGAACGTCGACTACATGACACTTCACCTATATGGGCCTAGGGGAATGCATTGTGTATTTGGCTACTAATCGTAGGGGTTGCCGGATTGACAGAAACCTGAACCCCCGTTAGGAAACCATTGCACAAGGGACGCCATGGTCTTAGAGTTTAACGTTGTGGTTAGGTTTCTACCTTAATTACTTTCTTGTACTTGCGGATGCTTTCAAGGGGTATAATCACAAGTATGTATTAGTCCTAGGAAGGTTGGTACATTAGCACAGGTTCACCCACAGAACACTTAGCAAACTAAAGAAGATTAATCAACTATATGAAGCGAAAGCACTTGACGATATTCCCGTGTGTCCTCGAGAACATTTGGTCATCTTAAGTAATACAACCAGCTTGTCCTTTGCTAAATAAAGGATTGGGCCACTTGCTGCATTTATTGCTATTGTATTTTATTTAGTTGTACTTTATTTACTTGCATTATCAAAAACCCCTAAAAATCTGTTTGCTAAGTATTTGCAGAGAATTCCTGATCCATACCACTAGCCAACACCTTCTACTCCTCGTTGGGTTCGACACTCTTACTTATCGAAAATACTGCGATACACCCCTATACTTGTGGGTCATCAACTATGTATCCTATAAACCGGTCTCTCCAACTAATCACGAAGATACCGGTAAAAAGGAAACCCTATAAAGAACATACTGTTGCACATATTCCACTTGAGCTTTATGATGACGATCTACTCCACCTCAAGATGGAACACCTTTCTTGATTGCACTACCTTGTTGAAGACTTGCAAATTCCTCCCCATACTCCACTACGGTAGAGCTTCTCCTTTGGGCATATCATGTTCCCATGTCCATGATCATCATAGGATGTCAAGCTTCAAGAAAATGATTTCTTCGAGGTGAGTCATCTTGAACTTGCATATCATTTCTTTTTTCTTCATTATGTTGGTGTCTTGAAGGTACATAAGATATATCACTCTGAATTTATTCTTCAAGACACACTTGCTATAGGCTCAACCCTTTACAGACCGTTTTCTGTCCGTTGGGGAAATATCACAATAGAGACTCTGGCCTAGAGACCGGAGACTCCAGTCTGCAAACATCTCACATCGGAGATTCTGGTCCATCTCCAGACAGTCTCTGGACCCCCAATCATAATGAGCCAGGCATGTTTTCGAGGGTCAAACCAGAGACTTGCGTTAAAACTCCGGATAGAGACACCGGAGACTCCGGTCATTGCATACCGGAGATTCCGGTCCATCTCCAGATCACGCATTGAAACCTTGGTCAACACTTGATCTTCTTCACTTTCTTCTTCTCCGAACCTTGAAGCCAACATATGGTTCAAGCATTGCCGATGGACAAATCCTACAAGTAAAACTCAATGCAAACATAAGTCCATAAAGATTGCCATTAATTACCAAAACCACACATGGGGGCACGCATGCACTTTCACCATGGATCTGCCCGACGACCACTGTGCCATCGGTTTAAAGTGGGTTACAAGGTGAAAAAAATATCCTACCAACAACATTGTGGAGGATAAGGCTCGCCTAGTAGCCAAGGGATATGCTTAGTGTCATGGGGTGGATTTTGAGAAAGTTTTTACTCCAGTGGCACGGATGGAATCAGTTTGCTCCTGGCCCTTGCAACACATGGGAATTTGCAGGTACATCATATGGATGTTAAGTCTGCATTTCTCAATGGCGAACTTGCAGAGACAGTGTCCATGCTACAACCACCAGACTTAATCTAAGGTGCAGATCAAGGTAAGGTACTAAAATTGAACAACGCCTTGTACGGGCTTAGGTAGGCCCCTCACGCGTGGAATGTGAAAATGGATGCTTCTCTGATCAAGCTTGGATTCAGTCACAGTGAACTAGAACATGTAGTGTACATAAGAGGTGGTGATCGCTCCTATCTGCTGGTGGGGGTTTATGTGGATGATCTTGTCATCATAGGAACCAACGAGCATGACATCAAAGACTTCAAGACTGAGATGCATCATTTGTTCAAGATGATTGACCTCGGCTTACTGTCCTATTACTTGGGCATAGAATTTCAATAGAGTAATAGGGAGATCAAGGTGTGCTAGAGCAAGTTATGCCAAGAAAATCCTTGAAAATGCAGGCATTGATTCGTGCAACGCCAGTGTAACTCCTATAGAGTGTCGTCTCAAGATCAGGAAGAAGGATGGCACTGAATCTGTCGGTGCAACAATGTATAGAAGTGTCATTGGAAGTGATGGCCCAAAATATATCAAGCTCGTTGGGGAACCCCAAGAGGAAGGTATGATGAGCACAACAACAAGTTTTCCCTCAGTTATGAAACCAAGGTTATCGAACCAGCAGGAGCAAGGAAACACCTCCAAGGTGTTGTTTCCAACTTGAAATCCTGCACAACACAACCACATAATTTTTCCCCCAACCTACAGTGAGGTTGTCAATCTCACCGGTTTTGCTGAAAACAAAGGATTAAACGTATTGTGTGGAAGATAGTAATTGCTTGCAGAAAGTAAACAAAAAATAGTAAATAGTTTATTGTAGATTGATGGTAAAATAAAGGACCGGGGTCCATAGTTCACTAGTGGTGATTCTCCTTAAGATATATGACATGTTGGGTGAACAAATTACAGCAGGGCAATTGACAAACATCGAGAAAGCATACATGCATATACTAATCATCTTGACTCCTACGAGATTTGATTGGGCATTACAACATTATACATAGACCATAATCCAACTGCATCTATGACTAATAATCCACCTTCAGGTAATCAACCGACCCCCCTCCAGTATTAAGTTGCAAGCAACAGATAATTGCATTAAGCATTGTGTGTAAAGTAAACAATACGATTGTTGTATGAACAAAGGATTGCTGTTTTCTCCCTAGTAGCAACATCACATCTAGTACCTTAGTGATTTTTGTCACTTCCCCAGATTACTAGAGGCATGAACCCACTATCGAGCATAAATACTCCCTCTTGGAGTTGCTAGCATCTACTCGGCCAAGATATCTACTAACAACGGAGAGCATGCAGGATCACAAATAACAAAGACATGATATAATCAATAATCAATCTAAAATAGCATCTCAATATCCATCGGATCTCCACAAACACAACATGTAGGATTACAAATAGATGATCTTGATCATGAACGGAGCTCACAAGATCTAACCATGGTAGCACAAAGGAGAAGAACCAACCATATAGCTACTACATGGACCCGTAGTCCAGGGATGAACTACTCATGCATCACACCGGAGGCAGTCATGGTGATGAAGAAGGCCTCCAGGGTGAATTCTCCCATCCGGCAGGGTGCCGGGAAGAGCTTTAGATCCCTCCCGATTTAGGGATGGAGATGACGGCAGCTACATACTCTTTCATGGAATTTTGATCCGGTCCTTAGGGTTTCTGTATCGGAGGCGGTATAGGCAAAAGGTGAGGCCGAGGGGGTGCCCTAGGCGGCCGCACCACCTACTGGCGCGGGCCAGGCCTGGCCGCGCGGCCAGGTGGTGTGGCCGACCCCTGGCCCCTCTCCGTCTCGTATTCTGGCTCCGTGTCCCCCTCAGTGAAATATTGACTTTGGCTTTTGTCCCGTCCAATTCCGAGAATATTCATTTTCTGACTTTCCTGGAACCAAAAACAACAGATAACAGGCAGCTGGCACTGTGGCATCTTGTTAATAGGTTAGTCCAAGAAAGTGTATAAAATTACTCCAAAGTGTGGACAAAACATAAGAAAGTAGATATAAAACAAGCATGGAACATCGAAAATTATAGATACGTTTGCAACGTATCAACATCCCCAAGCTTAACTCCTGCTCGTCCTCGAGTAGGTAAGTGATAAAAAGAAAGAATAATTTTTGAGGTGACATGCACCACCATAAACTTAATCAAAGTATTTTTAAAACATTGATATCTGGGATCATAAACTTTAACATAGCATGAACGATATAGTTCTAACAATAAGACATAACAACCAACTATGTTGTAACATGAAAAGGTACAAACAAAAGATTCATGAATAACAATGCTTTGCAAGATGTTTGTTTATTTCACATAAAGAAATAATAATGAGAATGGTATTCAGCTTGTCCCTTATAGAGTAGCAAAACATAAATGCATAGGACACCTTCAAAGTTCATAAGGGTGACTAGATACAAATAGTTTAAGAACAAGCAATATCAACATTATGAATCAATCAACAAGTCTTGGGACAATGCACATTAAACTAAGAATGGCCACTATGCTCTCTCAATAGGTGCATAAAGATAGAAGATGGGGACTCAACATAAAAGTAAAATAAAGGCCTTCATAGAAGGAAGCAGGGATTCAAGTCTCATAAAGAGCTTCCAAAAATTATGGTACTTATTAGCTTTAAGCTCTCATTGCCCCTATCATAAGCATCTTTAGGTGATGAAGGTTAAAATGACACAACTAATAAGATATGCTTGACAAGTTATAAGTTGAAATCTCATGCCTCTTACTTACGAGTACCGGACCTCATGCTACTCACATTCAGTCACAAGTAAGCTCTTGTCATTGTAAGTACATATGTATCATAGAGAACCGCAAACGGGGTGCCCCTTGCACATGATACATGAGCTATCCCATAATCAAAATGACAAGGCAAGCAGACAATGAGCATCTTAGCGATCTTTTTATTTGCTATTTGCATAGGTTTTTATTGAGGATGCTTCATAGAATGCTCATTATGGTTATGCTGCAAGTTTCCACCATGATTAGGCATGGCTTAGGCTAGCGGCCCAGGCGTTTCTCTAACACACATACAAACTCCATGATCTTACAAGTTCCACTTTTATTTCACACCACTAGGATCCATAACAAAAGAATCATGATATCAACAGAATAATAAGTGCAATGTTGAAAGCGTTCCCCATGATACATGGTTCTGCTAACTTCAACTTATAAAGCGCAAGCATATATGCAACAGAGATGGACACAATGGTTCAAGATTATTAAGTGCAAGAAAGTAAAGTGTGCCATCAAGTTCGTGAGAGCTTTAATCACTAATTTTCACATAACAAGTTTAATTCGGAAGGTAGATAAAAACATGAATATACTTGGAACAGAAAATGCTAATAGGTAGGTATGGTGGACTCTTTGGAATAACTTGGTTTTATTTGGAGTTGGATGCATGAGTGGAACTCATACTTGGTTATGGAGGCTAGCAAAAGACTGGGAGCGACCAACTAAGAGAGCAATAATGGCCATAATCATGCAAAGCGACAAAACATCATTAATTAAAGCATAAAGTGATATTGCAAGTCGAAAACTAAAGGATCATAAAGGCTATGGTGACTTAGGATAGTCATAACATGGTGTGAGCATGCGCCAAGTCAACCCAAATAAAGCATCAAAGGAGAATACCACAATACTATGCTTTAATATGCTAAAACAACACATGATTCTTTCAAGGCACATTAAGCAATCTAAATTGTTTATAACATGTCATGCTACAGCAAAAATCACTAAGCATAAAGCCAAAACAATATCAAGCATGACATGACAAATCATAGGCCACAGTCGAAAACAAGCTCCTTTTTACCACTTAAGCATGGACTTTTCCTACTCTTTTCCAATACAAACCAATCTTATTTGAAAACTAATGCATGAATGAGGGGGTCCAACCAATTTATTCAAGCAAACTAAGCAAACCAAGGAAACGAAAACTAAAAACAAAAATAAAGACTGATACGTTGCTAACGTATCTATAATTTTGATGTTCCATGCTTGTTTTATATCTACTTTCTTATGTTTTGTCCACACTTTGGAGTACTTTCTATAAACTTTCTTAGACTAACCTATTAACAAGAGACACAATGCTAGTTGCCTGTTTTCTGCTGTTTTTTGGTTCCAGGAAAGTCAGAAAATGAATATTCTCGGAATTAGACCGGACAATAGCCAGAGTCGATATTTTACAGGAAGACTCACGGAGCCAGAAGACGAGACGGAGAGGGGCCACAGGGCGGCCACCCTATTTGGTGGTGCGGGCTAGCCCTGGCCACGCCACCAGGTGGTGTGGGCCCCTTGGTAGCCCATCGACCTTGCCTCTTCGCCTATAAGATGCCTCCCGATGCAAAAACCCTAAATAGTCAAGCCTCCAGCCACGAAAAGTTCCGCAGCACACCGCCACCAAAGGGGAGATTGACGGGACAGAAAGTCTCTGTTCCGGCACCCTGCCGGGACGGGGAAGTGCCCCCGGAGCCATCTCCATCGATCTCCACCACCATCTCCATCACCATTGCTGATTCCCATGACGAGGAGGGAGTAGTTCTCTCTTGAGGCTAAGGGTTCTACCGGTAGCTATGTGTTCATCTCTCTCTATGCATGATCTTATCAAGATCATGAGCTTGTAATCTATAGATCTACCTTGCTACTCAAGTGCTTTATTACATCTCTGCTCTCCCCATGTGTGTGAAAGTGAAAGCGTGCACACCATGGTGGCACTTAGGCTAGAGATTACAAATACTTGTTATGAGTTATATTTGGAGTTTGATGTCTTTATGAAATTGTGGTGTTTGTTGGAACCATCTAGTGCTCAAGGTGACAGTGTGGGGTTTTCTAGATGGGAAAGGCTTACTTTGAGGTGTGCTGTTATAGCCCTACCATCGATTAGAGTGTCCAACCGGAGATTAGTTAAGAGTAGTATCATGAAGAGAAGATATTTATATGAGAGTGTTCACTAGTGAAAGTATGATCCCTAGGCCTTGTTTCTAAACATTGAAACACCGTTTGCTTTTAGTCTCTTCCACTCCATCAAGTTATTTTCTAGCACCATTACCACTTATAATTAGCCATACCACTTGTATTTCATTATCTCTTCGCCGAACTAGTGCACCTATACACCTGACAAGTGTATTGGGTGTGTTGGGGACACACGAGACTTCTTGTATCTTGATTACAGGATTGCTTGAGAGGGAGTATCTTTGACCACTTCCTCCCTGAGTTTGATAAACCTTGGGTGATCCACTTAAGGGAAAACTTGCTGATGTTCTACAAACCTCTGCACTTGGAGGCCCAACAACTGTCTACAAGAATAGAAGTGCCTAGACATCAAGCTCTTTTCTGGCACTGTTGCCGGGGAGGTAAGGTAAAAGGTACTCACATCCTCCGGTGTGAGTGCTTGAAGTTATTTCCTTTAGATTCTGCATTTTTGTCTTTTTGTTTCTTGTTTTCACTAGTTAGGCTTAATGGAAAACAACAACAAAATTAGAGAGCTTTATAGTATTTATCTTGAGTTAGGACATGAGGTGTTTGAAGAGAAAATTTAAAAAAACTATGGAACTTTATTTGCATGCTAATAGCAATGTTGTTAGTATGAATTCTTTGGACACCATTATTGCTAATGCTATGGAAAATTCTAAGCTTGGGGAAGCTAGTTTTTATGAAAATGATCTTTTTAGTCCCCCAAGCACGGAGGAGAAAATTTACTTTGATCATACTATGCCTCCAATATATGATGATTACAATGATGAATATGATATTTTTAGTCCACCTACTATTGAGGAGAAAATTCATTATGATTACAATATGCCTCCTATATTTGATGATTATGGTGATGAGAATAATAATGATAGCTATTTTGTTGAATTTGCTCCCACTACAATTAATAAGAATGACTATGTTTATGAGGGGAGTATTAATTCTTTTATGCATGTAGCTCATGATAAGAATGTTTTATGTGATAGTTATACTGTTAATTTTATTCATGATGCTAGTGAAAGTTATTATGAGAGAGGGGAACATGGTTTTATGTATCTCAACAATATTAAGTTCCCCTCTTTATGTTGAAAGTCTTGAAGTTGCACTTGTTTTGCTTTACTATGCTTGTTGATTTGTGCTTTCATGACTTGTTTATTTACAAGATTCCTATGCATAGGAAGTGGGTTAGACTTAAATGTGCTATGAGTTTGCTTCTTGATGCTCTCTTTTACTTCAATTCATATTTCTTATGTGAGCATCTTCTCAAACTATCATGCCTAACTTAAAGGCGTTAAAGAAAAGTACTTATTGGGAGATAACCCAAAAGTTTTATATGAGTCTTGGAGTTTATTACTTATCCTTTTTATTTGCTTTTTGTGCCAAGCGTAACCTCTAATGAGAGAGAAGTAATGATTGGGAAAGTTGCTGTCCCGAAACAGATTTTTGTGCTTCACCGTAAAAATTTGTGTAAAATGTCTGTGGGTCCTTTTGAGGCGTGAAGTTTTGTGCTTCTGTTCCAGGTTGTTATCTAACTTTCGTTAGTCAATACTTTTCGATTTGAGCAACATAAAGTCTTTGAATTTTTTTGTCTTTACCTGCTGGTCTGTTTTGATAGATTTCTGCCATTATTTGCATTTGCTTCTTGTTGGTTCCTTTTTGAGTTCTTTTGGGGAATTGAGCTTTTTGAGGGAAGTGCTATAGTAGCTAGTGTTCTAATGGAAGTTTTGTTGGTGTTGGAACTGAACCCAAAGACTTATTATCTTGAGTGCACTAATGTTGCTAATTAATATTGTGTGAAGTTTTGTATGAAGGAAAATTTTCAGATGTTAATGAAAGAATGATGTAATGAGATGAAGAATGGACTAAATCTCAAGCTTGGGGATGCCACCCCGTGCCACCCCAAGAAATATTCAAGAGGTACAAGCGTCAAAGCTTGGGCATGCCCAAGGCATCCCCTTCTTCATCAATAAAAATCCCAGGTTTCTTCCAAACACTTCATTTTTATTGTTTCATACACAGTTGTGTTGTTCTTGGAGCGTCTTCGTTTTCATTTTTAGTTTTATTTTGTTTGGTTTTCTTAAATAAGTTGGTTGGATCCCAACACACTTATTTTGGATAGAGACACACCCCGTTATTCATTGTTTAGAACACTCTAGTTTTCATTCTTATTGTTTTGTGAGTGTTCTCTTTTGCTAGCACTGTGTTTTTCCTTAGTTTTCTTGTGCTTTCATCTTATAACTTTTTAGTTCTTCTTTGTTGATTTGTGAGACAAGCTCGCTGATCTTAATTTATTATTATCTTTGTGAGTTGTTTCAAATAGGTTGATTTGGATTGGAAAAGAGTAGGAAAGTTCATGCTTAAGTGGTAAAGAGAGCTTGTTTTTGACTGTGGCCTATGCTTTGTCATGCCATGCCCGATATTGTTTTGGCTTTATGCTTAGTATTCTTTGCTGTAGCATGACATGTTATAAACAATCGAGATTGCTTAATGTGCCTTGGAAGGATCATGCGTTGTTTTAGCATATTAAAGCATAGTATTGTGGTATTCTCCTTTGATGCTTTATTTGGGTTGACTTGACGCATGCTCACACCATGTTATGACTATCTCAAGTCACCAAGCCTTTATGATCCTTCAGTTTTCAACTTGTAGTATCACTTTATACTTTGATCAATGATGTTTTGTCGCTCTGCATGATTATGGCCATTATTGCTCTCTTAGTTTGTCGCTCCCAGTGTTTTGCTAGCCTCCATAACAAAGTATGAGTTCCACTCATGCATACAACTCCCTAAACCAAGTTATTCCAAAGAGTCCACCATACCTACCTACTAGCATATGCTATTCCAAGTATATTCATGCTTTTGTTTACCTTCCAAATTAAACTTGTTATGTGAAAATTAGTGATTAAAGCTCTCACGAACTTGATGGCACACTTTACTTTCTTGCAATTAGTAAACTTGACCCATTGTTTCAATCTTTGTTGCGTATATGCTTGTGCTTTATAAGTTCAAATTAGCAGAACCATGTATCATGGGGAACGCTTTCAACATTGTGCTTGTACATTGTACCCCGTTGATATCATGTTCTTTTGCTTATGGATCCTGGCGGTGTGAAATAAAAGTGGAACTTGTAAGATCATGGAGTTTGTATGTGTGTTAGAGAAACGCCTGGGCCGCTAGCCTAAGCCATGCCTAATCATGGTGGAAACTTGCAGCATCACCATAATGAGCACTCTATGAAGCATCCTCAATTAAAACCTATGCAAATAGCAAATGAAAAGATCGCTGAGATGCTTATTGTCTGCTTGCCTTGTCATTTTGATTATGGGATAGCTCCTGTATCATGTGCAAGGGGTACCCCGTTGGCGGTTCTCTATGATACATATGTACTTACAATGATAAGAGCTTACTTGTGACTAAAGTTGAGTAGCATGAGGTTCGGTCTTCGTAAGTAAGGGGCATGAGATTTCAGCTTATAACTTGTCAAGCATATCCTCTTAGTTGTGTCACTTTAACCTTAATCACCTTCAAGATGCTTATGATAGGGGCAGTGAGAGATGAAAGCTAACAGTACCATAATTTTTGGAAGCTCTTTATGAAACTTGAATCCCTACATCCTTCTATGAAGGCCTTTCTTTTACTTTTATGTTGAATCTCCACCTTCTACCTTTATGCACCTACTTTGAGAGCATAGTGGCCATTCTTAGTTCTATGTGCATTGTCCCAAGACTTGTTGATTGATGCATAACTTTGATATTGGTTGTTTTAAACTACTTGTATCTAGTCACTCTTATGAACTTTGAAGGTGTCCTATGCATTTATGTTTGCTACTCTATGAGGGACAAGTTGAATGCCACTATGCTATGTTTTCTTTATGTGACACAAACAAACGTCTTGCGAAGCGTTGTTATTCATGAAACTTTTGTTTGTGCCTTTTCATGTTACAACATAGTTGTTATGCCTTATTGCTAGAACTTTATCTTTCATGCTATGTTGAAGTACTATGATCCCAGCTATCAATGTTATAAATGCCTTGATCAAGATTGTGATGGTGCATGTCACCTCAAAAATTATTCTTTCTTTTTATCACTTACCTACTGATACGTCCATTTTGCATCACTATTATATGTCATAATTCACTGTTATTCATTGATATATTTCGTATTGAGAGGTGTTATTTCATCTATTTTTGCATGGTTGATGACTTTTGGAGCATGGACCGCTACAGTCAGGATTCTGATGGAAAAGGTGCTGTTTGGAGGCAAAATTTGCGAAGATCAAAAAATCCAGGAAAATATACGGAAAATCCTATTTTTCTAGAAGACGAAGGAAGCCAGAAGGGGGGGCTGGAGATGGGCCATAGGGGGCCCACACTACCCCCTGGAGCGGGCCACACTAGGCCGCTCCACCAGGTGGTGTGGTCGCCCTGGTCCACCCCTGACACTCCCCTCTGGCGTATATTATCCTCCCGAAACCCTAAGACTCGGGGAGCGACCACAGAAAGATTCTGCCGCCTCTGCGGGGTGGAAAACACCAAGGGAGAAAGATCTCCGGCAGACGGATTGCTGCCGGGGGAATTCCTTCCCGGAGAGGGGAGATCGTCGCCATCAACACCACCATCAAGCTGGACTTCATTGGGATCATCATCATCATCACCACCATCATCACCATCAGCACCCTCATCACCATCTCCATATTGCTGTAACAATTGCGTTGAATCTTGCATAGTTCATAGGGGAAACTTTCCCGGTGTTGATTACTCTTTGTAGTTGATGCTATTGATTGAACCGTTGAATTATTGTTAATGTTCAAATTGTTATACATCATCATTCCATCTCTGATCATGATCCATATGATGTCTTGTGAGTAGTTCGTTTTTTTCTTGAGGACATGGGAGAAGTCATGTTGTTAGTAGTGGAGTTGTGTTGAGAAAGATTCAATGGTTTGATATTTAAGTTGTGGTGTACTTCTTCTAGTGGTGTCATGTGAACGTCGACTACATGACACTTCACCTATATGGGCCTAGGGGAATGCATTGTGTATTTGGCTACTAATCGTAGGGGTTGTCGGAGTGATAGAAACCTGAACCCTCGTTAGGAAACCATTGCACAAGGGACGTAAGGGTCTTAGAGTTTAAAGCTGTGGTTAGGTTTCTACCTTAATTACTTTCTTGTACTTACAGATGTTTACAAGGGGTATAATCACAAGTATGTATTAGTCCTAGGAAGGTCGGTACATTAGCACAGGTTCACCCACACAACACTTATCAAGCTAGAGAAGATTAATCAACTAAATGAAGCGAAAGCACTTAACAGTCTTCCCATGTGTCCTCGAGAACGTTTGGTCATCTTAAGTAATACAACCGGCTTGTCCTTTGCTGCATAAAGGATTGGGCCACTTGCTGCATTTATTCCTACTGTCTTTTATTTACTCGTACTTTGTTTACTTGCTTTATCAAAAACCCCTAAAATCTGTTTGCTAAGTATTTGCAGAGAATTCCTGATCCATACCACTAGTCAGCACCTTCTACTCCTCGTTGGGTTCAACACTCTTACTTATCGAAAATACTGCGATACACCCCCTATACTTGTGGGTCATCAAGACTATTTTCTGGCGCCGTTGCCAGGGAGTGAAGCGCTATTGGAAATTGGAACTGGTAAAGGAAACATCTACTGTGAGTATTGTTTACTTCTGCTAGTTGCTTTACTTTCGTTATGGATAATTCGCTAAGTTTCTTATTTGGTAATGCTACTACCACTTCTAAGGTAGTAGATAAACCACCACCTGCTGGGAATGATGTTTTCAAAATACCTACAAGAATTATTGATCATGTTATGGATAACTACTATATTGGGGATGGAATAGTCCATCCCGGTGATCATTTACTCTTTATACACGAATTATGTGGGTTGTTCAAGTGTGCAGGTATTACTACAGATCAAGTTAAGAAGAAGTTATTCTCATTATCGCTGAAAGGAAGAGCTGAGGACTGGTATAAGCTGTTGAAGAATGGTCAAGCTCTGGAATGGGAGGAAATAGTGCCTCTCTTTTATTCAAAGTTTTATCCTCCTAGTGAGATTCATAAAGATCGGAATCAAATATACAACTTTTGGCCTCTTGATGGAGAGAGTACAACTCAAGCTTGGGGGAGATTGAAGTTACTAATGCTCAAATGTCCCATTCATGAGCTCCCCAACAATATTATTATCAATAACTTTTATGCAAGGCTTTCTTTTCATGACAAGGATTTATTGGATGCTTCTTGTGCTGGATCATTCACTCACATGGAAGAAGAAGCTAAGTGGGATCTTCTGGACCATATTCAAGACAATGCTGAAGCTTGGGAGAATGACAAAGGTAGAAAGTCAGGTATAAATTATGATTATGAATGCATTGAATATTTTATGGGAACTGATGACTTTTAAAATATTAGTAATGCTTATGGTCTTGATTTGCAAGTTATTACGAATTGCTTTAGAGCTTTTGCTTCCTATATTGAAATTCCAAAAAGGGGATGGAATAAGTACCATGCACCTTATAAACATATTGTTGACTATGTTCCTGTTGGGATCACTGAGTGTTGCACTATTGATCACATCTTACCTAAGCCTTACATCGGGAAGATTCCCTTCCCAGATAAGGTAAAGGATCATCCTATGATAACTAATGTAATCACTAAAAGTGAAAAGAGAACTGTAAAACCTGATGAACAAATAAATGTTGAACCTGTGGTAGAAATTGTGAAAGACCTTGTCACTAAAAGCATAAAAGATGGGCACATAGTTTTTTGTGAGGATGCTTCTAATATTGTTTCACATCCTAGTAGAGCTAAAAAACCTAGTGTCCCTGTCCTTTCCGTTAGAATTGGTGATCATTGCTATTATGGTTTATGTGATATTGGTGCAAGTTCCAATGCTATTCCTTATGAGCTTTACAGAGAAATTATGCATGAAATCGGTCCCTGCGAATTGGAAGAGATTGATGTGGTTATTCACCTTGCTAATAAAGAGACCATCTCTCCAATTGGCATTGTACGAGATGTGGAAGTTCTTTGTGGTAAGATTAAGTATCCCGCTGATTTTCTAGTACTCGGTTCAGCTGCTAGTAAAACTTATCCTATCATTTTTGGTAGACCTTTCTTGAGTACTTGTGGAGCTATTATAGATTGCAAAAGGGAGAAAATCTTGACTAAGTTTGCTGGGGAATCTAATGAGTTTAATTTCTCGAAATTTGCTAAAGAACCGTGTGAAGAGGAAACCCATAATGAGGATTTTAGAGTTGAACAACTAGCTTCTATTTCTCTTGCTCCTAACAATGCTTTGCAGCAATTCATGGAAGATCACAAAAGTGAGATCTTCATGGAAGAAAGGAACGAGATTGACGAGATTCTCCGTTGTCAACCCAAGATGCTAAAGCACGACTTGCCTATAGAAGACTTGGGTACCACGTTACCACCTAAAAAGGATCCGGTCTTTGATCTAAAACCTCTCCCTGATGATCTTAAATATGCTTATATTGATGATAAAAAGATATATCCTATTATTATTAGCGCTAAACTTTGAGGGAAGGAAGAAGAAAGGTTATTGGATGTTTTGAGGAAACACCGAGGAGCTATGGGTTATACTCTGGATGATTTAAAAGGGATTTCACCTACTATATGTCAGCATTCTATCAACATAGAACCAGATGCAAAGCCAGTAGTAGAGCACCAACGACGTTTAAATCCTAGGATGAAGGAAGTGGTACGGAATGAGGTATTGAAACTCCTTGATGCTGGTATTATTTACCCTATTGCTGACAGTGAATGGGTTAGTCCTGTCCGTTGTGTTCCTAAAAAAGGAGGTATTACCATTGTTCCTAATGATAATGATGAGCTTATTCCTCAAAGAATAGTAGTAGGCTATAGGATGTGCATTGATTTTAGAAAAGTCAATAAAGTTACTAAGAAAGATCATTACCCGCTTCCTTTTATTGATCAAATGTTGGATAGGTTGTCTAAAAAGACCCATTTTTGTTTTCTTGATGGTTATTCTGGTTTCTCTCAAATTGCTGTTAAACAACAGGATCAAGAAAAAACTACTTTTACTTGCCCTTATAGAACTTATGCTTATAGACGTATTCCCTTTGGTTTATGTAATGCTCCTGCTACTTTTCAAAGGTGCATGTCTGCTATCTTTCATGGTTTTTGTGAGGAAATTGTAGAAGTGTTCATGGATAAATTTTCTGTCTATGGAACTTCTTTTGATAATTGTATGCACAACCTTGATAAAGTTTTGCAGGGATGTGAAGAAACTAATCTTGTTCTTAATTGGGATAAATGCCACTTCATGGTTAATGAAGGGATTGTCCTTGGGCATAAAGTTTCTGAAAGAGGTATAGAAGTTGATAGAGCTAAGTTGAGGCAATTGAGAAGATGCCATGCCCAAGAGACATCAAAGGTATTCGTAGTATCCTTGGTCATGTTGGTTTCTATAGAAAGTTCATTAAAGACTTTTCTAGAATATCAAAACCCCTCACTAATCTTCTTCAAAAATATGCACCCTTCGTTTTTGATGATGATTGTAAGGGAGCTTTTGAAACTCTTAAGAAGGTTTTAACTACAGCCCCTATTGTTCAACCACCCGATTGGAGTTTACCCTTTGAAATAATGTGTGATGCTAGTGATTTTGCTGTAGGTGCTGTCCTTGGGCAATGAATTGATAAAAAGTTAAACGTTATTCATTATGCTAGTAAGACTTTAGACGCTGCTCAAAGGAATTATGCTACTACTGAAAAAGAATTTCTAGCTATCGTTTTTGCTTGTGATAAGTTTAGAACCTATATTGTAGACTAAAAAGTCACCATTCATACTGATCATGCTGCTATTAAATACCTTATGACAAAGAAAGACGCTAAGCCTAGGCTTATTAGATGGGTGATGCTTTTACAAGAATTTGATCTACATATAGTAGATAGGAAAGGTGCTGAAAACCCTGTAGCTGATAATTTATCTCGATTGGAAAACATCTCTTTTGACCCTATGCCTGTTAATGATAGTTTCCCAAATGAGCAGTTAGCTGCAGTAGGGATAAGCTCGCGAGGAAGACCTTGGTATGCTGATTATGCTAACTTTATTGTCTCCAAGTATTTGCCTCCAACTTTTACAACTCAGCAAAGAAGGAAGTTCTTCTATGATTTGAGGCACTATTTTTGGGGAATGTTCGTTTGCGGTACCAAAGTTGGTGGGTGAGCGCACCGAGGTACCCGAGTTGCCATCCATCGCGCGGAGGGACCATAGTAGCTTCGCCAATTGTGCAGAAGGGAAAAATGGGGGTGAATACAAATCTAACGGCCAAACAGTCGTTTGAACCAGACGAAAAACGGTTAAACTCAAATGCCGCCGTTAGGTCAACTCTTCTTGGCCCGCCATGTCAGTATTCCCCGTTATCTTTTGCGGTAGTGGACTAGCTTACCCCTGCGTGGACCAGATCCCTAAGCGGACGAGATCTATTTCTTTGCTCTGCTCTGGTCTTCTCCCCTGCTCCCCTCCCCATAACATTTGCTTAGCTCCGGCTGCTCGTCTCAGATCGGAGTTCGCACTTGCTCTAATTTGCGTCTCCGCCATGTCCGGTCAACCTCCCACGCCTCTAATCGAAGCTCGCAGCCGTCGCTGTTGCATCGTCCGCTGTATCGGAGCTTCGCGTCCCCGAACTAATATCTCGCCTCTGGCTAGTCCTTCTCGCACGGTGGAGTGCGTCCCGTCGGGCGATCCAGGCATGCGACCGGCCTCGGGAAGTTGCGTGCTGCCGCGCACCCCAGGCATGGTAGCCCTGGCACAGCAGTTCAACGACCACGCTCTCATGGCCACCGTGCTGGGCGTCCGTCCTGCCGTGTCGCCGGCAGAGTTGCTGTCGGCTTTCAGGTCTCGTTTTGGGATCAGACGAAATGAGGTCAACATTGAGGTATGCGCGCCGCCATTCGATTTTTTCGTCCGGTTCGAGCACAGCTCAGACACCGAGCGCGTTATGCATTCTTCCCATTCTTTCGAGTGCTGCGGGGAGAAAATGAGATTCATGCGTTGGCATCGCGCCTGTGGGTGGGACGATCGCTTGGGGCAGCTTCGTTTCTTCTCCAAACTCGGCTTTGACGGCCTCCCATTGGATGCTTGGGAGCCGGAGGCCCTCAAGCAGGTCGTCAGTAGCCTTGGTGGAGAACTGGTGGACATTGTGCCACCGAGCGACAGATGGGTCATCGAGGTAAAGGCATGGCTGAAAGATCCTGACGCCGTTCCTAAGATATACGAGGTGCAGATTCCAAGCAGGGCAGGGCGACAGCTTTGCTGGAAGCACCCGGTCATCATCCACCTAGAGGAGGTTCTGGACTTGGTACATGGCATTCAGGGCCCCGAAGAGGCTGCCAGAAAGCGCCCTCGTCGCCTGCAGTGTTGTCCTGGAAGGATCGATAGCACATGACCGCCACCATTTCGAGACGGGGCACACAGTTTTGGTGGGGGACCGGGCTTGGACGAGTTGGTTGTTCTGATTTCCCTCGAGTGAAGACAGAGCTCTAGTGAATTGCCGTGGTATGTGTGGCTAATGAATTTTTAGTATGGAGAGCGTAGCAGAAAGTTAGCATCAACTAAAAATGTGTAATAGTTTGACTCGATGTAGTACGTGTGTGTAATAGTTTGAAGTAGTATGTGTGTGTAATAGTTTGAATCGATGTAGTATGTGTGGGTAATGAATTTGATGTAGTTTGTGTGCGTGTAATAGTTTGAATCGATGTAGTTGAACACCATGCTTTATAATTTATGTGAATAACCAAGGACAACCTCATGAAAAGAGGGTGGTCTGGCAATGAGCAATGTTAATTCTGTGGATGCCAGGAAAATGTAGTCCATCTCCTCTTCAAGTACTCCCTCCATTTCAAAATATAAGATGTTTTAGCTTTGTGAATGGAGCGTATCTAGACATCTTTTAGTGATGGTGCTTTCTAAACCTAGATGAACCTACATACTAAAAGGGGACTAGATACACTTCATTCACAAAGCTAAAACATCTTATACTTTGAAACGGAGGGAGTACAAGGTAGCTACATTTGTAACACGTTGAAATGCAGGACCATTTTGCAGGCAACACAAGACAAAGGAAAAATGGTTTACAGCACAGACAGCAGACGCAAAATCTGTAGTCTGGGATAAAAAGATGCCAGTTAACTGGATTGAACCACAACTAGTAATTGAAGGAAATAGGTACTTGATAGTATTTGCTTACAATAGTAGTACTTCCATACAAAAGGGTCTTATACCGGCACAAAAGTGGGATAAACTTCCTAGTAATTTATAGAACAATTCGTCAGCATTTCATCTACAAAAGGCATTCTTCAGTCTGAACTTAACTATTCTACACTAAAGAAACTACAGATCTCCACCAGAAAAGTTGGCTGACCAATTTCCTTGAGAGGACATAAGTTCTTTGATCATTTAACCCAAACTGATCTATTGCCTTCCCGCCAAACTACAAGAAATCTGCATCGTTCATGCACGAGCGATTTGCGTGCGCCAGTCCCGGTTCAGTTGGACCATCCACGCCGGCAACGATTTCTTTGAAACTGAAATTCGACATCTCCTTCTCGGGATCGTAGGTCCGTGTAAACTCGAACCTGAATTCCGGGGCTGAGCTGATGCCTGCCGCCGGCTCCGGCTGTCGAACAATCCAGCATGCTGAGTGTAGAAGCTTGGTCGCTGCCACGGTACGGCCTTCGACGGTGCGTAGGATGGAGCGTCTCTGCCGCAGACGGCGTGCTCCCAGCCTACCCCACTGAGGTAAGGTAGTCCGTGCCGAAGCGTGGACGCGAGAGTTCCCAGACCTTGGCGCTGCCCTGTTCGAGGGTGTGTACCCTCGGTGGCGGCATGCTCTCATGAACGATTTGATACGTACCTTGTTCCCATTGCCTAGAGCATGCCGTAATGCTGCCGCGCGATTTCTCCACATCGCTCTCTTGGCCCTGCTTGCTGCATCTGGCGCCGACAACGACGCAGTCGTCGCCGCGGCCGATTCAGCACATTCGGGGAAATCATCCGCCTGGCAGGGCAATGGGAGACCGGCCTTGAAGTAGAGCTTCATGGCCTGCCTTAGAGGGGCTAAATACCCCAGATTCAGCGGCTGTCGCGGCGGCGGCGGCTTAGACGGGGCCATGTTACCCTAGTTGGTGCGGCACGGAGGAGCTGCACAAGGTGAACTGTGGTTAGTCGGAGAAGGGGAGTGAAAGACTGACAGTAGGTTTGGACTACGGGCACGCGTGAAAATAACCATTTCCCATTTCCTTAGAGGGTAATAATTCGACACTCATTGCATTAACAACTCAATCTTTATTTCCCTTCTCAGCATAAGAGTGCGAACATATCAAAAAAGATTGGTCGTGGCTATCCACCTCATCGGGCAATGTACTAGGACAGGTAGGAGACGGGACCGGGTTTCATTTTAGAAATGTTGATGACTGTGCCCTTATTTTTATATGATATTATTTATATGCCACCATGTACCGTCGAGTGTAGCAACACCATCAAAAACAGGGGATAACGACGTGACATGTTTTATTTTTTTAAAGGGCATCAGAAACAGGGGATGCCGACGTGGCATGTTTTCTGACTGGCAGGCCCGCCCCCTCCACCTTCGACGGCGCACATCCCAGGTTCGAGGGGTGGTGCCGCCCACCAACACATTATTGTGCAATTTTCCATGTGGGACCTGAATTCCGGCGCTGAGCTGATGCCCGTGTCGAACATAGAGAATTCTGAAAGAACTACTAAAAATAAATACTTTGAATTCTAGAAGTACTAAATTTAAATACATTACAATTTTGTCTGAAAGGTAATACACATTCTGATTATCGAAATAATATAAATACAGTACAAATTTCTACTTCGAAAAGTAGACCTGAAAATGCTAGCAAATAACCTATGATGAATTTATGATTCATTCTCCCCTATATATTTCGTCGTCGTCGGCTCCCGCGTGCTGCAACACATGTTCAGAGAACTCTCTCCGTCTGCAGTGTGTTGCCAGTATCTCGTACAGAGGGTAAGGCCTCGGTGTATGTTCCTGACTTAAGCCATACATTACCATTGTTGGTTCCTCTTCCCAGGCTTGAAGCTCATGATCATACAGTCTGATAAAATTCCTGTAGTATATGCAACCGGGTTTGACTGTGGGGTATAACCTGGTGTCAATGGAGATAGACCGATTGCAACCAACAAAGAGGGCACGGCTTCCAATGTCGCCGACGGCCTCGAGAGAGCGGTTCCCCGTGTCCACCTGGTACAACACCGGTTGACCTTTGGCGAAATCCCCGTTCAACACAAGAAGCAGATCACCATCTGACTCCACAAGGTAAAATTTGTAGGTTCCGCATACCTGTTCATAGACTGGGCCGAAATTATTTTGGCCATCGTGACAGTGCTCGCACGCTGCTCTAACTGGATGTTGGTCGACAAGATGTCTCCATTCTCAAGTAATGCATAAACTTCCCCTCAGAATTCCGTCATGCAGACTAGAAGCGTATTAGGAGGTGGCGAATACAATACTTCTCCAAATGATCCATTGATTTGCCCCATTGGGGTGCTCTCATCGGCCCATGCAATATGATCTGGATAATCAGTGCAAACGAACACCATCGTCGGGGACTTCGTCACGATGACATATTGTAGAAGATCAGATGGTATGTGTGCTTGAAACTTAGTGTTAGACTTGTGAGTGATTGGGTTCAGAAGCCGAATCTGGTACGGCTCCACCCTCTGAGCAAGAACGATGACGCCATGAGAAACACCGACGAAGTAGAATCTTTTGGAAGAAGAGGGCATCAGTTAGCACTAAGATGTTTACAATGGAAAATACCAATAAATATCGGATGTGAATGTGAACCTGCGATGGACGTCCATTAGATTTGTCCTGAAGCAACGACCAGTGGTGAGGTTGAGGAAGGTGAAGTCGCCAACGTCTAGAAGTGTGTTATCTATCATGATCCAGTTGTTGAGATGGAATTCGGGCACCTTTAAAGTGCGGCGCCAATCGGTGCAGACTTCCCGACAAGCAGCATAGGTGTCGACGTACTCCTCTTTCTCTAGCAAATAGTCGGCGATCTTGCGAAGTGGGTCGGCCGGGAGATCGGCCCAGATCCTCTTCATCCGGCTACTGGCCATGGCTTACGTGCGGGAATGTTTTGATCGAGGAAGAAAGAAGAACTACCACCGCGAGGAGAAGAAGAAGAGGATAACCGACGAGGGAGACGAAACGGAACTGCCACCGCGAGGAGACGATGAGATGGGGGAGAAGAAGCGGAACTGCCAATTAAAGTTTGGATCAACGAGCTTTTTTCCGGAACTAGCGCGTGGACCAGCCATGCACTGCATGCAAGTTTTGATCAAACAGACTGACATGTGGGACCTGCTAAAAATTCCGTGAAGCGCTCCCCGTGCATAGTGCGCTGACAGGTGGCATGTTTTCTGACAGGCGGGCCCGCCTCCTCCACCCACGACGGCGCGTGTCCTAGGTTCGAGGGCTGGTGCCGCCCACCAACACATTATTGTGCAATTTTCCATGCTTTGTCGCAACCAGCTCCGCTCCGCTCCTCTCCTCTGCTCCTGCCGCCGCCACTCCGCTCAGTCGTGGACCGCTCTCGTCGTCCCCTTTGGCCGTCGTCCTCCCGCCCTTCCCTCCCTGCCATCCCCTCACATCCCCTCCCCTCCCCTCCCTGCCCTGTCTCCTTGCCGCCGCCCACCGCCCAGGCGCGTCTAGAAACGAAAACCGAGAGTCGGCCGTTATGTTAGGGGCCCAACGACGCTGGTGATCCGGATCCCGCTCGGAGATGGATCCTGCGAGGCTTGAGAGCACGGATATGGGTCCTGCACGGCTGGAGAGCACGGAATCTCCTTCAACTTTGGAGAGCACAGAGGACAACGAAACAGGGGGAGAGGTAGCGGGGTGCAGAGCTTTGGAGGTATGGAGCTCGGAGAAGGTGCCGTGCGTCCACATTGAAAGGTAAGAACTGTGATTCCTTATCTGCATACCCCAATTAGCGTTTATAGTCCTGTGGTGATGCCAAGGATATGGGTTGGTAACCGCAGGACGTCTGTATAGCTTGTCCTTGAGCATGATGCTTTGTCAAGCGAGCATGAAGGCACTGAAACGTGTGGCGGTGCGGATGATGATGAGAAAGCATATCCAGATGTGGCTGCTGACCCTGATAGGATGGAGAGTAGGGAATATTTGGTTGATTCGAACTTTGAGCCTGACTATGGGACTGATGAGGAAGAGGAATGTGAAGATGTGGAAATGGGATGTAGATACGATGACGAAGACGTGGATAGGCCAGTGACAAGGACAATCCTACAATTGATGAGGGGACTGTCTTTGATAATGTGGAGGACTGTAGATATGTAGTTGCAACCTATGCAATCCGAGTTGGGTTCGAATTTATCATTGAAAAGAGCGACCAAAAGAGATTTAGGGTGCACTGTAGGGAAAGTAATGTGTGTAAATGGAGATTACATGCATCTCCAATGCGGGGTGGACACCCATTTCAGGTTGCAATAGCTACATTTAGTTTGAGTCTTTCTCATATTTATTCTGCTGATAACTAGCTCTAAATTATTTGGATTCTTATCGAATGCAGATCAAAGTAAACATGAAGGAACACAACTGCCCTAATACTTCTTTAAGTGGTAAAATTAGACCGGCGACTACCAAGTGGATTGCAGCTACTGTACTTGACTGGGTGAGGCAGGATCATAACATTGGACCAGCTGAACTCAGAGCAAAGATTAGCAAAAAGTTTAACGTTCTGATTCCTTATCACAGAGTCTTTGATGGGAAGGAGATGGCTCTAGACTTCATTCAAGGCAAGTGGAATGACAGTTTTCATATGTTTTATAGTTTCAAAGCTCAGGTAGAGATAACATCACCTGGTAGTGTTGTTGACATCGATTACGAGGTTGTGAAAGGGAGAGAGAAGGTCTCAAGGGGGGTCAGGTATAAGCAGGTAGATAAGATATGCTTCAGGAGATGTTTTGTCTGCCTGAAGGCATGCTGGAAGGGGTTCCTAGACGGTTGTAGGCCATACTTGGCAATAGGCGCAACTTCTTTAACAGGGAAGTTCAGGGGACATGTTGCTTCTGCTTGTGCTTTGGACGCGCATAATTGACTTTTACCCATAGCTTATGTTGTTCTTGAGGGTGAATCAAATGAAAGCTGGACATGGTTCATGCAGAGACTACGGGAAGTAATTGGTCACCCTGAAGGCTTGGTGATACACACCGGTGCATCCGAGGGTCTTGAGAATGTTGTTGATGCTGTGTTTCCTAGGGTTGAGCATAGGGAATGCATGCGGCACCTCGCTACTAACTTCATGAAGAAGTTCGAAGGAAAGATATTTGAAGAGGACTTGTGGCGATCCGCATACACATACATCCCAAGCACACATGCTACTTACTTGCAGAACATGTATGTAGTTCCAAAGGTTAAAAAATACCTTGAGGAACATCACACCAAGCTATGGGCCAGAAGCAAGTTTGGTGAGTTAAGCAAGGTGGATTTTGTATGCAATAATTTGGCAGAGAGTTTCAATGATAAGATTTGGGGCATGAAGACACTTGGAATTGTTATTTAATTGGATGCAATATGACAGTGCATAATGGTAAAGATAGATTTAAGGCAAAGAATTTGTGCAAGAAAATTTTTAGGCCATAAAATAGTTCCAAAGGTGGTTATGTTACTGAATGCAAGAACCAGGGCAATGAGAACGATAAAGATTAGGGTGGTCAGAACTTCCAGAACATTGGCTGAGGTTTATGCAGAATACAAGCATGGAAGTGAACGGAGGTACACTATAGACATTGGAAACAAGACTTGTTCATGCAGGCAGTGGCAGATTACTGGTCTGCCATGTCACCATGCAATTTACTTCATCTTAAAGCTTAGAGGTAACGAAGCTGAAATAGAGAACTATGTCGACAACTATTTCTCCGTGGATAAGTTTGCTGCAACTTATGCAGAAAACGTACCACCTATGGCCGATGAAAATGATTGGGAGATTGTCGATCCAGGGTTCAAACTTCAACCACCAGTTCTTAGGAGGCCACCTGGGAGGCCTAGAAAGCTAAGGATCGTAACCTCCACCGATAAAGGTCCAAGGCTTGGTGCTAGGAAAAGGAAATGTGAACGTTGTGGCGGATTCGGCCATATCAAGAGGTTGTGCAAAAACCCAGTTACACATGCTATTGTCCCTGTTCACACCCCGGTGGCAAAAAAGAGGCTTCTCAGCCAGAACTAGCGAAAGAGTAGCGCGAAGACGGTGATGAACACTCGGAGGAAAACGTACGTAAGCAGCCAATTTATGAAGAAGTGGAGATGCCGGCGAGAAAAGGGTATGAAAATAAATAAAAGGGTAAGCGGAACGGGCAGGAAAGGGAAAATAATGGAGGTGTATTAGAATATGAAGAAGTTGCAGGGGTGATTGAGGATGTTCTTGAGTATCTTTCGGCTAACTGCAGGAGAAATAATAAAACTCTGCCAATTTCATCTTTGTGCGATTCTCCGGATGAAAGGTAAGCTTAAAAATTGATTTATTTGCCATTTTATCATTTTTTTATCCTCATCAACTAATGCTTAATGCAGCGTGGGCTAGCAGACTAATAAGAGGAGCAGAAAGATGTGGGCACAGTAACGTCCTATGTTGAATTGTATCATTGAAACTAAACTAGCTGTGTCGCCTATTTATATCTGGCGCGTGCAACATGTCTATGATGGGGTCATGCGGACCAGATTACATTTTTTAAAATATTATTACATTAATTTTTTACCTGCGTTTGGACGTGGCTACTAGTTCCCATCTCCCATGCATTCCCATCTCCTCTGGCGCACTCCAGAATTATGGCTGTGCCATCAAGTAGCAGAGTCAGCGTATTGTCCCATCAGGTGTGAATGCAATGACTTTGTTTGTTCAGAATTTGACGACTTTTGATTAGTTTGAAAGATAGAGAAACCTAAAACATGTATCTAGACATGTTTTGGGTATAGACACATTTATTAAATATCTAAAAAAACTAAGTCAGTTATATCTGGATAGGAGTAGTACACTATTATAGCACGCTCGATCCCTTCTCCTCAGGCGCACTCCAAATTACGGTTGTGCCATCAAGTGCTAGGAGCAGAGTCAGCGTATTGTCCCATCAGATATGCCAGGGAACACGCGAACTTTATTTTCAGGATCGGACGAGTTTCGATCAACTAGTTTCAAAGGTAAAGACAATTAAAACATGGCCAACATATATAGATCATGACGATAATCGACCATGACTGAGGTGACCCAGATCCAAAGAGCGCATTAAGATACCGTACATAGATTTAATTTATGCTTAAGTGGCCCTAATCGACTATGACGCACCTACAGTCTCCATCATTGATGACGTTGTCCGTGTTGCCACCAGCCTCCTCCGCGTAGGAATCGATGCCGACGTTCCCGGCAGCGTTCCTCCTCCTCATGGATTCTTCACGGCGTGCTGCATCGATAACGGTGGAGGTCGTACGCCCAGGCACTGCCCAGAAGCGCTGCCTCCCTTCGGGGTTGCACAAATCCGGGTGGATCTCACACCGGTGGGTTCCGCACAGCTCAATCAACGCAGCCCGCTCCTTCTTGAACAGCTTTCGCCAGTATGCGCTCGTACGCGAGTACCACGCCCTTACCCTCTTCCACTCTGACAGCTGGCGGCGGCGCTCCTTGATCTGCCTCGCCAACGCATTGTCGCGCAAGAGCGGCGCGACAGGAACCCCAGCGTAGCTGAGCTCGAAGCTGTCCGGAAGCCTCGCTAACGGCGGCATGATTATGCCGTAGTGGGCGAACATCTAAGCCTCGTGCAAGCTGAGTTTGGGCCTCTCCCTCTCCATGGCGATGAAGGAACACGATCTGATTTTCGGCCCCGAGGTTAAGGGGATAAAGGCAAGGACGTAGGCCCAGCGTAGTTGCCACGACCAATCAGTTTGCAGAACAGACTTCTCGCGGATCGCCCTCGGGAAGGACATCACTATCGTCCACGCACCCCGATCCAACGGCGCCCAACAATCAGGGATTGGGTCTTCTAGAAGCCCAGAGCGGTTGCTGGTTAGTTCTACGTCCCGATTGTTTGTGGCCAACGGCGGTTGTTGAAAATAATACACATTTCAATGACACTAGTGGATCCATAGGTGGTATGTGAAAAGAACACACATGCAAAATGACTCTGGTTGTTGTTACTAAAAAGAACACACATGCAATGACACTGGTGGATCCATGGGTGGATTGTGAAAAGAGCACACATGTAATGACACTGGTGGATCCATAGGTGGTCTCTGTAGAGAACACGCATTTCAATGACACTGGTGGATCCATGGGTGGATTGTGAAATGAACACACATTTCAATGACACTGGTGGATCCATAGGTGGTATGTGAAAAGAACACACATGCAAAATGACTCTGGTTGTTGTTACTAAAAAGAACACACATGCAATGACACTGGTGGATCCATGGGTGGATTGTGAAAAGAGCACACATGCAATGACACTGGTGGGATCCATATGTGGTCTGTGAAAAAACACACATGCAATGACTCTGGTTGTTACTAAAAAGAACACACATGGAATGACACCGGTGGATCCATGTGTGGTCTTCGAAGAGAGCACACATTTCAATGACTCTTGTTGTTGTTAGTAAAAAGAACACACATGCAATGACACTAGTGGATCCATGTGTGGTCTCGGAAGAGAACACACATGCAATGACACTGGTTGTTGTTACTAAAAAGAACACACATGCAATGACACTGGTGGATCCATAGGTGGTATGTGAGAAGAACACACATGCAAAATGACTCTGGTTGTTGTTACTAAAAAGAACACGCATGCAATGACACTAGTGGATCCATAGGTGGATTATGAAATGAACACACATGCAATGATACTGGTGGATCCATAGGTGGTATGTGAGAAGAACACACATTTCAATGACTCTGGTTGTTGTTACTAAAAAGAACACACATGCAATGATACTGGTGGATCCATAGGTGGTATGTGAAGAGATCACACATGCAAAATGACTCTGGTAGTTGTTAGTGAAATGAACACACATGCAATGACACTGGTGGATCCATAGGTGGTATGTGAGAAGAACACACATTTGAATGACTCTGGTTGTTGTTACTAAAAAGAACACACATGCAATGACACTGATGGATCCATAGGTGGTATGTGAAGAGATCACACATGCAAAATGACTCTGGTGGATCCATAGGTGGTATGTGAAAAGAACACACATGCAATGACTCTGGTTGTTGTTAGTAAAAATAACACACATGCAATGACACTGGTGGATCCATGTGTGGTCTCTAAAGAGAGCACACATTTCAATGACTCTTGTTGTTGTTAGTAAAAAGAACACACATGCAATGACTCTGGTTGTTGTTAGTGAAAAGAACACACATGCAATGACACAAGTGGATCCCTGTGTGGTCTCTAAAGAGAGCACACATTTCAATGACTATTGTTGTTGTTAGTAAAAAGAACACACATGCAATGACACTGGTGGATCCATGTGTGGTCTCTGAAGAGAACACACATGCAATGACACTGGTTGTTGTGACTAAAAAGAACGCACAGGAAATGACACTGGTGGATCCATAGGTGGATTGTGAAGAGAACACACATGCAATGACACTGGTGGATCCATAGGTGGTATGTGAAAAGAACACACATGCAAAATGACTGGTTGTTGTTACTAAAAAGAACACACACTAGTAGAAAATGGGCCTTTGGTTCGGGCCATTAGTCTTGGCCATGGCTGGGGCCGGGCCTAATGGTCCGAACCAGACGGCCTGAGGTGGCCGAGGCACTATGTCCCGGTCCGTAAGGAACCATTAGTCCCGGTTTGAGATACAAACCGGGACAAATGGGTCTGGGCCGGCGCGCGTGCTCCTGGCTGAACCTTTAGTCCCGGTTTGTATCTCAAAGCGGGACTAATGGCCTGGCCCTATATATATGCACCCAGCCCTCCACTCTCTCCTGTTTTTCCTATGTGAGAGGTGGGTATAACTCTGTGCTAACTTTTTTTCTTCATATGCACTAGAGGTGTTCGGTGAAATGCCTATTAGAGCGATGCCACTTGAGTTCACACATGACAAAATATGATATGAGGTGCCAGAGCGACACTTAAGGTTTCTTCTCTTTGTTTTGAAGTGTCCTAAAAGGTTAGCAACCATTTTCTCGTTTTGACTGCGCGGTACTAATTTAAGCATCGTGATTGCGTTTGATATATATGCATGGTTGTATGATGCAGATGAGCCACCCATGGATGTACGATGACCGACGCTCTGACGCTTACAGAGAAGGCGTGCGTTCTTTTCGCCTTGTGGCTGAGGCGAACAAGCGGCGGGATGGTTTTATGTGTTGTCCATGTGTTGAATGTCGGAATGAGCAGGCTCACACTTCCTCAAGAGTCATTCAGAGCCACCTGCTTCGGTCCGGTTTCATGTTCGGCTATAATGTTTGGACCAAGCATGGAGAAAGAGGGGTTATGATGGAAGACGGCGATGAAGAAGAGAACAATGATGACAAGTACCGATCTATGTTCCCTGAATACGATGATACCACAGTTGAAGGTAATGAAAAAGAAGGGGGTGAAGAACAGGAACCAGATGAGCCCGTTGATGATTTTGGTCGGGTCATTAGTGATGCAAGGCGAGACTGCAACACAGAAAAGGAGAGGTTGTAGTTCGAGCAGATGTTACAGGACCACAACACATTGCTGTATCCAACTTGTGAAGATGGCGAGAAGAAGCTGGGTAGCACACTGGAATTGTTGAAGTGGAAGGCAGAGACCGGTATGACTGACTCGGGATTTGAAAAGTTGCTGGTAATAATGAAGAAGCTGCTTCCAAGAAATAACCAATTGCCCTCCAGTACGTACGAAGCAAAGAAACTTGTCTGTCCTCTAGGATTAGACGTGCAGAAGATACATGCATGCCCTAATGACTGCATCCTCTACCGCGGTGAGAAGTACGAGAATATGGATAAATGCCCGGTATGCACTGCATTGCGGTATAAGATAAGAAAAGATGACCCTGGTGATGTTGAGGGCGAGCAACCCAGGAAGAGGGTTCCTGCCAAGGTGATATGGTATGCTCCTATAATACCACGGTTGAGACGTTTGTTCAGAAATAAAGAGCATGCCAAGTTGTTGCGATGGCACATGGAAGACCGTAAGAAAGACGGGATGTTGAGGCACCCTGCTGATGGTCGGCAGTGGAGAAAAATCGAGAGAGACTTCTCGGACTTTGCTGGTGACGCAAGGAACTTATGGTTTGGTCTAAGTACCGATGGCATGAATCCTTTTGGGGCGCAGAACTGTAGTCACAGCACCTGGCCCGTGACTCTATGTATCTACAACCTTCCTCCTTGGTTGTGCATGAAGCGGAAGTTCATTATGATGCCAGTGCTCATCCAAGGCCCGAAGCAACCCGGCAATGACATTGATGTGTACCTAAGGCCATTAGTTGATGAACTTCTACAGTTGTGGGCCAAACCAGGTGTACGTGTGTGGGATGAGCACAAACAGCAGGAATTTGACCTACAAGCATTGTTGTTCGTAACCATCAATGATTGGCCTGCTCTTAGTAACATTTCAGGACAGGCGAACAAAGGATACAATGCATGCACGCACTGTTTAGATGAGACTGAAAGTATATATCTGGATAAATAGAAAGAATGTGTACCCGTACAATCGTCATTTTCTTCCACCCAGTCATCCCTTAAAGAAGAAAGGCAAGCATTTCAATGGCAAGGCAGAAACCCGGACGAAGCCTGTCCCCCGTAGTGGTGCTGATGTATTTGGTATGGTCAAGGATTTGGATGTAATCTTTGGAAAGGGTCCTGGAGGACAACCTGTTCCGAAAGACCCCATTACCAGACACGCACCCATGTGGAAGAAGAAATCTATATTTGGGGAGCTACCCTATTGGAAAGTGCATGAGGTCCGCTCTGCAATCGACGTGATGCACCTGACAAAGAATCTTTGCGTGAATATTCTAGGCTTCCTGGGCTTGTCTGGGAAGTCAAAAGATACCCCGGCAGCACGGGAGGACCAGCAACCTCATAAAGGACGAGACGGCAAGCATCCAGGGCAGTTTCAAGGGCTTGCCAGCTATGCTCTTACCAAAGAAGAGAAGCAAATATTTTTTGAAGTCCTTTTCAGTATCAAGGTCCCGTATGGCTTCTCGTCGAATATAAAGGGAATAGTAAATATGAAAGAGGAAAAATTTCAAAACCTAAAGTCTCATGACTGCCACGTGCTTATGACGCAATTGCTTCCGGTTGCATTGAGGGGAATTCTACCAGAAAATGTTCGACTAGCCATTGTGAAGGTATTTGCATTCCTCAATGCAATTTCTCAGAAGGTAATCAATCGAGAAAGTCTATCAGGGTTACAGATTGATGTGGTCCAATGTCTGGTCAGCTTTGAGTTGTTGTTCCCGCCATCCTTCTTCAATATTATCACGCACCTCCTAGTTCACCTAGTCGAAGAGATTAGAATTCTCGGTCCTATGTTTCTACACAATATGTTCCCCTTCGAGAGGTTCATGGGAGTCTTAAAGAAATATGTTCATAACCGTGCTAGGCCAGAAGGAAGCATCTCCAAGGGCTATGGAACAGAGGAGGTCATTGAGTTTTGTGTTGACTTTCTTCCTGACCTTAAGCCGATTGGTGTTCCTGAATCTCGGTGTGAGGGGAGGATGACTGGAAAAGGCACACTAGGAAGGAAATCAATGGTATGTAGGGATGGGCATTCTTTCACTCAAGCACACTACACAGTTCTACACAATTCCACCGTGGTGGCTCCGTATATCGAGAAACACAAGAATATTCTACACTCCGAAAACCTGAGGAAGCCTGAAACCTTGATTAAAGGGGAACACGAGAAGTATTTTGGCAATTGGTTGCAGACACATCTCATGAATAACACCACTATTGGAGATGAGTTGTACTCATTGGCCAGGTTACCATCTTCGACTATATGTACTTTCCAAGGGTACGAGATAAATGGGAATACATTTTACACGATCGCCCAAGATAAAAAGAGCACCAACCAAAATAGTGGTGTCCGCTTTGATGCAATAGATGACAATGGGCAGATTGACACATATTATGGGTACATAGGGGATATATGGGAACTTGACTATGGACCTACTTTTAAGGTCCCTTTGTTTCGGTGCAAATGGGTCAAGCTGACAGGAGGCGGGGTACATGTAGACGAAAAGTACGGCATGACAACAGTGGATCTCAACAATCTTGCGTACATGGATGAACCATTCGTCCTAGCCAACGATGTGGCTCAGGTTTTCTATGTGAAGGACATGTCTACCAAACCAAGAAAAAGGAAAGATAAGCAAAAGAGTACAAAATACGATGAGCCAAAGCGCCACATAGTTCTTTCAGGGAAAAGAAACATCGTGGGAGTGGATGATAAGACAGACATGTCAGAAGATTACAATAAGTTTCATGAAATTCCGCCCTTCAAAGTGAAAACTGACCCAAGCATCCTGTTAAATGATGAAGATTCTCCATGGCTACGGTGCAGAAGAAAACCACAACACTAGATGTTGGTGATGTGTAATAATGTATTAAACCTTTTATTTGAGACATAAATCTATGTAATTAAACCTTTTATTTGAGACATAAATCTATGTAATGTATGAAACCTTTTATTTGAGACATAAAGGTCCCCTTTCATGTAATACATCTTGCTCAATCAAACTAGATGTTCTGAGCCATGGTAGGTGATCACACAAAGAGAAGGAACCATCACAAGAGAAGGAACCCATAAACATTAAGGATACATAGCACAACTGAAAATTAAGAAACATGCCTAATGGTTGGAGTGATTCAGTCATGCTCCTGCCTAGCCCTGTAATACGCGCCACTGTAGTCGTCGTAGTCACCGGCACCGTCGTCGTTGTCATCGTCGGGGTCACCGTAGTCGAACCTTGAAGGTTGGGCACACGTGGGCTGGATTTGAGGGTACCGCAGGTGGGGGTTATTGCCGGTCGTGTTGTAGGCCATGACACTCTAGAGAGTCCGGCCGTGCCACCATAGACGACGGCCGGCCCCGTTGAAATTCGAAGGAGGTGGGTCGTCCTCCTCGTGCCTGGCGAGCGCCCTCTCACGCCGATTGATGAAGAAGGCTTCCCAAGTCGGGAAATAGTCGGGATGCCAGTTGGGATTCCTCCGCTGCTCTGGCGTGAGCTCGAGGTAGTAGTGGTTCATGATGGCCATCCGGCGCTCCACACCTAGAGGGACAGGAGGGACCGGCACGCCTCCGGCGCTCAGCATCCAGCCGGTGGGGACGCGGTAGCCCGGTGGGCAGGGGTAGTTCGAGGCGCAAAGCGCCTCCGCCTGCCGGGTGGTTAGAGATACGATGGAGCCATGGGAAGAGAATGATGAGTCTAGATGTGATATGTAAATGGAGGCCAAGCGTACATATATATACTGAAAAAATGGCGAGAAGACAGAGGTGGGAACCGGTGGAAAGCGCGGTAATGCAGTGGCGCGGGAAACTTTCATCCCGGGTAGGGGCTCAAACCGGGACAAAAGATGGGGGGCCTTATCTGGGGGTGGCTAACCTTTAGTACCGGCTGGTGGGTGCAACTGGGACTAAAGGTGGTTTTTGTGTCATCTAACAAAACTGTCGGTGGGATAAGGACGCGTGGGTAACCTTTAGTACTAGGTGGGGGCTCAAACCGGGACTAAAGCTATCGGTAGGATAAGGACGCGTGGGTGGACGCACTGCTCGATGAGATAAAGCATGTAGCGCACGACGCCCTGTCGAAGGAAGAAGACAAAGTAGAAGCGGCGCCGTGCCTATAAAAGGAGCATCGATACGCCATGGCAAGCAACTCAACAAGCCAACATGGATGGAGAGTTTCATCCCCATGGATGGAGGAAAGGGTTGGGAAATCTCCCGTGGCAGAACTTCTCGAAGATGCCCTTGGTGCACACGCCCTATGGCCTCTTCGAAAGTTCCGCCTCGGAAAATATTTTCCTGCTAGCCCGTGAAAGACTCCATCTCCGTGTCCCTAGGGTTAGAGGTATGGTGGAAGCCATGGGATAGAGTGGAGAGAGGCAGCGGATATGAGTCTAGATGTGCTATGGCAACGACCAAGCCAACATGGATGGAGAGTTTCATCCCCATGGATGGAGGAAAGGGTTGGGAAATCTCCCGTGGCGGAATTTCTCGAAGATTCCCATGGTGCACACGCCCTATGGCATCTTCGGAAGTTCCGCCTCGAAAAATATTTTCCTGCTAGCCCGTGAAAGACTCCATCTCCGCCTCCCTGGGGTTAGAGGTATGGTGGAAGCCATGGGATAGAGTGGACAGAGGCGGCAGATATGAGTCTAGATGTGCTATGGCAACGACCAAGCCAACATGGATGGAGAGTTTCATCCCCATGGATGGAGGAAAGGGTTGGGAAATCTCCCATGGCGGAATTTCTCGAAGATGCCCTTGGTGCACACGCCCTATGGCATCTTCGGAAGTTCCGCCTCGGAAAATATTTTCCTGCTAGCCCATGAAAGACTCCATCTCCGCCTCCCTGGGGTTAGAGGTATGGTGGAAGCCATGGGATAGAGTGGAGAGAGGCGGCAGATATGAGTCTAAACCCTAAACCCTAAACCCTAAGTCAGAGGAAGGAACCCTAAATCCTAAACTAAAAACCCTAAACCCTAAACCCTAAACCAAAAACGCTAAACCCTAAACCAAAAACCCTAAACCCTAAACCAAAAACCCTAAACCCTAAACCAAAAACCCTAAACCCTAAAGGGGCTATGATCCGGAAGAGAACGGGCGGGAAAAAATAAGGCGGGGTAGACGATCCGGGGCCCCCGGTCTAGGGTTTCGCCGGAGGAAGACCACCGGAGCGTCGGAATTACATGAAAATGGCAAAATGGTTAATAGTTTGACTAGTTAGAAGAATTATTTTATAAAACAGAAAATTGATTTGAATCACTTATTTAAAAATATGCAAAATATAATATTTAATGCATTTTTAAATTGAAAATGGCAAAATGGTTATTAGTTTCACTAGTTAGAATAATTATTTTATAAAACAGAAAATAGATTTGGATTAGTTATTCAAATTCAAGAACTTTTCATGTTGAAATTTTTCTCAAATTCATAAGTATGCAAAAACTATAAAATTCAAATGTTTAAATAATATGCTAATTGAACTTTTTTTAAATAGGCGCACCCCAGGGTGATTTTTTTGAAAAAGGGACCTTTAGTCCCGGTGCGTGCTCCACACCGGGACTAAAGGTGTGGCGTTGGCGCGCGCCTGTTGGGCTGGGCCGAAAACCCTTTAGTCCTGGTGGGTGGCACGCACCGAGACTAAAGGGGGACCTTTAGTCCCGTTCCGTAGCACGCATCGGGACTAAAGGGTGTTTAGTCCCGGTGCATGCTATGGACCGGGACTAAAGGTCCCTGCCCTTTATATTGCTGCGCCCCTTCTTCTCCCAAATCACCACACTCGAGGACGCACGCAGGAGAGCACCGAGGACGATGAAGGACGTTGGCAGGCTGCCCAACTCTCCAGCCGCCGCACTCGCCCTTTCCCTCCCGTACGTCTAGCGGCGCGGAAGCCGTGCACGCCGGCGCGCGGCGAAGCCGGCCATTGTGGGCGAGCAGGCCGGGGCCGGCGACAGCCGTGCACCTCGGTGGCAGTGCGGGCGGCGTTCCGGATGTGCGGTGCGGGCGAGCCGTGCATGTCGGCGGCGGTGTGGGCGAGAAGGACGGGGCCAGCGACAGCCGTGCACGTCGCTGGCGGTGCGGACGGCGGTGCGGGCGAGCCGTACATTTCTAGTTAATTTTTATTTTTTTGTTTTGTAGTGTATATTGTAGTGTAATAGTAGTATTATATATAGTATATAGTATGTAGTGTATTTTTAGTATGGTATGTAGTATTATAGTATATTTTTGTAGTTTATTTTTTTATTTTGGATAGTATGTAGTATTATATAGTATGTATATTGTATAGTAGTATATAGTATATTGTATATAGTATTGTAGTGTATATAGTATTGTAGTGTATATAGTATTATATGGTACTATTGTATAGTGTATATAGTATTATATAGTACTATTTTATAGTGTATATAGTGTATATAGAAATGTGGTAGAAATGTACGGCTCCCAACCGCCACCGCCACTCCAGCCGCCACGCGTGCTCCCCTGCCAGAGGTACCCCGCGCCCCCTCCCCTTCGCTCCCCCGTCCGGCTACGCGATGGCGCGGCGGCGCCGGCACTGTAGGCGAGCAGGACGGGACACCCCCTCCCCTTCGCTCCCCCCGCGTGCACTGGCCGGCTGGCGCCTCCGGACTTAGGGTTAGAGTGGTGGTGGTCGCGGGCCTCCGGACTTAGGGTTAGAGTGGTGGTGGTCGCGGGACCCCGGACTTATGGTTAGGGTGGTAGTGCTCGCGGGCAGCCGGACTTAGGGTTAGGGTGGTTGTGCTCGCAGGCCACCAGACTTAGGGTTAGGGTGGTAGTGCTCGCGGGCAACCGGACTTAGGATTAGGGTGGTGGTGCTCGCGGGCCACCGGACTTAGGGTTAATGTGGTAGTGCTCGCGGGCCCTCGGACTTAGGGTTAATGTGGTAGTGCTCGCGGGCCCCCAGACTTAGGGTTAGGGTGGTAGTGCTCGCGGGCCCCCGGACTTAGGGTTAATGTGGTAGTGCTCGCGGGCCTCCGGACTTAGGGTTAGGGTTAGGGCATCACTAGAATTTTGCTATTGTTTAGTATTATTGTAGCAAATTGCGTGTTCATATTATTGTTTAGTATTATTTTATGCAGCAATATTGAATGAAAAATGTTATTGTGTGCATTTTGTAGAAAACTATGGATCCAATCCAGAGAGACCTAGCACAGGACGAAATTCTCGAGGATATGATCAACGACACCCCCATGTTGATCCACCCGAATCTCCGTCGATTTCTCTAAACCCCTCCGGGGAGGGAGAGGAGGTCGACCGAAATGATCAAGGAGAAGCCGACGACTCCGGTGGTGGAGAAGCCGACGGCTCCGGTGGTGGAGAAGCTGACGGCGAGGTATATATATGAAGTCTGGTGATCAGTAGATGCATTAACTGAGTTGTATATATATATAAATTGACGAATGTTTCTTCTCTTAGGCCTCCACATCGAGCAAAAAAAATTCCAAACGAGGCCCGGCCAAAAAGTTGGACGCATCTATGCGTTATACAATTACGCGGGTATCACCACGGGGTGAACCGGTGGAACCCGAAAAGGCTAAAACTGTATTTAAACAATAATGCGGAGTTATGGTTAGGGATCGCATCCCGATCACCGTTCGAGAGTGGAATAAGACCAAAGGGGCAAAAGAGGGTGAGTATGTCTCCGACAGGTGCAAATAGGGTCTTTTGAATGACCTCATGACACATTTCACCCTGCCAGAATGTGAGGATGATGCCAACACAGCTGCATTGAGGAAGAAAGTCAAGTAGTGGACTCTTACGAAGATGGCCGAACTATTCAAGAACTAGAAGAAAGCATTATGGCAAAAGTATCAGAAGACGAAGAAGACTTCTAAATTTGAATGCTATCTAACGAAGCAGCAGGCTAACTGGGATGCATTTGTGAAGTACAAGGAGTCACAACCTGCTATGGAAATGTTCGAAAAAAAAAGAAAAATGCCGCGATGAAGAAATATCACCATCACCTGGGGCCAGGGGGCTACGCGGCTGCCATGCCAAAGTGGGATGCTAAAGAGAATGAGCTGCTTGCTAAAGGGATCACTCCAGAACCAATACGCGAAGAATGGGATCTGAGGGCAAGGAATTGGTTCTTTGGGCATGGGAGTGAGTATGACGAAAGTACAGGGGACCTTATTTGCAGTGACGGGATTAGGATACCCCGGGATACATGGCAGAAAGTGGTGAAGGAGATTAAAGCGGGGACAACAAAGTTCCATCCCGATAGAGAGAAAGACTTGCTGACAAAGGTCCTCGGGAATGACGAACGCGGAGGATGTGTACGAGGCCTTGGCCCTAGTTATACGTGGGAGATGGGGTTTCCCAAAGACAGAGATACTTATAGGAGCCGAGAGAGAGAGCAAAGAGGCAGTGACAGGAGGAGGAGGGAGACAAGTTCACCGAGTTGATAGGAACACTTCGAATGCATCAGCAACAGATTGACGAACTTCGAGGAGCAGTGCACCTGCAAGATCCTGTACTCGATATTACCGCCGTCCCATCTCAATGGAAAAGCAGCGTGGCTGAATCGGAGGTCCCTTCTGACGATGCACGTATCGTAGATGGCGGTCCCGGCTACCCCATGGATGGAATCAAGCAGCAGGCATCTTGTGAGCTCCATCAGAAGGTGAAGAACCTATCCATCAAGGTGGCGGTCGGATGTGCTTTACCTTGTCCACCTGGCGCACGCTGGCATGGCCGTGAGATTCCAGCTGGCTATGCTAAAGTTGGTGTGGATGAAATCACAATGGGGTGGGACTCAATGGAGCTTGACATCCCTGGACCTAAAGGTGAGAGGACACTCGGAGAAGTACTGGGTGGTATCATTCTATGGGACAAGAACAACATCAAGCTTCCAGGCTAGACGCCAAAGCCAACACCGCCTCCGAGTGGTCGCATGTCACCTTCACCTCCATCACCTCCAAGAAGCCCACCCCATGACTACGACCACCACAGCCCGAGTCCATCTCGATCTCCGCCGCAGCCTCCGATTAGTACTAAACGACGCAGGAGCCCAAAACGACAAATGTCGCCCCTCCCAAGACTACCTCATAAGAATCTTCCTATCAGACCTGACGATCGTACTGACAAGGAAACCGACATGATCGTAAAGGCCGAATGTGTTGCGCAGCTTCAAAGAAGAAACCCGAGCCCGCCATATGACTTGCAAAAAGCGTATGCACTTTCTTTTCTGAACACAAAATCGCAATATGACTTGCACCATAAGCCAGATGACTATCGACGCACACTTCAGAAGGAAGTGAAGAAGAGCAAATCAAGTAGAAGTGCAAGCGGGAGCAAATCATCAAGTCAAAGTGCAACCGGGAAAAGAAAAGGACTTCCCCCAGCTCGGGGAATAGGCCAAAAAATCGACCCCCCCTCAAGGTGGTATCCTATGACACTCCCCAGCAGGATATGGAAGAAGCTAAGAAGCTTTGCGGCCGCTATGAATGTGAACTGTTGAGGAATTGCTAGGTTCCCAGGACGACAAGTTACCCAAGGCTCAGGTAGTCCCTACATATGTCCCAGGGAAGCCTCTGGTCAGCTTTGAGCAGTTCCAACAACTGCCAACACAAATGCGGAGTTTACATAAATGGTACTTGAAAAGCCGTAAAGGAGGAGAGAATAATGATCGTGGCGAAAGTCCCACATGACTACTACTTCCGAGAAGAAGAGGTCCATGTTGAGTTTCCAGAACTCTTCCAGTTATACACTTTCGACGCCCTCGACAAAGTCTCATGAGTTGCTATTGTCTGTAAGTTGTTGAATTCATTGTCTATATATAAACTGTTCATTTTTCAGTTGTTTAGTTCCTTGCATGTAATTATCCTAATTATATCCTTTTGTACTCTATTATTATGCAGAATGAAGATCATGGAATGTAAAAGAAGGTCAATCTTCAGTGTTGGGTTCATTGACCCAGATAAAATACATTGTCGGACGCTAAAGAAAAAACCCGAGGACACACAGGAAAACCTTCTAAGGTTTCTAACGGAGCAAAATTTCTGTGACCACATACTGTTTCCTTATAATTTCGCGTGAGTGTCTTACTCTATTGTACACATTCTCTTTTGCTTACTTGATGTTAAGTGTAATTGATGAGTTACTGATGTATATATAAACGTGTACAGTTTCCACTGGATTCTCATGGACATTCAACTGATAAGGGAAGAGTTGAAGTCATGGACCCATTAAAGGAGACCCCTGGAACAGTTTAGTGACATGCAGGACATGCTCCAGAGGTAATTTTCGCGGCTACAGCGGTCTCTTTCGTTGGTTTCCTAAGATATCACGTTAATAATAACTCATTCATTTCTTTACCGGGTGGGATTGACCCAGTTCAAGAGTGCCGGGTTATGGGTGACTTTACTGAGAAGCTGATGTTTAAGACCTCGGTCTCAGGTAAAGTAGTAGGCGCATCTCTTACTTCTAGTTTCACATCCAATTATGATGCTGGGATTCTTATTTTGATTGAATTCCTTCTTCTCGTAACGTCGCGCGACGGCAGCCACAGGGGACGAATCTATGTGCATTTCTACGGTTTTGGCGAGTTCATTCGCCACTGTTTACCAGTGAGATGAATTGATTATAGAGTCAATGTAAGCCTACATGCATAACATTATTTTCATTACCGTCACTTTTTGTTATCATT
>OU342744.1:173271583-173305459 GCA_910589775.1 Avena eriantha | reverse complement strand
CCCTCTCTCTCTCTCACACAAATCTCACAAAAGCCGAAACGTGTGGACATCCCAAACATGTGCTCACTCTGGGTGCTATGCCCTGATTGGCTGACAGAGGTGTCACGCGGATCGTCTCCACCAACCGTTGATCCATGTGATCCAACGGGTAGGATAACCCCTCCCTTCTCCACTTTTTTTATGCATGGTCAATCCGTGCCACCTCTCTATCCGTGCCACCGATACTAAACCCCCATAAACAAGTGAAAATCCATCTGTCTAACTAAAATAAATAAATAAATGATCATATTTCGAAGAAGCCATCTTCTTCGTCTTCTGGTTCGTCCTCGTCTTTGTCAACGCCATGGTCCCCGCCATCGCCGCCGTCGGTGCCCTCCTCTGACGACTCGACACCGCCCCTTCCTCGAATAAGCGCGATATCTCCTTGTCGGAGTCCTCCTCCTCCTCCTCTTCGTAGTCCCATGGGTCCACGTCACTCTCCTCCGCTCCTGCCTCCAACTCATCGATGAACGCCTCCTCGTTGGCCGAGTCGGACTCGTCCAAATAGCTATCTCCTCTCTTCTTCCTAGTCTTCTTCTCGTTCCTCTTCTTGTTCGTACTCGCCGGCGCAACACGCGCCCCCGTCCTGGCTGCTACTTTGCGCTCGTCCGACGCTGCAGGTACCCCACGCTCCTCCTGCGCGGCCGGTATGAGCTTCGATGTCGTGGTGTCCTAGAGTGCCGATGTCGATGGATCCTGGCGCGGTCAGACACGACGTGCTGCCTCAGCAGGCGACTCGCGAGCGCGGACGATGCAGCAAAGAGCCAGGGACGCAGTACGGTCAGTGGACGGCTTGGACCTGCCATTGCCACGACGAGGGGGCATCATGCTCGAGGTAGTTGCTCTGAATTGTCGATGGCGGGTACACAGAGTGAGGTGCCGATATGATCAAGGATGAGAAGATGTTTTGTGCGTCATGTCCACGCGTGCATTTGTCGATTATCAAAAAAAAGTAATAATCTCGCGTACTGAACATAATTTGATCACAACTAAAGTGGAACAGCCTATTCTAGACTCGTAAATATCCCGTGCGTGCCTATCACGTGGAGTTCGACGAAGTTGGACGTGCCGACGTGATCGTGCAGCAATTGTGCGCGTCATTGCCCCATCAACACGTGACACACGCACGCGGGATGTGCGCACCGATTCCCGTGACGACCACTCGGCTCGCACTCCCCTTATTATATACTGGATTTTGGGCGGCGCCGAAGACCATTGAAGTGTCCATCACAATAAAGACAAGTCCCATCGATTCCCTACCCCTGCCTCCCTGGCTTCTTTGAGAAGGTAGACCGTACACGGTGGTCTTGTATATTAGTACTAGTACTACTGGACCACGGCCTGTACTCTTTACTCTTCTCCCACACTAATAATCACTATCTCCTTCCTCCTACCTCCGCCACACTCACCCTGCAAGCCATGGCTCCACTGAGGAGGTGGAGAGGCCGGTCGACAATCTTTGCGGAGAAAAGGGAGAGAAATCGCCGCGAGGCACTTTTTGCTCTACCAGCCGCTCAAGCCCACCCTCTCATCGAGGCCCAATCTCCCCCGACAATGGCGCCGAATGTTCTAGCAGGCGAGGGCTCCTCCCGGTACGGTCTCCTTATTCTACTTCTTCTCCATCTCCCTCTCCATCATGATCTTAATCAACTTCTTCTTGTTTTTCTTCTTCTTCTGGCTCTTCCTCTTCTACGTATTACAGGTCGGCCATGGAGCCCGAATCCACCACGACAGAGGCGTTGCAGGACCCGTTTGGCCCCGTTCCATGTCTCAGCGAGGTAGCAAATCTCCACACTGTTATTTCTTGGAGTTATGATGTGGATTTCTTAGATGTTGTCCGCCCCGCATTGGTTTTTTTCTTCTTTTGCGAGTTGTATTTGTTTTCATGAATATGACTAGATCTCTTGGTCTTTCCTTAATACCGCTGTTCATAGATTCACTATTGATTTTTTGTGATTAGGATTAGTTTATCGTGGTCATGAATAGATCTCCAGGTCCATTTTTTAACACTGCGGCCAATAGATTCAACGGGGATTTTTTGATCTGTATTAGTATTCACCTGGGACCTGGAGTGTAATTGTAGAATTCCTATTTCAATTAACATGAACGATGCAGCAATGAAAGGCCGAGTACCGTGAGAAGGTGGCCGCGATCAGTTCCAAGATTGCTAACCAACATGAGCTTGCACGCTCCCTCACCCAAGCTAATGAGAGCCTACGCAAGCAATTATCTATGCAGAAGGAGATCTCGCTAGATTTTGCACGTGATGTCGTTAGGCTACAGAAAGTGCTCGACCGTAACTTGATCAGGCCAGAACAGGCCATCAAGAAAATCAACGAGCTCACGGAGGAGAAGAAGAATCTCCTGGAAAGGTGCATTCTCCTGCAGGACAAAGTCAGCGAGGCACTCAGAGGACGCGTCGAGGAAACCAAGGCTACCATCCGAGCCTACCATGACAGGAACCGTTGCCTGGATGCAGTCAAGGACATGAAGGCAGACATGAGTAGAGGGATCACCGTACTCGAGGGTGTTCGGGAAGAGAACGAGGAGCTAAGGGCATGTCTGGAGGCGTACCGGAGAAATGCCCAAGTCTGATTCCCGCTAGCGGGGACACGAATACTAGTTCGTCCTCCTCTCCTTTTGTAATGTTTAGGGTTTAGGGAGCAATGCCCATGTCTGCTTCCCATTATAGGGTGCAATAAGAATCCTAGGGCAACTCCTTATCTATCTGGACATGTGTTGGTGTTCATGTTCATGAATGGATACCATGTTCTCTTTCCATATGCATCTGGACATGGGTTTCTGCATTATGAGTTTGCCACTCTCCCACTACTATTTGGTGATATTGGGAAAAACCCACAACACACTAAACTGTTGATAAATCTTATTTGTCTTTGAAATTGAAATTATGACAGTGCCACTAGTCGATTCAGTTAATTATGGAAACTAACCAGCTTGTCCTGGTGAACTGAGCAAACCATACCATGTATTTTTGTTGCAGGGAAAGAGGCGAAAGATCGACCAGGACCTGGCGACCTGGCTAAATGACAAGATAGCAATCCAAAGGGAGAAGCGGAATTCCTAGAAACTGGCCTTTGACCAACTGCGCGCTGAATTCGCGGTCCTTTCTGACAAGTGCCAGAAACTGAAGGAGTTAAACGCCGAATGGGCAAAGCTACACAGTGAAGGTCGCGCCTCGGCTAGGAAGCAGACGGAGATCATGAAAGGGATCTTGAAGGAAAATCGTATGGCTACGGACAAAATTCTCTGCCATGTGACTGAGCGCTAGAACGTACAGCTGAAGCACGACATAGTACTGAAGGAGCTGGCCAATCTTAGGGAGGAAAATAGGCAGCTCCGGGCCAAGCTCGCTTGAACACAACATATGTCTATTTTGTACTGAACTGATTGGTTTATCCTCTACAGTGGTGATTTTGTAAGCGTGAACTTAACTCTATGCACGATATGTGTGTTCGTCCGAAATTAGTTTGCTCGAGGATTGAGTTTCGCTTAGTTCGGAAAGTGCAACTGCAAGTCTTACAATTAACTATTTTCAGGCATTGGTACAACATAAATTATTCATCTCGAATTTCCTTTATCCTCTATAGTTTGTCCTTGTTCACCCTCGCGCGCCTTCTTTAGTTCCTTCAACAGATCCGCAATGCAGCACTCTAGCTTCTTCTTGTCTTCCCTGAGCTGATCCCTCTCCTTTTCTGCATTATGAATCAGCAACCTGTGACTATCCTGAAGCTTCTTTGCAGTTCCAACAACCAAGCTCCCATCGATTCCGTCAGTTAGCTTTGACTGCAAATTCTCAATTTCTTGTTCCAGCTCCTTATTTCGTACCGACAGCTTATATTTTTTTCAGCTGCATCACTTACATCAGTAAATCTCCCCGACCTTTCCAACTCATACATCTCCCATAACCGTGCCAAACATTTCTTAAGTGCATCTGGCCACTCAAGATCCACCCACTCTACTGCTTTACACACAGGGCCAACCTAAAAACAGACACACTATAGTGTTATGGACATGCACGATACATTTTACTTCATGTCACAGTTGCACATATTGTAAACAAACCTGATTTGTACAGCCCAAAAACCTTCTCCCAGTGTTACTGCCTTCGAATGCAACATATCTCCTCAGTTTTAGCCCATGGTCACATGGCACTTCTCCATCGAGATCTAGGCCCTCCCATTCGGAGTCGTAGATCGTCCTTGGTACCTATAGGTAAACGCAAAGCTGAAATCGAACACGATTGCATGCACATCTAGTCGGGCTCAGATCGAGTGATTTACCATTGCCTAACCCTAGCCCGAGAAAACAGAGGAACTCACATCATGGAAGGAATACTCGATGTCGGAGAGAAGGTTGTCGCTGCTCGACTGGTCGTCCTCGCCGTTTAAGTACAGCATGGCGAATGCGACAGCGACGGCGACAGCGACGGCGTCGGCGAGAGAGAGAGAGAGAGAGAGAGAGAGAGAGAGAGAGAGAGAAGCCCTTCTACCGCTGCAATGATGACTAAATTGGCATGTTACAATAGTTTAATGGATACCATGCCCTTTCCCTAGATTACTATCTCCTGCCTAATATGGATTCTCTTCACACATTCTCATTTCAAATATTAAACCTGCACTCCCTCCATCCCAATTTCATTGCCTAACGAAAACATACCAGTATATTACATCATCCAAAGAAACAAAACCATGTCAACTACAAGGTACTTATGCATCACTTCTTCAGTCATGGTTTCACAAAACATTACATTATAATCTCCCAACAAACATAACCACAACATGGTTTCACAAAACATCACATTACAATCTCTCAACAAATGTAATCACAGAAACAAGTATATTACAACAACTCAAGAAACAAAATCATGTCGACTACAAGGTACTTACACATCACTTGTCCTGTCATGGTTTCTCAAAACATTACATTACAGTCTCTCAACAAACAAAATATCAGAAACAAGTACAGTACATCATCTCAAGAAACATAATCAAGTCAACTGCAATGTATTTATGCATCACTAGTCCAGTCATGGTTTCACAAAACATTACATTACAATGTCCCAACAAACATAATAACTGAAACAAGTATGGTACGTCATCTTAAGAAACATAATCATGTCAACTACAATGTACTTATGTCTTATTACAACAACGATGGTTTCAGTGAGTGACATGTCCAAAAATCTCAACAGCTCGCACAGCATTATATCGCAATCTCTCAACAAACATAATCATATAAGCATGCTCTAAATGCAACAACAGTCAATATTACAAATACAGGCAGGGGAACCCCGCAGTCCATATGACAAGCCCAGGGTAGCAGCTCTCATCAAATCTCATCAACATCGACCACCTCATTCTGTTCAACCACTACAGGGGCATCTACATCCACTATAACCTGTTCAACAACATCAGAAATGGTACCAAGGAAGAACACCTTCCCGGTTCGCTTCTTTCGCCGCATAATCTGCATAAGATCTTCAGTATCCAAAACATCTATGAATTGCTGCTTCTTATGATGCCACCACCGGATTTTTGCCATCTGCTTAGGGCCAATAGTGATTTCCTTACCGATCATCTCTCTCATTTCATCAAGAGTTATCTTTTTGGAATCGACAGTGATCTCCACAGTACATGACGAAACTGGCTTATTAACTCCCTCATCAAGTTTTGCCATGTATGAATCCACCTCTATGCGTATACTGAACTTATCCAGATCAGCATATATTGGTCGGTATTCTCTAGGAGCAGAAGCTCTGGCAGCAAGATCTCCATCATCTGCATACATATCATCAATCATCGCTTCAACTTTCACATTACGATCAGCTGCACAACACTCCCAAACCATCTGAAGCTCATGAGAGTGCTCAATTTGCTGATAGGTATCATTCATGTTGCGCCACACCAATTTTGTCCTCTGTCTAGAACCCCAGGGAATTCTAGCAGCAAGCATATCTACCAGCTGTGAAACAGACATAACCTCTTTGCAATTCACAAGCAGATGCACATCTTGCCCGAACACAACCCTCTCGCAACCAAAATCAAGCTTTACAGTGTACTGCCGAACATGAACTGTGAACTCATATAGGTCACTTGTATCAAAACTGTGCCTAATTTGATTAAAAAGGGGAACATTTCAGTTCATTCAATTCTATTATGCCGTAACTAATCTACTTGCAAGATAAGGCACAGATAAGAAAAATTCACCTCTCGCTCTTCTCCCGTGTTTTCTTCGAGATCTGAGTGCTGCATCCGCCCACCGGAGCCGAACAATCCGTCGCCGGCCTTGCTTTTCTCTTTAACCCGCTGCTCGTAGGTACCTAGGGAGAAGAATCCTTGCTGGCCTCCTCGCTAACCGGGGCTGAAGACCTCACCGCAGCTACGCGTTGAGCCCTAGACTTGGGCCCCGACAGACCCTTTTCAGTCGGCGATGTAGCTACAACCTTCGCCTTGCAAGCCATGCTGGGCCGCCACCGCTGGATTCAGTGTCGGGGGAGGGAGAAAAAAGGTCCTCCGCCGCCGGCAGATTTAGGGTCGGGGAAGGGAAGAAAAGGGACCGCCGTCGCTGCCGCAGCAAGATTCAGTGTCGAGAGTTAGGAAAGTACAGTAATGGATTTGCCCCTACGACACGTGCAGGGTGGCTAAGAAGAGTGACCGACGAAGGAGGGGCACAGCAGGAACTAGTGTAACGGAATATCCTGACTTAATGGGCGCGATTTGAAAATATTTGGTTTGGCCATCATTCACTCGAAAGACCCCTCTCAGCAATTGGCGCCCCAACTTTTCGAATCGCGGTGATAAAAATCAACTTAGGTACCGTGTTGCCTGTCCACCCCAACTTTCGGGCCGCAAAATGATATTCTCCTATTTTTGGGGTGACCCACACTTATAAAAAGAAGGAGTGGATGGTATTATGCAAAGATGTGTTCCGGAATATGAACAAAAGGAGATATTGCGTAAATGTCATGGTAGTGCTTATGGAGGACATCATGCAGGAGATAAAACTGCACAAAAGGTGCTACAATCAGGTTTCTACTGGCCTACCCTTTTTAAATATGCAAGAAAGTTTGTTTTATCTTGTGATGAATGTCAACGTGTTGGTAATATTTCTAGACGCAATGAAATGCCTATGAACTACTCTCTAGTTATTGAACCCTTTGATTTCTAGGGATTTGACTTTATGGGTCATTTCCCTCCCTCGAAAGGTTATACTCATATTCTTGCTGTCGTTGATTATGTTACTAAGTGGGTAGAAGCCATTCCTAAGAAGAGTGCTGACGGGGAAACTTCTCTAAAAATGCTTAAGGATGTTATCTTTCCTAGGTTTAGAGTGCCTAGGTATCTCATGACTGATGGGGGTTCTCATTTCATTCATGGTGGTTTTAGAAAGACCCTTGCTAAATATGATGTTAATCATAGAATTGCTTCAGCCTATCACCCCAAACTAGCGGGCAAGTAGAGTTATCAAATAGAGAAATTAAATCCATCTTGCAAAATACTGTTAATAGATCTAGAAAAAACTAGGCTAAAAAGTTGAATGATGCTTTATGGGCTTGTAGAACCGCCTACAAAAATCCTATGGGGATGTCTCCTTATAAAATGGTTTATGGGAAAGCTTGTCACCTACCTTTAGAATTAGAACATAAAGCTTACTAGGCAGTTAAAGAACTAACTAGGGATTGTAAGCTCGCTGGTGAGAAAAGATTATTTGACTTAAGTTCTTTAGATGAATGGAGGAGTGAAGCCTATGAAAATGCTAGGCTCTTTAAGGAAAAAAGTTAAATGATGGCATGACAAGCGAATACTTAAGAGAGAATTTCATGTTGGTGAGAAAGTTCTATTGTATAGGTCTCGTCTCAGATTTTTTGCAGGAAAACTACTATCAAAATGGGAAGGACCTTTCATTATTGAAGAAGTATACCGTTCAGGAGCAATAAAAATTTCTTCTTTAAAAGATAATACTACACAAGTAGTGAATGGGCAGCGACTCAAAAACTATATTGCTAGGGATTCTTATAATGAAGATGTTGATGCCTTTCAAGTTATAACTCCGGAAAAATTTATCAAGGACCAAATTCAGAGACCTGCAGAGTCCGCTTTCAAATAGGTAAATGGTAAGAAAAGTTCCACGAAAATACTATCCACCTATATTTTTGCTGTTTTTAGTCAATAAGGAAAGCTACGAAGCGAAAGAGAGACGGAAACGATGCAAGGGTGGCTCACACCACCCTGTGGCGCAGGCCCACCCCTGGCCGCGCCACCAGGTGGTGTGGCCACTCCGGACTACGCCTCTGACTCGTTTTCTCCCAGTACCTTCCTTTTGATATGAAACTTCGCAATATATAATCCCCCGGATCTCCCGAGGTTTGTATATCGTGCTTTCGTCGTGTTTTTGTTTCGACTTGTTTCTGCCAGGTAGAGTCCCAGATTTGGAGCCACAATGTCTTCCACTGGATCAGCAAAGGGAGATTCCTTAGAAGATATCATCAACCCATACATGAAAGAGTTGAAGATTCATCCCAAGGAGTTGTTGCTTGAAGATGGGGAGCTCCGGATAAAGTAAGTTCGAGGCCCTAAAGATGAAGGAAGTCTGGAGGACAAGATGGAAGCACTGGAGCAAGAAGTCTTTAGGTACAAGAAGATGGCAGCATGCGAAGTGGATATCATCCATAAGATTTGTTCCGAACTCATCACCGAGCACCAAAAGGAGACTGCTGGACTCAAGGATGAAGTCCTCTCACTCCGCCAAACAACCAACGAGCTACAAGCACAGTTTTATGACATTCAAAATCAAAATTGTGAGTATGAGGTTAGGTTTAAACGCATAAGTGCTGCTGCAAGTTTCAGGATGCTGGAAACCATGATGTCCTTTGTTGATGGGAATCCCTTACCCTGGAAGTCGGATGAAGATGAGAGTATACCACCACCACCTAAGGAGTAATTCGTCATCAGGTTTGGCATCCCCTTGGTTTGTTCCAAGCTTGGGGGAGTGCCACGGTATCACATCACTATCTTCTATCTTTTTACCCATATTAGTAGAGTCATATCATGAATAGAGAAGTTATTATGTAGTATGGTTTGCATTATGGAAGTGTCCCCTCTCTCGTTAGATATGTATCCCTTGGTGTGAGTTACCGTTATGGAATATTAATGAGAAGTTCTATCATTCACTCTTTTTCATAGCTTATATTAGTTTTCAATTCGTGGTTATATGATTGATCTTGTTGTTAGTATTGGTATCACTTTGGGATCATTGAGTTAATTTAGTTGGTTTTGGCAAACCTGACTTGGTCAGTAGCAACACTATTTTTGAGAGTTGAATGAAAAAGATAAAAGTACTCTAAAGAAATATAATTTCATCATCTTTCTTTCTTGATTTGCTCATAAGTTTAGTATTCTCTAGTTAAGATCTTTTGTGCTTCCAAGGAAGATTGCATGTTTGTCTTTATCATTTGTATGTTTGTCTGTTTCCTTCAACTCTTGTACTTTCTACCCAGCCCGTAACATCCCAATTTCAGCAACCCTGATTAGTTGTCCAGAATGCAAAAATCAGGGGAACAAAAAAAAATTCTTGTGCTTTAGTGCAGTGCTTGCTTGTTGTTTGTTTGTACTTGTGCTTAGGAAGTGTATCTAGGATACTCCTAACCTCAACCTCAGTTAGCAAAAGCTATTTACCCAAAACTATCTTGGCTTACTTTACATATTCTTAAACGTTCTGGCATTCCAAAATATGAGCCAAGATGCTTATGCAACCAAAACTATTTTAGTAGCTTCTACTGACAAAACTATGGAGAGATATATATTACAATCTCCTTATGTTTTCAAGACAGAGCACTCAACTAATCTTATCTCTAGCTTCACCAAAACCTCCTTTCAAAGCATTTAAATTCTACTCTTGGTAGAGATACCAAGAAATCTCATATTATTCAAAACTCAACCTCTTCAAAATGCCCCAACATTACCCCAAGCTAGGCTTGATGGTAACCTCATTAGTGGTTACGATTAGTGTATAAGATGAGTTGCCTTGATCTGCTGTCTGATGAGTTGCTTTGATCTGTTGATTGACTTGTTTGCTTAGGAAGTAGTATGAGCCACTCTAGGAGCTCATCTCTAGGATCAAGATGTTTCCCAATCATCAATCCCTAAGAAAGATAGCAAACCTTGTTATGATCCCTAGCCACTAGGTGATCATCTAAAACCCTCAACTAGATCTTTATGAGGATTTCCTTTCTAGATGTCTCTGAGTCCTTAAGACCCATATCAAGCAAGGATCTATTCTAATCATTATATACTTCCATATAATCCCTTTTGTAAAGCTCTGATACCTTGCAACTTCTCCAAGAACTTTCCCTCTCATACTCTAGTCAAAATCCTCAAAACTGCCAAATTTGGCTAAGTCTAGAAACAGTTCCAACATCACCTTTTGGAATACTTCCTTCTCTCAAACCATCTGCATTTTTGGAAATGCACTTGAACCATATTGTTATACATCCTAAGGACTACGAAGTACCACATTGGCCTCTGGTTATATCCTCCTCCAACCCACTTATCCATGATGGTTTTACAGGCAAGAAAATAACATTTCCTGCAAAACTAGTCATCATGCCAACTTTGCTAGAAGCACACACCACCATCCAAACTCCTATGGACCAACTCTCTGCATGGTTATGTTCTACTCATTGATGTCTATCAGAACCTACTTCACTTGACCGAAGTGGAGATCTCTGCTGCTTAATCCCACATGGTTTAGAAGGATTCATGACACTTTCCGCATGGCAGCCTTAATTTCAACGAAGTTTGCCATCTTATCTAGATTACCTCAACTACCATTAATTCAAAATCCTCCTGCATTGATCATCCTTATGACCTGGTCTACCTATCCATCTATCCCTTGCACCAAGGTGAGCTTTGAGCTCCAAGTTGCAAGCCTCTTTTGGTGGTATAAAAATAACACCACCCTATATCATCAACTCTTGGTTTTCCATCCTTTTCTAGATGGATTTCCATTCCACAAGGTTGCAAATGCTTGATACACCTTGTCCACCTCACCTACCTTGATCTCTAAGATTTATCAATAATTATCCATAATTATTGAGGCCCCAAAGCTATTTAATTCCTTAAATAGTCAAAATCTCCAAAACTCCCTCCATAAAGGAAAGTTTGGTTTTTACCAAACCATTTCCCCAACTTTTGACTCATGTGAGTCCCCCAAATCATATCCTATCTTTCCATCTCAAAAATATATTTTTTTGAAAAGCTTTATTATTTCTTTTTGTCCATTTTCTTAAATGCTGAATTGGAATAATAATTGTTTTCATCACTTTTAATCCCCAAAAAATCTTGGGAAAATTCCCCTAGGTGTGCATTCACATTTGGGACCCTCTCAAACGAAAATCCATCCTTGTCCAATGGAAATTTCTCAAATGATCTTCTAAAAACCACCTCTGTCCTTTTTGAGTAAATGGATTTAAGTGGACTTAAACTCCATATAAAAATCCCAAATAAATCCTAGGAGTCTACCTTGACGTCCTCTACTCCCCAGTACCTTTTTCTCCTATGGTCCAATGCAAATATTTGGACTTCCTTCACAACCATCTAGTAGATAAATATTTGACCTTTAAGCAAACCACTAATCTAAACCACTTCCATTTCCACCAAAGCTTGATCAAAGCCCCTCCTCAGCACTAGGGCACCACACTGGTCGACCACCACTGTAGCTCCACCTCAGCTTTGACCATTTTGCCCTTGCACTAGTAGAATGAGAGAGCAACAACAAATATCTTACAAGATTTGTCCCCCATTATTTACAACTGATGCCACCACCTCTCCCTCTGGTCCAGCACGACCCAGTTACCATGCTACCCCTCTCCACCTCCCCCTGGACCAATCCCTGGCCAGCACTCCCTCTCCACCATGTCCAATTTGGTAATTCACCACCTCTACTCCTCCCTCTTGGTATATATGGCCAGCAGCCATCCCCAGCTCTCCCCTGCCCTCATTTGCCCCCTCTCACTCCCACTTACCTCCCCGAGCACCACACCCCCTCCCCAGTCCTGAGCTGCCTGAGGAGAGCTTCGGCCTCCTCAAGAAAATCGAGCAAGGCATCTTCTCCTCCACTCCATTCCCTCTGCATGTCCGCCCCCGTGATCCCCTTGCTCTCCTGCATCTAATGGTGCTCTTCTTTTTACCTAGGACCAACTCCTCCATTGTCGGTGTTGAACTCCGGCGAGGTCGCCCTCGGCCTCCGACGCGCCAGCTACCTCCCGGCATCAGATCCCCTCGTGCCGCCCCTCGTTTGGCTCGTCGTCGACCACCACGTCGCCCTGCCGCCTCCTCGACCTCCCTCGAGCCCCCAGGTATCCTCCCTGCTCCTCCCTGCTCCGCCTAGGGTTTTCGTCGCCGGTGCTCTATCTCTGCGAAGATGATGTCAGCGAGCCGTCCGTTGCGACTTGATCCAACGGCCGACGACGTCCTATACCGCTCCGGTGCTCTTGCTCGCTGACAGCAGGCCCCGCTCGTCAGATTTGAACCGCCCCCTCCTGCGCGTCGCGCTACCTCGCCGTGGGCTGAATCCTCCTCTGCAGCCCAGTAGTTTCATAGATCTAGCCCATCGCACTCTTTTCCTTTTTCCTTTAGCATATCCATTTATGCCAGAGAAGTTTCTGCTAGGTTTAAATCCAAATAAAATGGTAAACCTAATCCAAATGCCTAGATCCAAATTTCTGGTGGTTCTCTGGTGTTTTCTCAAACATGCAGAGGCAACCCCATGTCCAAAATAATTTTCTCTAATTACTAGTAATTATTCTACTAGAATGTATCTGGTACACTAATTATTTTCCATAGGGAGTTTTACAACTCCATTTGTGTTGAACCAATGATCTACTGGAAGGTATTTAACATACCTATCACCCAGCATAGGTCTCATGCCAAGGCGAACTGTGTTCTGCCTTTACTAAAAATAACCAAACTAGCAACCTTCTGTCTTAGATAAATTCCCAAGGTCTAACCAAATGTGGTATTGACCTGACTCCAATTCCCAGTACCTCATATCCTCAATATGCACCAAACCCCAGCAGCTCATAATTTATTGAGCTCTGGTTGAATTTTAGTGAATTAAATACCTCTATGATGGGTATTTTCACTAAATAAATCACTCCTGGAGTTTGACAACTCCAAACAGAGTGAAACCAATCTCTGCAGAAAGGTATTCTAAATACCTAGCACATGCCCTTGGAACCAACTCAATATCTCCTGTAGTTTTCCTCTGGTAATAAAAAGAATAATCATACAGAACTGTCTTTAGGAATTTCCTGAGGGCATTCTGGTAATTCTTTTGACCCAATTCCAACTAAATAATTTTTGGAGCTCCAAGTAAATAATTTTTGGAGCTCCATAACTTTTCTGGTGAATTATTTCCTCCAACTAGAGTTTAATCCACTATAAAAAGCATTTTTAAATCTAGAAAAGTGATAACCTAGTGAAACCACTTGTGTTGGTTTTGCTTTGACAAGACCCATCAGAGGATTTCACTCTTTCACATTAACACCCCACTGACCACAGATCCCTAATCTAAGTCCCTTGTATCTATCCTAGACAACTATCTTCCAAATAGAAAACACCTAGTGGCAACCTTGTAAATTCCACCATTTGACTCCCACTCATCCACAACCCTCCCAAGTCCAATAGTATTCAGTATGTTTGTTTGCTGTATGATTTGATGATTGTATGCCTTGTATTGATTGTGGTATTGTCTGCTTGCATGTGTACCCGATGACGACGATAGTGTGAGTGTCTAACGACATGAAGGAAGGGATTTTCTTATTATATATTTGGATATTTTTGGTCATCTGAAGAAGTCCAGGGACTTATTTCTAATCACAGGCAAGCCACCATTCCTAAACTCTGATATATGTCCTATTCTCTTTTACCTGTTTATATCCTCTTTATAAATTGCATTATCTACCTGCATGTTTTGTTTTATTAATACTACGGTAGTAACTTGGCTCTCCAAGTTATGATTTCGTGTCCTTCGAGGCACCACCCCGATGAACCGACCATTTCATCCCCTTTGGACTGAGAGTATGATGGTTAGCATCCTACCTCCATGGAAACCCCGGTTTTGAGAAAATAAACTGTTTTGGGATTTTTCCCACTACAAATGTTTCAAAAACGGCTTTGTAAAACCCTGGGAAGAGGCATCATTCCCAGTGGAAGTTTTAACAAAAGAAATGGTGATGAAGAGAAACAAGGAGACTGTGATGGGATGTTCTACGCCTTTACTGGAACAATTTTTATCCGCGCAACCACATTACCCCAGGTTGCTGGGGCTTAACTCATAGTTTGCCCGCATTAGCCGAGGCAACTTCTACCATGCTTATAGGGAGAAATCCCTGGAATCCCGGGCCGGCGTCCCAGATCTAGGATCTAAAGCCTGTTGCTTGCCTCGGCAAGAATGAGCCTCAACAATCAGGAGTCCGGTGCAACAATTGGGTCTCCCGCGGACGGTATGACTTAGGTAGTACGGAAGGAAGTGGAGTCACCAAATTTAAGGTATATGCCAAGTTGCGGCTTGGGTATGCATGTGTACGGAAGGAAGGACTATGGCTGGGAGCCACATACGCGTTGTCGGGGAGATCAACCCAAGAGGAAAAGCATGCCTTTGCTAGTGTAGACAAGCGAAAGGTTAGGTTTGATTATCCGGACCCCCATCTACCGTGGTAGTGGGCCATGGTTGTATACCAGCGGATGTATTGATTCTTGTGGGGAAAGTGTGCAAACTCTACAGAGTATAACCTATTCAAATAGCCGTGTCCACGGTCAAGGACGGTTGTAAAGGTGTTGGATAGGAGTACCCAAACGGTGCTTGTTTGGGAAACAAGTACTTTGAGGACGAAGGTTCCGGGGGAACCCGAGTTCGACGGTTTTGTTTTGACCCGTGGGGTTGAAGTTGTTCAACAAAACTGTTTTCAAAACACTTTTTCAACAAAGACATGGAGATGTCTAGATTTATAAAACATAAGCATGTTTTCAAAACTCTTTTTCAACAAAGATATGGAGATGCCATAATTTCAAAGTTAGTTTAGGCTTTTCAAAAGTAACCCCAAGTAGAGCTATCTCGCCATAGCCATAATTGCATTTCCTTGTTCATTTATTCCGGTGGTTTTGCAAGTACATTCAAAGTACTCACGGCTGTGTCCCTGGCTATTTACTTGGCCAGACTTTCAGGAGATTATGGTGACGTCCATGTGCGCTAGGACCGTCTTCCCAGTCAGCTGCATGTAGGTTGAGGCACGATTGGGCTCTGCGCTTGGCGTTGTTCCACTGCTAATGATGATGTAGCCATAATGGCATCTATGTAAGTCTTATAACTCGTTATGTTTTGGATGTTGTAATGGTACCTGTCGGTTATGTTCCACGGCTCACTAATCATGGGAACATGGATGTATGCATAACAGGGATTTCTCGGATGAATAATCCGGGGGGGTCCCACACAACCTTGCTAGCCAAAAACCTGTACTGAGAGGGAATTCTTCTCGTGCATCCACCTCCTTTAAACCAAAACCATGCCATTTTGTGTCCACCATACCTACCTAGTAGCATTATTGCTATTCCAAGTAAATTCTTGTTTTATCTATCTCCCAAATTAAACTTGTTATGTGAAAATTAGTGATTAAAGCTCTCACGAACTTGATGGCACACTTTACTTTCTTGCATTTAATAAACTTGAACCATTGGGTCCTTCTTTGTTGCGTATATGCTTGCGCTTTATGAGTTGAAGTTAGCAGAACCATGTATCATGGGGACCGCTTTCAACACTTCATTGGTACTTGTACCTAGTTGATATCATGTTCTTTTGCTCATGCATCCTGGCGGTGTGAAATAAAAGTGGAACTTGTAAGATCATGGAGTTTATATGTGTGCTAGAGAAACGCCTGGGCCGCTAGCCTAAGCCATGCCTAATCATGGTGGAAACTTGCAGCATAACTATAGTGAGCATTCTATGAAGCATCCTCAACAAAAACCTATGCAAATAGCAAATAAAAAGATCACTGAGATGCTCATTGTCTGCTTGCCTTGTCATTTTGATTATGGGATAGCTCCTGTGTCATGTGCAAGGGGTACCCCGTTGGCGGTTCTCAATGATAAACGTGTATTTATAATGATAAGAGCTTACTCGCGACTGAAGTTGAGTAGCATGAGGTTCGGTACTCATAAGTAAGGGGCATGGGACTTCAATTTATAACTTGTCAAGCATATCCTCTTAGCTGTGTCACTTTAACCTTAACCACCAAAAGATGCCTATGATAGGGGCAATGAGAGCTGAAAGCTAGTAAGTATCATAATTTTTGGGAGCTCTTTATGAGACTTGCAATCCCTGCTTCCCTCTGCGAAGGGCCTTTCTTTTACTTTGTAGTTGAGTCAGTAAACCTACTCCCTTCTATCTCAGCAAGTATTTTGAGTTGTTGTGTTTCATTCATTCATATGATGATTTATTCAATCATGTTTCTTATGTTCCTTGTTTTCCACATTGCTCTTATGTTGATGTTTACTACTTTGAAAGCTATCATTGAAAACCAGTTATTTGTGAACTCCAGCAAATTATCAATGATTCTTCGACCAAGAGCTAAGTTTTCCATTACCAATTATGATTTACTTCATGTATCTTTATTGTGTTTCCTTTACTTATTGCAAGTTGAGTTATATAATAGTGAGTTGTCTTCTATTATGATCTATGTATTGATGAATGTGATGCTTCTTGTCCGTGTTCTTTTATCGACTCTTCACTCCATAAACCCGAGGCCATGTTTATTGAGCTCAGCTTCGCTTAGGGACAAGCGAAGTCTAAGCTTGGGGGGAGTTGCCATTTTGCATCACTATTCTATGTCATAATTCACTGTTATTCATTGATATATTTCGTATTGAGAGGTGATACTTATGTTATTTCATCTGTTTTTGCATGGTTGATGACTTTTGGAGCATGGACCGCTGCAGTCATGATTCTGATGGAAAAGGTGTTGTTTGGAGGCAAAATTCACGAAGATCAGAAAATCCGGGAAAATATACAGAAAATCCTATTTTTCCAAAAGACGAAGGAAGCCAGAAGGGGGGCTAGAGATGGGCCACAGGGGGCCCACACCACCCCTTGGCGTGGGCCACCCTGGACCGCACCACCAGGTGGTGTGGCCGCCCTGGTCCACCCCTGACACTCCCCTCTGGCATATTTATCCTCTCGAAACCCTAAGACTCGGGGAGCGACCACAGAAAGATTTTGCCGCCTCTCCGGGGCGGAAAACACCAAGAGAGAAAGATCTCTCCGGCAGACAGATTTCTGCCAGGGGAATTCCTTCCCAGAGAGGGGAGATCGTCGCCATCAACACCACCATCAAGCTGGACTTCATCGGGATCATCATCATCACCACCATCATCACCATCAGCACCCTCATCACCATCTCCATATTGCTGTAACAATTGCGTTGAATCTTGCATAGTTCATAGGGGAAACTTTCCCGGTGTTGATTACTCTTTGTAGTTGATGCTATTGAGTGAACCGTTGAATTATTATTTATGTTCATATTGTTATACATCATTATTCCATCTCTGATCATGATCCATATGATGTCTTGTGAGTAGTTCATTTTGTTCTTGAGGACATGGGAGAAGTCATGTTGTTAGTAGTGGAGTTGTGTTGAGAAAGATTCAATGGTTTGATATTTATGTTGTGGTGTACTTCTTCTAGTGGTGTCATGTGAACGTCGACTACATGACACTTCACCTATATGGGCCTAGGGGAATGCATTGTGTATTTGGCTACTAATCGTAGGGGTTGCCGGAGTGACAGAAACCTGAACCCCCGTTAGGAAACCATTGCACAAGGGACGCCAGGGTCTTAGAGTTTAAAGCTGTGGTTAGGTTTCTACCTTAATTACTTTCTTGTACTTGCGGATGCTTTCAAGGGGTATAATCACAAGTATGTATTAGTCCTAGGAAGGTCGGTACATTAGCACAGGTTCACCCACACAACACTTAGCAAGCTAGAAAAGATTAATCAACTATATGAAGCGAAAGCACGTGACAGTCTTCCCATGTGTCCTTGAGAAGGTTTGGTCATCTTAAGTAATACAACCGGCTTGTCCTTTGCTGCATAAAGGATTGGGCCACTTACTGCATTTATTCCTACTATCTTTTATTTACTCGTACTTTGTTTACTTGCTTTATCAAAAACCCCTAAAAATCCGTTTGCTAAGTATTTGCAGAGAATTCCTGATCCATAACACTAGCCGGCATCTTCTGATCCTCGTTGGGTTCGACACTCTTACTTATCTAAAATACTATGATACACCCCCTATACTTGTGGGTCATCACCTACTCGAGGACGAGCAGGAGTTAAGCTTGGGGATGTTGATACGTTGCTAACGTACACATAATTTTTTATGTTCGATGCTTTTTTTATATCTACTTTCTTATGTTTTGTCCACACTTTGGAGTACTTTCTATACACTTTCTTAGACTAACCTATTAACAAGAGCCACAGTCCCAGTTGCCTATTTTCTGCTGTTTTTTAGTTCCAGGAAAGATAGAAAATGAATATTCTCGGAATTGGACCGGACAAAAGCCAAAGTCGATATTATACCGGAAAACTCACGGAGCCAGAAGACGAGACAGAGAGGGGCCACAGGGCGGCCACACCATGTGGTGGCGCGGTCTAGCCTTGGCCGTGCCACTAGGTGGTGTGGGCCCCCGGGTCGCCCATCGACCTTGCCTCTTCGCCTATAAGATGCCTCCCGATGCAAAAACCCTAAATAGTCAAGCCTCCAGCCACAAAAAGTTCCACAACACCGTCTGCACCGAAGGGGAGATTCAGGGGACATAAATTCTCTGTTCCGGCACCCTGCTGGGACGAGGAAGTGCCCCCGGAGCCATCTCTATCGATCTCCACCACCATCTCCATCACCATTGCTGATTCCCATGATGAGGAGGGAGTTTTTCTCTCTCGAGACTAAGGGTTCTACCGGTAGCTATGTGTTCATCTCTCTATATGCATGATCTTATCGAGATCATGAGCTTGTAATCTATAGATCTACCTTGCTACTCAAGTGCTTTATTAGATCTCTACTCTCCCCATGTGTGTGAAAGTGACAACGTGCACACCATGGTGGCACTTAGGCTAGAGAAAACAAATACTTGTTATGAGTTATATTTGGAGTTGGATGTCTTTATGAAATTGTGGTGTTTGTTGGAACCATCTAGTGCTCAAGGTGACAGTGTGGGGTTTTCTAGATGGGAAAGGCTTACTTTGAGGTGTGATGTTATAGCCCTACCATCGATTAGAGTTTCCAACCGGAGAGTAGTATCATGAAGAGAAGATATTTATATGAGAGTGTTCACTAGTGAAAGTATGATCCCTAGGCCTTGTTTCTAAACATTGAAACACCGTTTGCAATTAGATCTGTTACATGTTTGCTTGCTTCCATCTTTATTTCAGTTTGCTTTTAGTCTCTTCCACGCCATCAAGTTATTTTCTAGCACCGTTACCACTTATAATTATCCATACCACTTGTATTTCACTATCTCTTTGCCGAACTAGTGCACCTATACACCTAACAAGTGTATTGGGTGTGTTGGGGAGACAAGAGACTTCTTGTATCTTGATTACAGGATTGCTTGAGAGGGAGTACCTTTGACCACTTCCTCCCTGAGTTCGATAAACCTTGGGTGATCCACTTAAGGGAAAACTTGCTGCTGTTCTACAAACCTCTGCACTTGGAGGCCCAACAACTATCTACAAAATAGAAGTGCGTAGACATCAAAGACGCTCCAAGAACAACACAACTGTGCATGAAACAATAAAAATAAAGTGTTTGGAAGAAACCTGAGATTTTTATTGATGAAGAAGGGGATGCCTTGGGCATCCCCAAGCTTTGACGCTTGTACTTCTTGGATATTTCTTGGGGTGACACGGGTGGCATCCCCAAGCTTGAGCTTTAGTCCATTCTTCATCTCATTACATCATTCTTTCCCTACACCTGAAAATTTTCCTTCATAAAAACTTCACACAATCTTCATTAGCAACATTAGTGTACTCAAGATAATAAGTCTTTTGGTTCAGATCCAACACAAGCAAAAATTTCATTAAAACACAAGCTACTGTAGCACTTCCCTCGAAAATCTCAGTTTCCCCAAAAAGAACCCAAAAAGGAATCAACAAGAAGCAAATGCAAATAATGACAGAAATCTACCAAAACAGACCAGCAGGTAGAAACCGATTTTTTCGAAGACCTTCTGTTGCTCAAATCGAAAAGTGTTGAACTAACGAAAGTTGGATAACAACCTGGGTCAGAAGCAAAAAAATCACATCTCAGACCGGCGTACAGAGATTTTACACAATTTTTTACAGCGAAGCACAAAAATTTGTTTCGAGACAGCAACTTTCCCAAGCATTACTTATCTCTCATGAGAGATTATTCTTGGCACAAAAAGCAAATAAAAAAGTATAAGGAGAGGTTATTACTGAAGCAATAACTTCCAAGACTCAACTAAAACTTTTGGGTTATCTCTGAATAAGTACTTTTCTTTAACGCCTTTAAGTTAGGCATAAGAAGCAAGAAAAGAATCAAGTATTCTCAAATGAAGAAGCATTAAGAGCAAATTTTGTTTTAATAGGAGAGGCAAAAGGAATCTTATCTCTCTTCTTAGGGAAGTGTTCTATACCTTTCTTGAGTGGGAGTTGATATTTAATGGTGCCTTCTTTCATATCAATAATGGCACCAATAGTTCTAAGGAAAGGTCTTCCCAATGTAATAGGACAAGAAGCATTGTATTCAACATCCAAAACATAGAAATCAACAAGGACATAGGCATTGTTAACCATAATAAGAACAACATTAATACTCCCCATGAGTTTATTTTTAGCATTATCATCAAGTGGGACATTTAAATAACAATCTTCCAATGGTGGCAAATCAAGCATTTCATATATTTTTCTAGGCATAATAGAAACACTACTATCAAGATAACATAAAGCTTTGAGATCAAAATCATTCACTTTCATATTAATGATGGGTTCCCAACCATCTTCTAATTTCATAGGAATAGAAGCTTTATGTTTCATATTTTCGTCTTTAATTTTTATGAGAGCATCAGTAATATGTTTTGTAAAGGCCATACTCATAGCACTAGCATTAAGACTTTTAGCAAGCTTTTGTAGGGACATAATAACTTCAGAGATGTTGCAACCATCAAGATCAAAATCATAATTATGATCTAAAGAGGTAGAGTTATTTTTTCCCATGTTTCTAAGAATTTCAGCATTTTTATTAGAAAAAGTTCCATTGGGTTTACTAGCTTCAACATTAGTGGTAGTGATAGTAGAAATACTAATATTTCTAGCAATTTCATATTCTCTTTCCCACTTAGCATGCAATTCAGCTAATAGTCTAACATTTTCATGAATTCTAACTTGAATGGCATTAGTAGCAGCAAAGGGATTTTCAATAATTTCAGGTTTAGCGGCCATTTTATTGAAAGAAGATTGAGCTTCAGACAATGATGCTATATTTCTTTCAGCATTAGAGAGTTTTTCCTCAATAGTTTTATTGAAAGTAGTTTGTTTACTAATAAAATCTTTAAGCATGACTTCAAGTTCAGAGGGTGCACTCCTATTATTGTTGTAGGAATTTCCATAAGCATTACCATTGCTGGGAGGATATGGCCTATAATTATTATTACCAAAATTATTCATGTAGGCATTGTTGCTAAAATTATTATTTCCTATAAAGTTCACATCAACTTGCTCTTCTTGAACAACCAAATAGGCTAAGGGAACTTGATTTGGATCAATATGAGCTTTCCCATTAACAAGCATAGACATAATAACATTAATTTTATCACTCAATGAGGAGATTTCCTCAACAGAATTTACCTTCTTACCTTGTGTAGCTCTCTTAGTGTGCCATTCAGAATAGTTAACCATCATATTATTCAGAAGCTTTGTTACAACACCCAAAGTAATGGTTATAAAGGTACCTGCAGCAGCAGAATCCAGTAGATTTCTTGAAGAATAATTCACTCCTGCATAAAAGGTTTGGATAATCATCCAAGCAGTCAGTCCATGAGTGGGATAATTCTTTACCAAAGATTTCATTCTTTCCCAAGCTTGAGCAACATGTTCATTATCAGATTGTTTAAATTTCATGATTTCACTTCTCATAAATATAATCTTAGCAGGAGGATAGTATTTTCCAATGAAAGCATCTTTGCATTTAGTCCCAGAATCAATACTATTTCTAGTTAGGTATTGCAACCATTCTTTAGCTTTTCCCCTCAAAGAGAAAGGAAACAATTTAAGCTTAATAATATCCCCATCAATATCCCTATGCTTTTGCATCTCACAAAGTTCAACAAAGTTATTTAGATGAGCAGCAGCATCTTTAGTACCAATTCCAGAAAATTGTTCTCTCATAATAAGATTGAGTAAAGCAGGTTTAATTTCAAAGAAAGTAGCTTCAGGAACAGGTGGAGCAATAGGTGTGCACATGAAATCATTGTTTTTGGTGCTAGTAAAGTCACACAACTTAGTGTTTTCAAGAGTAGTCATTTTTTGTGTTTTTAATACAGAAAGAAAACTAGTACAGCTAATTTTTTTTGTGTTTTTGATAAAGAAACAAGCAAACAAAGCAGAAATAAACTAAGCAAAACAAATAAAAAAAGTAAAGAGATTGGTTATGAGGGACTCCCCTTGTGAAGATGTCCTTGACTCCCCGGCAACGACGCTAGAAAAATAGCTTGATGGCCCAAAATATATCGAGCTCGTTGGGGAACCCCAAGAGGAAGGTATGATGAGCACAACAGCAAGTTTTCGCTCAGTTATGAAACCAAGGTTATCAAACTAGTAGGAGCAAGGAAACACCTCCAAGGTGTTGTTTCCAACTTGGAATCCTGCACAACACAACCACAGAACTTTGCCCCAACTTATAGTGAGGTTGTCAATCTCACCGGTTTTGCTGAAAACAAAGGATTAAACGTATTGTGTGGAAGATAGTAATTGCTTGCAGAAAGTAAACAAAAAACAGTAAATAGTAGATTGTATATTGATGGTAAAATAAAGGACCGGGGTCCATAGTTCACTAGTGGTGATTCTCCTTAAGATATATGACATGTTGGGTGAACAAATTACAGCGAGGCAATTGACAAACATCGAGAAAGCATACATGCATATACTAATCATCTTGACTCCTATGAGATTTGATTAGGCATTACAACATTATAACTAGACCAAAATCCAAGTGCATCTATGACAAATAATCCACCTTCAGGTTATCATCCGACCCCCCTCCAGTATTAAGTTGCAAGCAACAGATAATTGCATTAAGCATTGTGTGTAAAGTAAACAATACGATTGTTCTATGAACAAAGGATTGATGTTTTCTACCTAGTAGCAACAGCACATCTAGTACCTTAGTGATTTCTGTCACTTCCCTAGATTACTAGAGGCATGAACCAACTATCGAGCATAAATACTCTCTCTTAGAGTTGCTAGCATCTACTCGGCCAAGATATCTACTAACAACGGAGAGTATGCAAGATCACAAATAACAAACACATGATAGAATCAATAATCAATCTGAAATAGCATCTCAATATCCATCGGATCTCCGCAAACACAACATGTAGGATTACAAATAGATGATCTTGATCATGAACAGAGCTCACAAGATCTAAACATGGTAGCACAAATGAGAAGAACCAACCATCTAGCTACTACATGGACCTGTAGTCCAGGGATGAACTACTCACGCATCACACCGGAGGCAGTCATGGTGATGAAGAAGGCCTCCAGGGTGAATTCTCCGATCCGGCAGGGTGCCGGGAAGAGCTTCAGATCCCTCCTGATCTAGGGATGGAGATGACGGCGGCTGCATACTCTTTCGTGGAATTTTGATCGGGTACTTAGGGTTTCATTATCGGAGGCGATATATAGGTGAAAGGGGAGGCCGAGGGGGTGCCCTAGGGGCCTGTTCGTCTGTGGTACCAAAGTTCGTAGGCCAGCGCATGGCGGTACCTAAGTTGCCTGAAATTACTGTGTTTCGAAAAGTTGGGCCGCCAACTACTGAGAGGGGCCATTTCAAGGCAAACTCATCTCACCCCTACCAAATTCAAACATTCTGTTAAACCGCCACGTGAAGTAGACGGTCGGGACCCTCATGTCGGTCATCTGTCCGTGACGCGGGTGCCAACGCGGAAACCTCTTAGGAAAATCGAGCAGCTAAGTGGATTGGATGTGTTGACCAATTTCACAAATCCATTCCCAGCTTTCCCCTAGCACCGGCGGCGTCGGAATCCACCCTCCTGGCAGGACGATCCCTTCATACATTTGACTTCCGGGGCCAAGTTGCTGTGCCCAGTCGCTGATCCCGAGCTCCAATGGCGCATGCCGTAGCCGCCGTTGCGAGGCTCTAGCCCGCCTCCGCCGCCGACGAGCCAAGTAGTTCGGAGGATGGCAGATCCTACTATCAAGGAAGAAGAAGTTCTGGCTACAAGCGGGTGAGCTACCCTTCTCTTTGCTATTTGCACTAATTATAACTGCTAGCTAGCTACTGAACCTCAAATTGTTTGTTAGCCCAACTCTGACAAACATATTTTGTCCACATTTTTCTGTCAAGTGGGATCTGCGCGGACCCCCTTACCTGGTTACGGTAGTCCTCTACAGGTACGACTCTAAGGGCAAGTGGTATGGAAGCCATTGTTTCACGATGGAAGAAGCACATGCGCAGATCTGCACTATATCTGGTATGGTTGCTGCTCTGTGTAATCATGTTGAATTATGGACGAAGCAGACAGCAAAGTTCAGCTTCATGGATGAACGTGGCATCATGGTTCCTATAACATGTGACAGTTAGCTAATTGGGTTGATGAAAAGGTATGCTTCGGCTGCCATGTTTGACCTGAAATGTGATGTACTGGATGTGGAAGCTGCTGCAACTGGGAGTCGCCCTTCTATTCTTGGACAGGGTGATTGCTCGAACCCAATTAACTCCTAGTAAGCAAAGGTCGCTTGGGGTTCGCATGTTTGTGCTGAATTGTAATTTTTGTTTTATTTACTCTATAGATATTGGGCAGTTATGCAATAGTCTTGTTTCTTTGACAGGAAGCACCGCAAGGTTAGAAACATGACTGCCGGGTCAGTCATTTTGCTGCCCGAAGAAATTAAAAACGAGTGGAAAGATGATGTTGGACCCGATTCTGGTGCCCATTGTCCCGGCGATGCAGAGTACGTGAAGCTAAGAAAATTGGCACTGAGGAAGAGGAAGAAGGCAGGAAATGAAGAAGCTAGTGGACGTGAAGGCTTGGCACCTAGGCTGCGGAAGAAGGCTGCTGGCAATGAAGATGCATAGTAATGTGTTGAACTTGAACCTATATATGTAATTCTGTTAAATTCTGGAGCTCTGTGTGTGGCACGTTGCTAGGTGAAACAATCTACCCACGTTCTCTGAGTAAAATGTACCGCGACTTAGGGTTTGGAAACGTCCGAGTCAGTAGTTGAATCCGAAATTGTGATTGTGCCACTGCTATCTGAAAACAAGGATCCACCGGTTCCACGATTGCTGAGGGGCGGGAGGTCTCCAAATACGATGGAATGTAAGTGGCACCGAAATAAATTATTTAAGCTGCCACACTCCACGAAGTAGCAACTTATTTCAGATGCTGCACAACGACGTGACAAGATAAACAACAATATTCTCATCGATAATGCCTAGATGAGGAGGAAATCGGTACCACTTTCTGGCCTAATCTTGAGCCCGTCTATCTCACCGCCTCTCTGCTCTTGCATCCCCTGCATCTGGCGAAGCTCCTAGATCTCCAGTAACCGGGTGTACGTGCTTCCACTTTATAAATTGTGATTGTGCCATTTGCATGCGGCCAAATCCACGTAGATTACGTTTAAACAAACCACCAATGTCAGAATACACTAGTAGAAAAGGGGTCTTTAGTCGACGGTCATGTTCCCAATCTGGGACAAAGATCTAAATCGAGGCAGAAATTGATCTAAATCACAAATTCTTCCACAAATTAATCAAGACAGAGATCTAAATCGAGGCATTTCATTAATTCAACCACAAATTCTTCTAAACAAAGGTGCGATTTCACATCCTACATTAATTTAACCACTAGTCAACAATTTCACTTCCATTGCCGCTGTCCTTCGAGCCGCCGGCTTCCTCATCGTCGTCGGACGGAACCTCCAAGATTTCCGCATTGTTCGCGAGACGGAGCACCTCTTCGCGGCGAGCGGCGGTGATGACGGTGAACTTGGTCCGTCCAGGGACGAACCAGAACCTCTCCCGCCCTTCTCGGTTGCGGAGATCCTGGTGCACCACGCGCCCATGAACAATGTGGTTGCCAATCTTGGCCTTTCGCTCCTTCTTGAATAGCGCCGGCCAGTACGGACTGGCCACCGCATACCGGGGCAACGCCCTCTTCCACGCGGGCATCTGGCGGCGACGCGCCACGATTTCGCTCTCCATCACGGCTCTGCCGGGGACGAGGAGCGGAGCCACCGGCACCCCCGCATAGCTGATGCGCCATCTGTGGGGCACCGTCGCGGCCGGCGACGCAAGGATGTCGAAGTGCGCGAACATCACCGCCTTGTAGAAGTTCAGCGAGGGCATCTCCATGGCGGCACGGTGGAGATTGGAGAGGGAGCGAGGGGGTGGACGACGAAGCAATGACGCGGTGGAGATTGGAGAGGGTGAGGGGATGGGTGACGAAGCGGCGCGTTGTGGCGCCTCCTATTTGTACACAAGGACGACGAAGCGACGGGCGGATGATAGATATAGAGATGAGACGACTCACATCGAAATCACCGTCCCTGTCGTCACGACGCGTTTCCTCGCCGTCTCCCCTTGAACCCATGGCGAGAGGGGAGGGGGTGGTTGCCGGAGAGGGGATTGGGATGGAGGCGCCGTCGGCTTGCGGCTATGGCAGGATGGGAGTGAAGTGGGGAAAGTGGCTTCGATGGGAAGGAAGAGAAGTACGGGGTAGAAGAGAAGTAATGGGGACGTGACACTGGGATATGGCCCACTCAACTCGTGAGTCATGACACTCGCAACAGGGGAGCCCCGGTGTTGCCAGTTCGTCCAGAGCAAGCGTGGCCAATCATGCCGCAAAACAGACTACTCGCGGATCGATCTCACGAAAACCATCCCAATCGTACAAGCGCCCCGATAAAACAGTATGTAACAATCGTCAACCAGAACAACTGTGTTAGGGTGTGCCTTCTAGAAGACTCGTTCTAACGCTAAGGTTAGGGCTCTCCTAAGGTTAATTAGGATCCATATGTGGTTTGTGAGAAGGACACACATGCAATGACACTGGTGGATCCATGTGTGGTTCATGGGAAGGACACACATGCAATGACATTGGTGGATCCATGTGTGGTCTGTGGGAAGAACACACATGCAATGACACTGGTGGATCCATATGTGGTTTGTGAGAAGGACACACATGCAATGACTATAACTATGGTTCATGAAAAGAGCAGACATGAAATGACACTGGTGGATCCATGTGTGGTTAATGAGAAGAACACACATGCAATGACACTGGGTGTGGTTCATGATATGGTTTTTGAGAACAACACACATGCAATGACTCTAGATGTGGTTCATGAGAATAAAACACATGCAACGACTCTAACCGTGGTTCATGAAAAGAGCAGACATGTGATGACACCGGTGGATCCAAGTGTGGTCTATGAGAGGAACACACATGCACTGACACCTGTGGATCCTTACGTGGTCTGTGAGAAGAACACACATGCAACGACACTTGTGGATCCATATGTGGTTTGTGAGAAGGACACACATGCAATGACACTAGTGGATCCATGTGTGGTTCATTGGATGGACACAGATGCAATGACACTGGTGGATCCATGTGTGGTCTGTGGGAAGAACACACATGCAATGAAACTAGTGATTTGTGTTTTGTGAAAGGAACAGACATGCAATGACTCTAACTGTGGTTCATGAAAAGAGTAGACATGCAATGACACTGGTGGATCCATATGTGGTTAATGAGAAGAACACACATGCAATGACACTGGGTGTGGTTCATGATATGGTTTGTGAGAAGAACACACATTCAATGACTCTAGATGTGGTTCACGAGAAGAACACACATGCAATGACTCTAACTGTGGTTCATGAAAAGAGCAGACATGCGATAACACCGCTGGATCCATGTGTGGTTTATGAGAGGAACACACATGCAATGACACGGATGGATCCATATGTGGTCTATGAAAAGGACACACATGCAATGACACTGATGGATCCATGTGTGGTTCATGGGAAGGACACACATGCAATGACACTGGTGGATTCATGTGTGGTCTGTGGCAAGAACACACATGCAATGACACTGGTGGATCCATGTGTGGTCTGTGGGAAGAACACACATGCAATGACACTGGTGGATCCATATGTGGTTTGTGAGAAGGACACACATGCAATGACACTGGTGGATCCATATATAGTTCATGGGAAGGACACACATGCAATGACACTGGTGGATTCATGTGTGGTCTGTGGGAAGAACACACATGCAATGACACTGGTGACATGTGTTTCGTGAAAGGAACAAACATGCAATGACTCTAACTGTGGTTCATGAAAAGAGCAGACATGCAATGACACTGGTGGATCCATGTGTGCTTAATGAGAAGAACACACATGCAATCACACTGGGTGTGGTTCATGATATGGTATGTGAGAAGAACACACATGCAATGACTCTAGCTGTGGTTCATGAGAAGAACACACATACTCTAATTGTGGTTCATAAAAAGAGCAGACATGCGATGACACCGGTGGATCCATGCGTGGTCTATGAGAGGGGCACACATGCAATGACACCGGTGGATCCTTACGTGGTCTGTGAGAAGAACACACATGCAATGACACTGGTGGATCCATATGTGGTTTGTGGGAAGAACACACATGCAATGACACTTGTGGATCCATATGTGCTTTGTGAGAAGGACACACATGCACTGACACAAGTGGATCCATGTGTGGTCTGTGGGAAGAACACACATGCAATGACACTGGTGATATGTGTTTTGTGAAAGGAACATACATGCAATGACTCTAACTGTGGTTCATGAAAAGAGCAGACATGCAATGACACTGGTGGATCCATGTGTGGTTAATGAGAAGAACACACATGCAATGACACTGGGTGTGGTTCATGATATGGTTTGTGAGAAGAACACACATGCAATGACTCTAGCTGTTGTTCATGAGAAGAACACACATGCAATGACTCTAACTGTGGTTCATGAAAAGAGAAGACATGCGATAACACCGGTGGATCCATGTGTGGTCTATGAGAGGAACACACATGCAATGACACCGGTGGATCCTTACGTGGTCTGTGAAAAGAACACACATGCAATGACACTGGTGGATCCATATGTGGTCTGTGAAAAGGACATACATGCAATGACACTGGTGGATCCATGTGTGGTTCATGGGAAGGACACACATGCAATGACACTGGTGGATCCATGTGTGGTATGTGGGAAGAACACACATGCAATGACACTAGTGGATCCATATGTGGTTTGTGAGAAGGACACACATGCAATGACTCTAACTATGGTTCATGAAAATAGCAGACATGCAATGACTCTGGTGGATCCATGTGTGGTTAATGAGAAGAACACACATGCAATGACACTGGGTGTGGTTCATGATATGGTATGGGAGAAGAACATACATGCAATGACTCTAGCTGTGGTTCATGAGAAGAAGATACATGCAATGACTCTAACTGTGGTTCATGAAAAGAGCAGACATGCGATGACACCAGCGGATCCATGTGTGGTCTATGAGAGGAACACACATGCAATAACACCGGTGGATCCTTACGTGGTCTGTGAGAACATACATGCAATGACACTGGTGGATCCATATGTGGTCTGTGAAAAGGACGCACATGCAATGACACTGGTGGATCCATGTGTTGTTCACGGGAAGGACACACATGCAATGACACTAGTGGATCCATGTGTGGTGTGTGGGAAGAACACACATGCAATGACACTTGTGGATCCATATGTGGTTTGTGAGAAGGACACACATGCAATGACACTGGTGGATCCATATGTGGTTCATGGGAAGACAACACATGCATTGACACTGGTGGATCCATGTGTGGTCTGTGAGAAGAACACACATGCAATGACACTGGTGGATCCATGTGTTGTCTGTGGGAAGAACACACATGCAATGACACTAGTGGATCCATATGTGGTTCATTGGAAGGACACACATGCAAGGACACTGGTGGATCCATGTGTGGTCTGTGAGAAGAACACACATGCAATGACACTGGTGGTATGTGGTTTGTGAAAGGAACATACATGCAATGACTCTAACTGTGGTTCATGAAAAGAGCAGACATGCAATGACACTGGTGGATCCATGTGTGGTTAATGAGAAGAGCAGACATGCAATGACACTAGGTGTGGTTCATGATATGGTTTGTGAGAAGAACACACATGCAATGACTCTAACTGTGGTTCATGAAAAGAGCAGACATGCGATGACACCGGTGCATCCATGTTTGGTCTATGATAGGAACACACATGCAATGACACCGGTGGATCCTTGATGTCTACGCACTTCTATTCTGGTAGACAGTTGTTGGGCCTCCAAGTGCAGAGGTTTTTAGAACAGCAGCAAGTTTTCCCTTAAGTGGATCACCCAAGGTTTATCGAACTCAGGGAGGAAGTTGTCAAAGGTATCCCCTCTCAAGCAACCCTGCAATCAAGATACAAGAAGTCTCTTGTGTCCCCAACACACCCAATACACTTGTCAGGTGTATAGGTGCACTAGTTCGGCGAAGAGTTAGTGAAATACAAGTTGTATAGATAATTATTAGTGGTAATGGTGATAGAAAATAGCTTGATGGCGTGTGGTTGATGTGGGAAAAGACTAACGACAAACTAAAATAAAGATGGAAGCAAGCAAACATGTAACATATCTAGTTGCAAACGGTGTTTCAATGCTTAGAAACAAGGCCTAGGGATCATACTTTCACTAGTGAACACTCTCATATAAATATATTATTCTTTATGATACTACTCTTAACTACTCTGCGGTTGGACACTCTAATCGATGGTAGGGCTATAACAGCACACCTCAAAGTCCATCTTTCCCATCTAGATAACCCCACACTGTCACCTTGAGTACTAGATGAGTCCAACAAACACCACAATTTCATAAAGACATCCAACTCCAAATATAACTCATAAAAATTATTTGTAATCTCAAGCCTAAGTGCCACCATGGTGAGCATGTTGTCACTTTCACACACATGGGGAGAGCAGAGATTCATTAAAGCACTTGAGTAGCAGAATAGATCTATAGATTACAAGCTCATGATCTCAATAAGATCATGCATAGAGAGAGAGATGAACACATAGCTACCGGTAGAACCCTTAGCCTCGAGAGAGAACTACTCCCTCCTCATCATGGGAATCAGCAACGGCGATGGAGATGGTGGTGGAGATCGATGGAGATGGCTCCGGCGGCACTTCCCCGTCCCGGCAGGGTGCTGGAATAGAGACTTTCTGTCCCCCGAATCTCCCCTTCGGTGGCGTCGGCGCTGTGGAACTTTTCGTGGCTGGAGGCTTGACGATCTAGGGTTTATGTCTCGGGAGGCTTCTTATAGGCCAGAGGGCAAGGTTGGTGGGCGGCCAGGGGGCCCACACCATGCCCTGGCGCGGCCTGGGGCACCCGCGCCATGGGGTGGTGTGGCCACCCTGTGGCCCCTCTCCGACTCTCCTTCTCGCTCCGTGAGTGTTCCGTGAAAATATCAATTTGGCTTTTGTCCGGTCCAATTCCGAGAATATTGATTTTCTAACTTTCCTAGAACCAAAAACAGCAGCAAACAGGCAACTGGCACTGTGGCACTTGTTAATAGGTTAGTCCAAGAAATCATATGAAAAGTACTCCAAAGTTGGAACAAAACATAAGAAAGTAGATAAAACCAAGCATGGAACATCAAAAATTATAGATACAATTGCAATGTATCAATCCTTACGTGGTATGTGAAAAGAACACACATGCAATGACACTGTGGATCCATATTTGGTCTGTGTAAAGGACACACATGCAATGACACTGTGGATCCATGTGTGGTTCATGGGAAGAACACACATGCAATGACACTAGTGGATCTATGTGTGGTCTGTGGGAAGAACACACATGCAATGACACTGGTAGATCTATATGTGGTTTGTGAGAAGGACACACATGCAATGACACTGGTGGATCCACGTGTGGTTCATGGGAAGGACACACATGCAATGACACTGGTGGATCCATGTGTGGTATGTGGGAAGAACACACATGCAATGACACTGTGATATGTGTTTTGTGAAAGGAACATACATGCAATGACTCTAACTGTGGTTCATGAAAAGAGCAGACATGCAATGACACTGGTGGATCAATGTGTGGTTAATGAGAAGAACACACATGTAATGACACTGGGTGTGGTTCATGATATGGTTTGTGAGAAGAACACACATGCAACGACTCTAGCTATGGTTCATGAGAAGAACACACATGCAATGACTCTAACTGTGGTTCATGAAAAGAGCAGACATGCGATGACACCGGTGGATCCATGTGTGGTCTATGAGAGGAACACGCATGCAGTGACACCGGTGGATCCTTACATGGTCTATGAAAAGAACACACCTGCAATGACACTGGTGGATCCTTATGTGGTCTATGAAAAGGACACACATGCAATGACACTTGTGGATCCATGTGTGGTTCATGGGAAGGACACACATGCAATGACACTAGTGGATTCATGTGTGGTCTGTGGGAATAACACACATGCAATGACACTGGTGGATCCATATGTGCTTTGTGAGAAGGACACACATGCAATGACACAGGTGAATCCATGTGTGGTTCATGGGAAGGACACACATGCAATGACACTGGTGGATCCATGTGTGGTCTGTGGGAAGAACACACATGCAATGACACTGGTGGATCCATATGTGGTTTGTGAGAAGGACACACATGCAATGAAACTGGTGGATCCATATATAGTTCATGGGAAGGACACACATGCAATGACACTGGTGGATCCATGTGTGGTCTGTGAGAAAAACACACATGCAATGACACTGGTGATATGTGGTTTGTGAACGGAAGAGACATGCAATGACTCTAACTGTGGTTCACGAAAAGAGCGAACATGTAATGACACTGGTGGACACATGTGTGGTTAATGAGAAGAACAAACATGCAATGACACTGGGTGTGGTTCATGATATGGTTTGTGAGAAGAACACACATGCAATGACTCTAGCTGTGGTTCATGAGAAGAACACACATGCAATTACTCTAACTCTGGTTCATGAAAAGAGCAGACATGCGATGACACCGGTGGATCCATGTGTGGTCTATGAGAGGAACACACATGCAATCACACTAGTGGATCCTTTCGTGGTCTGTGAGAAGAACACACATGCAATGACACCGGTGGATCCATATGTGGTTTGTGAGAACGACACACATGCAATGACACTGGTGGATCCATGTGTGGCTCATGGGAAGGATACATGCAATGACACTGGTGGATCCATGTGTGGTCTGTGGGAAGAACACACATGCAATGACACTAGTGATATGTATTTTGTGAAAGGAACAGACATGCAATGACTCTAACTGTGGTTCATGAAAAGAGCTGACATGCAATGATACTGGGTGTGGTTCATGATATGGTT
>OU342744.1:173242045-173270583 GCA_910589775.1 Avena eriantha | reverse complement strand
TGAAAGTTTGCAATAGGACTTATAAACTTTAAATTGACTTCAAAACAATACGATACCAGTTCGTAAAGTAATATCCAGGAATTTCTATAGTTCCACTATCTCAACTATAACTAAGCGTAAGGTGTGAACGGATGCCAATGACTACAACAAACTAGCAAATTCACTTTGATTGTGTTTATGATAAATTGAGTTTGACTAATCCAAATTAACAAATGAACTCCCACTCAAAACAACATCCCTTGATTTTTTTTAGTGATTACACGAACCAAATCCACTACACCAAGTCCGATCATCACGTGAGATGATGTAGCTTTAAGGCGAACAATCACATGTTCATCATATCATCCATATGACTCATGCTTTAACCTTTCGGTTATTTTCCGTGTTCCGAGACCATGTCTGTACATGCTGGCTCGTCAAGGTTAACCTTAGTTTCCGCATGTGCAAATCTGCTTGCACCCGTTGTATGCACCGTAGAGTCTATCACATCCGATCATCACAAGATGCTTCGAAACGACGAGTCTTAGCAAACGGTGCCAACTAAGGACAAACACTTTATTACTTGATATTTAGTGAGAGGGATCATCTTATAATGCTACCGTCGCGATCTAAGCAATACAAATGCATAAAGGATTAACATCACAGGCAATTCATAATTAGGTGATATGATATGGCCCTTTATTCTTGCGCCTTTGATCTCCATCTCCAAAGCACGAACATGATCTCCATCACCAAAATTGCGTCAAGGTCAGGGCGCCGCTTCATGGTTGTCCATCATCACCAGCAACTATTACAACTACTTGGAATAAAGCTATTACAAGGTGAATAGACACGCGGTCTTAACAGAATTTAAAGACAATCATTAGGCTCCTGCCGGTTGCCATATTAACAATAAGGATCATTGCATACATCAATACAATCACAATCACATGATGGCCATATCACATCACAAACCCCTGCAAAAACAGTTAGACGCCTCTAATTTTCTTTGCATGTTTTACGTGGTTTGGGGCTTTTCGCATAAGACCGATCTTACCTACGAACAAGAACCACAACGTTGATACAAGTGTTGTCAAATGCTCATTGTAATTGAATCTTAACTATGGTGGGAGAGACAGACACCCGCAAAGCCACTTGTGCAAGCAATTGCACGTCAAGCGTGGAGCAAGTCTCATTGCGATGACATGTAAATGTTAGCCCGAGCCGCTTCATCCCACCATGCCGCAAGATGCAAAGTACAAACAAAACTAACACCGACAACAAAAGCATCAACGCCCACAAAACATTGTGTTCTACCCGTGCAACAGATCTACGCATAGATACGGCTCTGATACCACTGATGGGTTCGTAGAATGGAAAACAAAAAATTTCTACCGCAAGAACGAACAAAACCCAGATCTAATCTAGATAAAGCCCAAGATCTAATCTATTAGACATGTGCAAAACGAGATAGATAGGAACTAACCCTCGTAGATCCGAAAGCGTTAACGAGATTAGATCTCGTGGTTGATGTATTCGATCACTTGCCGATCTCAAGATCGTGTGGACGATCCTTCCGGCGTCGCGTTTCCGGCAGCGCTTCGGCCGCAGTCGTCAATTGACGATCCTTCCGGCGCCGCATTTCGGCAGCGCTTCCGCATCGGTCACACGTGCGGAGTCGAAGCAGACCTTCCTCTCCCGTTCCAGCGAGCATGGGGTATAGATCTTCTCCATGGAATCTCAGCAGCACGACGGCGTGGTGGTGGTGGTGGAGTAGAGAATTATGCAGTGCTTCGCCTATGCCTGTGCAGAAGAAAGGTGGAGGAGAGAGGTGCCAGAGATTGGGAGTTATGGGAGCAGGGCTGGAGGGGGGGCCCCTGCCCTTCTATTTAAGGGGGAGGCGCGCCTGGGGAGGGGGAGTCCTAGTAGGACTCCCCTCCTATGGCCGGCGGTGGGAAGGGGAAGGAGTCCTCCTTCCCCCACGAATCCGTGTCTTGCCCCACTAGGTTTCCTTTGACCCTTTCTTGGTTTTCAGAAAACTCAAGAATCCTCTAGAACCTTCCAGAACATTCCGAAACCTTCTAGAATCTCCATACAACACTCCAGAACATTTCCTAACTTAGAAAATGAATCCCCAATATATGAATCTTATTCTCCGGACCATTCCGGATCTCCTCGTGATGTCCTGGATCCAATCCGAGACTCCGAACAACATTCGGTTTCCAACGCACATTCCATATCTACTTAAAACAACTTCGAACCTTAAGTGTGTCACCCTACGGTTTGTGAATATGCAGACATGATGGAGACACCTCTCCGATCAATAACCATCAGCGGGATCTGGAGATCCATAACGGCTCCCACATACTCAACGATGACTTCGTGATCGATAGAACCATTAACATACGAAACCATTCCCTTTGTCACGCGATACTCTACTTATCCGAGGTTGATCGTCGGTATCTCTATACCTAGTTCTACCTCGTTACTGATAAGTACTCTTACTCGTTCCGTGATATGTCATCCCTTGTGACCCAGTCACATGCTTGCAAGCTAACTAGATGACATTCCACCGAGAGGGCCCAGAGCATATCTATCCGTCATATGGATGGACAAATCCCAATCTCGGTTCATGCGCTTCAACACATACTTTCAGAATACCCAATGACACCTTTATTACCACCCATTACGAAGCGGCGTTTGATGTCATCAAAGTATTCATCCGGTGATGGTGATTAACATAACCTCTTGGTCGAAGAATTAGGTTACTATGTATTTGAAAGCTTATAGCAATACGAACTTAATGACTTGATCTTATGCTACGCTTACTATGGGTGTGTGTCCATCACATCATTCTCCTAATGATATAACCTTGTTATTAATCACATCCAATGTCCATGATCAGGAAACCATGATCATCAATTAATCAACAAGCTAGTTTAACAAGAGGCTTACTAGGGACTCTTTTATGTTTACAAAACACACAAGTATTAATGTTTCCGGTTAATACAATTATAGCATGGGATGTAAACATTATCATAAACATAAAGATATAATAATAACCACTGTTATTATTGCCTCTTGGGCATATCTCCAACGAGTCCATGGAGTTATGTATATGTGTTAGAGAAACGCCTGGGCCGCTGGTCTAATCCATGCTGACATGGTGGAAACCTGGAGCGTAACCATAATGAGATGTCTATGAAGCATTCTTCTTATAAAAAAAGAGTCCTATATTGAGAAAAAAAAAGAGAAAAGAGAAAAAAAGGATACTATGAAAATAGGAAAGAGAGAAAAAAGCACCATATTCCCATGGTAAATAAGAAGAATGCTGAGATGCTCGTTGTTTGCTTGCCTTGTCATTTTGATATGGGGATTCTTCCGTATCATTGGGCAAGGGTACACGTTTGGCGGTTCTCTTTTGATACACATATACTTACGATGACAAGAACTTACCGGTGACTAAACTTGAGTAGCATGAGGAGCGACCCTCGTATGCAAGGGACATGAGATTTCTGACTTATACTTCGTCAAGCATGTACACCATAGTTTGTTCACTTTAACATTAATCACTCCAAGATGCTTATGATAGGGGCAATGGGAGCTGAAAGCTATAAGTACCATAATTTTTGGAAGCTCTTTATGAGACTTGAATCATTACTTCCTTTTATAAAAAGGCCTTTCTTCCACCATTACATTGAGTCTCACCTTCTATCTTTATGCACCTACTTTGAGAGCATAGTGGCCATTCTTAGTTCGATGGGCATTGTCCCAAGACTAGTTGATTGATGCACAACTTGAGATTGCTTGTTTTAAACTATTGTATCTAGGCACTCTTATGAACTTTGAAGGTGTCCTATGCATTTATATTTGCTACTCTATGATGGACAAGATGAATACTATTATGCTATGTTTTATTTATGTGAAACAAACAAACGTCTTGCAAATCATTGTTATTCATGAATCTTTTGTTTGTGCCTTTTCATGTTGCATCATAGTTTCTTTGTCTTATTGCTAGAACTTTGTATTTCATGTTATGATTGAAGTACTATGATCCTAGCTTTGAATGTTTTACAAATACTTTGATCAAGTTTATGATGGTGCATGTCACCTAAAAAATTATTCTTTCTTTTTATCACCTACATACTCGAGGTCGAGCAGGAGTTAAGCTTGGGGATGTTGATACATTGCAAATGTATCTATAATTTTTGATGTTCCATGCTTGGTTTTATCTACTTTCTTATGTTTTGTCCACACTTTGGAGTACTTTTTATATGATTTCTTGGAACCTATTAACAAGATGCCACAGTGCCAGTTGCCTGTTTTCTGCTGTTTTGGTTCCAGGAAAGTCAGAAAATCAATATTCTCGGAATTGGACGGGACAAAAGCCAAAGTTGATATTTTACCGGAAGACTCACGGAGCCAGAAGACGAGACGGTGAGGGGCCACAGGGCGGCCACACCATGTGGTGGCACGGGCTAGCCCTGGCCGCCCTCCGACCTTGCATCTTCGCCTATAAGAAGCCTCCCGATGCATAAACCCTAAAGAGTCAAGCCTCTAGCCATGAAATGTTCCGCAGCGCCGCCCCCATCGAAGGGGAGATTCGGGGGACAGAAAGTCTCTGTTCCGACAACCCTGCCGGGACAGGGAAGTGCCCCCGAAGCCATCTCCATCGATCTCCACCACCATCTCCATCACTATTGCTGATTCCCATGATGAGGAGGGAGTAGTTCTTCCTCGAGGCTAAGGGTTCTACCGATAGCTATGTGTTAATCTCTCTCTCTATGCATGATCATATTGTGATCATGAGCTTTGTAATCTATAGATCTACCTTGCTACTCAAGTGCTTTAATAGATCTCTGCTCTCCCCATGTGTGTGAAAGTGACAGCGTGCACACCATGGTGGCACTTAGGCTAGAGATTACAAATACTTGTTATGAGTTATATTTGGAGTTGGATGTCTTTATGAAATTGTGGTGTTTGTTGAACTCATCTAGTACTCAAGGTGACAGTGTGGGGTTTTCTAGATGGGAAAGGCTTACTTTGAGGTGTGCTGTTATAGCCCTACCATCGATTAGAGTGTCCAACCGGAGAGTAGTTAAGAGTAGTATCGTAAAGAGAAGATATTTATATGAGAGTGTTCACTAGTGAAAGTATGATCCCTAGGCCTTGTTTCTAAGCATTGATACACAGTTTGCAACTAGATCTGTTACATGTTTGCTTGCTTCAATCTTATTTCAGTTTTACTTTAGTCTTTTCCATGCCATCAAGGTATTCTCTATCACCGTTACCACTTATAATTATCTATACCACTTGTATTTCACTATCTCTTCGCCGAACTAGTGCACCTATACACCTGACAAGTGTATTGGGTCTGTTAGGGACACAAGAGACTTCTTGTATCTTGATTGCAGGGTTGCTTGAGAGGGGATACCTTTGACCACTTCCTCCCTGAGTTCGATAAACCTTGGGTGATCCACTTAAGGGAAAACTTGCTGCTGTTCTACAAACCTCTGCACTTGGAGGCCCAACAACTGTCTACAAGAATAGAAGTGCGTAGACATCAACCACATATGGATCCACTAGTGTCATTGCATGTGTGTTCTTTTCACAGACCACGTAAGGATCCACCAGTGTCATTGCATGTGTGTTCCTCTCATAGACCACACATGGATCAACCGGTGTCATCGCATGTCTGCTCTTTTCATGAACCACATTTAGAGTCATTGCATGTGTGTTCCTCTCACAAACCATATCATGAACCACACCCAGTGTCATTGCATGTGTGTTCTTCTCATTAACGACACATGGATCCACCAGTGTCATTGCATGTCTGCTCTTTTCATGAACCACAATTAGAGTCATTGCATGTCTGTTCCTTTCACAAGCCACATATCACCAGTGTCATTGCATGTGTGTTCTTCTCATAGACCACACATGGATCCACTAGTGTCATTGCATGTGTGTCCTTCCCATGAACCACATATGGATCCACCAATGTCATTGCATGTGTGTTCTTCCCATAGACCACACATGGATCCACCAGTGTCATTGCATGTGTGTCCTTTCCATGAACCACACATGGATCCACCAGTGTCATTGCATGTGCGTCCTTTACACAGACCACATATGGACCGACCAGTGTCATTGCATGTGTGTTCTTTTCACAGACCACGTACGGATCCACCAGTGTCATTGCATGTGTGTTCCTCTCATAGACCACACATGGATCCACCGGTGTCATCGCATGTCTGCTCTTTTCATGAACCACAGTTAGAGTCATTGCATGTGTGTTCTTCTCATGAACCACAGCTAGAGTCATTGCATGTGTGTTCTTCTCACAAACCATATCATAAACCACACCTAGTGTCATTGCATGTGTGTTCGTCTCATTAACCACACATGGATCCACCGGTGTCATTGCATGTCTGCTCTTTTCATGAACCATAGTTAGAGTCATTGCATGTATGTTCTTCTCATGAACCACAGCTAGAGTCATTGCATGTGTGTTCTTCTCACAAACCATATCATGGACCACACCCAGTGTCATTGCATGTGTGTTCTTCTCATTAACCACACATGGATCCACTAGTGTCATTGCATGTTTGTAATTTTCATGAACCACATTTAGAGTCATTGCATGTCCGTTCCTTTCACAAACCACATATCACCAGTGTCGTTGCATGTGTGTTCTTCTCACAGACCACACATGGATCCACCAGTGTCATTGCATGTGTATCCTTCCCATGATCAACATATGGATCCACCAGTGTCATTGCATGTGTGTCCTTCTCACAAACCACATATGGATCTACCAGTGTCATTGCATGCGTGTTCTTCCAACAGACCACACATGTATCCACCAGTGTCATTGCATCTGTGTCCTTCCCGTGAACCAAACATGGATCCACCAGTGTCATTGCATGTGTGTCCTTTTCACAGACCATGTAAGGATCCACCGGTGTCATTGCATGTGTGTCCCTCTCATAGACCACACATAGATCCACCGGTGTCATCGCATGTCTGCTCTTTTCATGAACCACAGTTAGAGTCGTTGCATGTGTGTTCTTCTCATGAACCACAACTAGAGTCATTGCATGTGTGTTCTTCTCACAAAACCATATCATGAACCACACCCAGTGTCATTGCATGTGTGTTCTTCCCATTAACCACACATGGATCCACCAGTGTCATTGCATGTCTTCTCTTTTCATGAACCACAGATAGAGTCATTGCATGTATGTTCCTTTCACAAAACACATATCACCAGTGTCATTGCATGTGTGTTCTTCCCACTGACCACACATGGATCCACCAGTGTCATTGCATGTGTGTCCTTCCCATGAACCACACATGGATCCACAAGTGTCATTGCATGTGTGTCCTTCTCACAAACCATATGTGGATCCACCTGTGTCATTGCATGTGTGTTCTTCCCACAGACCACACATAGATCCACCAGTGTCATTGCATGTGTGTTCTTCCCATGAACCACACATGGATCCACCAGTGTCATTGCATGTGTGTCCTTTACACAGACCACATATGGATCCACCAGTGTCATTGCATGTGTGTTCTTTTCACAGACCATGTAAGGATCCACCAGTGTCATTGCATGTGTGTTCCTCTCATAGACCACACATGGATCCACCGGTGTCATCGCATGTCTGCTCTTTTCATGAACCATAGTTAGAGTCATTGCATGTGTGTTCTTCTCACAAACCATATCATCAACCACACCCAGTGTCATTGGATGTGTGTTCTTCTCATTAACCACACATGGATCCACCAGTGTCATTGCATGTCTACTCTTTTCATGAACCACAATTAGAGTCATTGCATGTCTATTCCTTTCACAAGCCACATACAGTAGTGTCATTGCATGTGTGTTCTTCTCACAGACCACACATGGATCCACCAGTGTCATTGCATGTGTGTCCTTACCATGAACCACATATGGATCTACCAGTGTCATTGCATGTGTGTTCTTCCCACAGACCACACATGGATCCACCAGTGTCATTGCACGTGTGTCCTTCCCATGAACCACACATGGATCCACCAGTGTCATTGCATGTGTGTCCTTTTCACAGACCACATATGGATCCACCAGTGTCATTGCATGTGTGTTCTTTTCACAGACCACGTAAGGATCCACCGGTGTCATTGCATGTGTGTTCCTCTCATAGACCACACATGGATCCACCGGTGTCATCGCATGTCTGCTCTTTTCATGAACCACAGTTAGAGTCATTACTACAACATATCAGCCATGTAGAGACACACAGTCTAATAGTTGGAGATGCTTTATTTCAACTCTATAGCAATATAGAGCCGCTCATGTAAAACGTCTCTGAAGCGGCTTCCCATGCACCGTCACAAAGATCCTATGGACGCTTTGCCACACGTGTCTACGGGAGGCGGAGACGCTCATATTGCATCTCTACCGAGCCTAGAGACGTTTTGGTATTTAAACAATGATGGCATCTTTACCGTCCATGCAAACATGCAATTTGGTTCCAAATTTGTTGCATCGGGCTAGTGATGTCAAGTTTAATTATCTTTTATTACACATATATATTTTGTCTGATCAAAATGCGACCATGGTTTGTCACATATTAACCATATGCTATGTTTCACCGATGAAGCATTTCCGTACACAAGATTGTATTTTCTATACATAGACTTAAACAAAATGAGGTCTAGCCACTAGGAGAAGAAATTATATTACTATACTACAGAAAATGAAGTCGATTAGTCGTTCCAGCACACGAATTTACATACATTTTCAAAACTCCCTCCCCCTCTCTCTCTCTAACTAGTATGAGCTACTTTACAACTGTTAGCATGTACACATCCAGTATCTTTTCCATGGCCGCTGCGTTTGTAGATGTCATTTATTTCTAGGCAACAACCTGCAAGTTTCATTTCTAAAACATGTTAGTTAATCGGACATAAGTTCCACATAATAAAAGTTGAGAAGTGTCAAACATGTCATATGTTTTCCTATTCTGTTTGAGAAAAATTGAAACCATAAAGTTGATAGACAAAATAATGCATTAACTTACCAGAAGTACCTTTCATACTTTCTATATTATGTGTAAAGCATTTCCCTATTAGTGATGTATAACAGCTTACTTAAAATGGCCATACAAGAAAGAACCGAGTTATGTAGGGTTTAGATCCTAGTCAAGAACATTTTTCCAGGGAATTATGCATCCTTATGATTCTAAAATAAGTGTAATTCTCTGCAGAATATAGAAAATTCAATAATTTTAGTATTCAGAAGTACCTCAACTTAAATTAAAGACATTAAGGCACATGCAGCTATATCCAATTGTAGTCACACACTCATCCGTACAAATAAGATGCCTCAATGCCAGACTATGGTCTATATATATTCAAGTAAATATCTGTATGAGGACAAAAGAACTCACCATTCTCAAACACTGAATATTACTACTTTCCAAGCACGTCTTCGGTGCTCCTGGTGGTATTCCTTATAAATGCAATGGAAGTGCTAAAGATGCACCTCTGGTCTATGTCTGTTAGAAACTGCATAAAAATCAATAAGTAGAACTATAAGTAAAGCTTAGGACATAAACAAAAACTTTACGGTATAAGCTAAAGTTGAGGATTTGGTAATCTTACTGTATCTTGGACCAGTAAAGGTTTTTATGCACCTTTGTTCATGTTTCTATGACAAACAACTACTAGGCCTTGATGTTCCATGGCATTTGCATCAAACATAATCATACAGGCGGTCTGCATTGATAAATTTGTAGCAGGGGAAACCCAAAATCATATGCATGGCAACAGTGATATTTATGGATTCAGTTGAATCATGGAAGTTAATCTATCATTAAGATAAACTGGAAATTCCAACAAACTGAAATAGTGAAACATGTCATGATTTTAATTTAGGGGAAGGGGCGTTCACCTGCTTTTGGTGGATGAAACTGTGAGGACGGTAGTTGACTGGAACCCCATGGCATCTGACTTCGGAGAGAGTGGCGGTAGTAGTGGAGCAGCAAACAACAGGAAGCCCAAGGTGTCACCGAGCTCATACCCCAGAAATAGAAGTATATAAGTGATTGGGAGATTGTTGAAAAATTGGAAAGGGAAAGGAAGAATCTGTACCAAAATAGCCGAATAGTACATCAGCCGGTTCGGCGTTGTGCCAGCAGCACAGTGTTGTGCATCCATGGTCGGCGATGCAGTGGCGTTTGGGCATGGTCGCTGATGCAGTGAAGGCCAAACACTCAACATTTGGAACCCTGATTCGTAGTTTCTGCAGAAAGCGCACAAACACATTTTCACATACTAGCGGAAAGAAATAAAAAATTAAAGGAGCAGAGAAGGAAACGAAGCACTGAATCACAGCATACACGCAATATAAAACATGTAGATCTCTTACAGAGAAGATGAGGATGCTAGCGAAGATTACTAGACATCTTGGATTACCCGATGGGAAATCAATACCTAGCGATTTGTCCCAAGTGATGAATACCCAGGGCTGCTTGTGGGAAATCTTGGGGGAGGAGCCCGTGGGCGGACGGGATTGGTCTTGGAGACGGTACCTGGACAGGCCGCTGGAGAGGAACACCACGGCGGACTACTGGCGGCGGTGCTAGGTATTGCACACCTATGTTGGGAGGCGGCGGTTGTTTTTTTCTAAGTCGTGGCTTGTGGGCTTCTGGCCGTCCTATTTTCCTTTTTTATTTAATCTGGAGGCTAAAAATAAGACGATATGTAGAACATCTCAAAACAACGTCTTTACAGCTCGAAGGCTTTAAGAATAGAGATGAAAATAAAAACGTCCTACACACGGCGTCTTTACATGATTCTTTTTTTGTAGTGCATTGCATGTGTGTTCTTCTCATGAACCACAGCTGGAGTCGTTGCATGTGTGTTCTTCTCAGAAACCATATCATGAACCACACCCACTGTCATTGCATGTGTGTTCTTCTCATTAACCACACATGGATCCACCAGTGTCATTGCATGTCTGTTCCTTTCACAAACCACATATCACCGGTGTCATTGCATGTGTGTTCTTCTCACAGACCACACATGGATCCACCTATGTCATTGCATGTGTGTTCTTCCCATGAACCACATATGAATCTGCCAGTGTCATTGCATGTGTGTCCTTGTCACAAACCACATATGGATCCACCAGTGTCATTGCATGTGAGTTCTTCCCACAGACCACACATGGATCCACCAGTGTCATTGCATGTGTGTCCTTCCCATGAACCACACATGGATCCACCAGTGTCATTGCATGTGTGTCCTTTTCACAGACCACATATGGATCCACCAGTGTCATTGCATGTGTGTTCTTCTCATAGACCACGTAAGGATCCACCGGTGTCATTGCATGTGTGTTCCTCTCATAGACCACACATGGATCCACCGGTGTCATCGCATGTCTGCTCTTTTCGTGAACCACAGTTAGAGTCATTGCATGTGTGTTCTTCTCATGAACCCCGGCTAGAGTCATTAGATGTGTGTTCTTCTCACAAACCATATCATGAACCACACCTAGTGTCATTGCATGTGTGTTCTTCTCATTAACCACACATGGATCCACCAATGTCATTGCATGTCTGTTCCTTTCACAAACCACATATCACCAGTGCCATTGCATGTGTGTTCTTTTCACAGACCACACATGGATCCACCAGTGTCATTGCATGTGTGTTCTTCCCATGAACCACATATGGATCCACCAGTGTCATTGCATATGGAGCAGCCTCACCTTCCTCTCTCGCGTCGAGCACAACCGAGGAGCATGAGCCGAGCCTGCAGGATTCTCTCCCCGTCGCCGTCCCTATCGAGACAGGGGAGGTGCTTCGCCGATCCACTTCCTCTCTGTCCCGGAGCTCCAGCCCTTCCCCGACCCCAATTTTCCGTGGGAATCGGTCGAGGTGAGACCCCTGTACCTTCCCTGTCCTTCCCATGACCCCTCCGGCCCCAATTTGAGTCCTCCATGGATGGGTTGCTACCGCTGCTCACGCCTCTCGCCTTGCCTGAACGAATTCAGTATGCAGTACTTGTCCCCGTCAGTTTCGTCAGTCAACCAAGTGAGGCCGGCGCCTAGAGGCTCCTCAAATTCAGGTTAATCACGTTTTGTCAACAAACTAAATGTAGCCCAATGGTTCCCACTCCATCTGTAGCTTAGAGGTCATGAGTTCAAATCCCTTGCTGCATGTTTTGGGCCTTTTTATTTTTTGGTGTGCCCGTGCAGTTTTTCCCCTGTGTGATGTTCACGATAGAAAAAACTTAGAAGTTTCAGTTTGGCATTTTTTTATCTTGCCCCTGGCAACGAAAGGTTTTGTAAAAAACATCTCCTAGAATCTTTTATCCATAAGTCTAAACCATGGCTCGTATGTGAAACCTTTACAAAGAAAAGTGTTCAGTTTTGTCTAAGCCGTGCAGATATAAAATTTGTTGCTACTCGGTTTATTCTAAATACATTTTTTGCATTTAACATTTGTCTATTTCCAACTAGGAATGAAACAATTCATAACTTTAATTCCATAAATCCAAATTTCTGCAAATGATATATGTTTCTTGATCAGAAAAATGTGAGGATTTCAAATATGCCATCCAAAATAATGTTTGACTAATTTAAATTTTCGAGATGATTAAATTTGCATAAAATGCCTTTTTCCCAATTAATTAATAACTTTAATTCTATAACTCCAAATTTGACAAATAATATGTCTAAATCGATCAGCGCGACGAGCCTGTTCAGTTTAGGCATTCCATGTTATGAATTGAAGCATGCATCATATAAATATTAAGTGGACAGCAAGTTATATGGGAGCAAGACATGACTAAAAACTTAATAAAATGCTTTATTCGTGTACCCCACACCTCACCCATGCCATGCTATGTTATGCCATGTAATTTGTGCATCATTCATCATGGCATGCTTGTTTGCTTGTCGCATTTTATTTATATGCTTGTGCACTTTATTTATGTTGGCCCTTGTTTGTTTGGTTCTTCTTTCGAATAGACGCCGAGCAGGGGAATTATCAGGACTCCCAGGAGTACTACCCAGATCCATCTCTCGCTTGAACTGAGCTGCCAGTCATGCACTACCACATGCTTGCATACTTATAGTACCTATTGCTTCTATCTTATTCTTGCATCATAGAGTCGCGAATGCATTAAATTGAATCCCAAGTACTGCATAGCCTTTACTTTTAAACCCCACCGAGCTTGTTCCTCCATCCCATGAGCCATTACTACAGGAGTTGTTTGAGCCATGCGAGTCGTAGAACAGCATGTGTAGGGTATGTGAGTGTCTGATGGATAACGAGGTACCTAAAAACTTAACCTGAGTAGTAATGGGATAACTAATGAAAGAGGCACCGGTGGGCAATATCTGTCATTTGGTTTTTATGTCCACTTGTGTCCCGTAGGACCCCGAGTACTTGATTCCTGTTCCTTGACTATTCACACTATCCACATCCGGGAGGACTTTTGGACCCCCCTGAGCCAGAGCTTGATTCATTTCTATTTCTTGGGGCCACAAACTAGTTTGGGGTTTTATTTACTATCCTGTACTTATGCCATGTTACTGTTTTATTAAGATTGTGCGTGGAGCACCTATACTATTTTGGATGCGGAGTGTTTTCGTGGTATCGACAAGCCCAGTCACATTTTCGGGTACCCAGTCGTTAACAGCCATTGACGCAAACCTTGGGTCCGTCTCGGAGTCGGCCAACTTCGTTGCGGGTAGCTTAATGGGGTGCCCCCTGAAATATTTTATGAATCCTGTGATCGCTTTGTCGTGAATGCCTCGTTGGGTTTTGAGTTGGTTTTTCCGAGGTTGATTGAGTGTGTGTTGCTATTTGTGCACCCCTGCAGGGTAAATCTTTCTGAAAGCCGTTTCCGCGGTTATGGACGACTTGGAGCACAGTTTCTCAATCATAGACAAGCATAACTAAACTACCGCTTTTAATTTGACTAAATATTTGACTAGTAATTAGTGCAATACTCATGGAATGGTTAATAAAACTGCCAACGGATGGGTTGTTCGTCCGCCTTCTTATCGGTAAGCGAGAGGGAGGATGGATCTGTTACTTTATACTGTTATAACTGTAGTTATTAGTTAACGGACATCCGTCTATCATTGGTTAGGCGGATGGTTAGCGAGTATCTATAGTCTTGTTAGTTATTATATTTTGCTACAATTGCGTCACCCCAGGTATATGTCCCCTTTAGAGGCATAAAGTGTTGCTGAGTACCCCTAGGGTCTCACACGATAAATTGTTTGATTCAGATGAACAGGTTATTCACAAGATGGATACTGGGTGGAGGAGACAAATGATGTTGGCAACGATCACTCGGTGTAGAGATTCCGGGGATGGGGATCCGTGAGATCTATGGGCGGGATGTGCTTATTTATGTGGCATCTTATGCCGATTTGCTTCTTATCCGTACTCGGATCTTATTTCCCGCTTCCGCTTGTTACTCTGTTGATTGATGTATGAGGAGCTATCCTGCACTATTATCTCTATCTAGGATATTTGGATCTTGCCGTATGGCGTTGCAATATTTCTATTTCTTTTAGATGGTATGGCTCTGAGAACTGTTGTAAGGTAGCTTGCATACATACTCACTTGTGTATGAATTTGATCTCTTCGCCTGTTGCCTACGCCGCTCGCTCTTGTCCTGATGTTCTTGGAAGTCGTTAGGGCGGTCGACGGGCCTACACGTGGGTGGACCTGGGCCCCCACTGTAAAATCCCTTAACCACTTTTGGTTCATCCAGGCTTGAACTTAGAGCGTAGGGTCTGAGGTAGTTACAATTGGTATCACAGCCATTCCGCCCTTCAGGGTCTCAGCCAAAATGGTCGTTCTCGGTCTAGCAAATATTTTGGTAGCTATGTATACTAGGGTAAAACAAAACGCGAGAGTAGGACTGCTTCCATTTTTCTTCTTACCCCCCAACCCACCCTTTTCTGGTAAGGAAGTGTAACGTTTTCAATCCTCTTCTAAAAATTCAAACTAGGATTCACGTGTCCTGGGTTCCGTAGTACCATAGGTTGTGTGAGTGTGTGTGTGTGGGTAATTCTTTGTCTATCTATTGCATCCAACTTGTTGTCGCTATCTGCCTTTTGGTTATCAACTAATGGTACATTCCATACCGACAGGCTTTTCTAAACCGACGCGATTTGTCTTACTCTTTGTTATCCGACGCTATCTTGTTAGGGGTTGTTTGTTTCCGTAGTTGCTAATCTTTTAGGTTCACCTTAAGAAGGAAGAGAGTTGGGATATGTGTTGTACTTATTCATGTGCGGAGTAATGCTTTGAGTGTGGTATGGAGTCGCGACCATACCACTATTTTATCATTCGCTCTTGTATATTGAATTGGTAGAGTTGCTAATCTTGATTCGTTAAGTGGTTTTGCACATATAGTGGTATTTTAATGCCAAAATTTGCGGAAATTTTTTCTTTGATAGCTTTGTGTACCACACTCCTTGTTCAGTCGTGTGCGATATGCTTACTATCTTCTAGGTGCTTTGAACTTTGTTGATATTTTAATATCATCTCAGTAATTTGTATCCTTAATCTTGGTTAATTCCATTTTGGTACTATTTTGGATTATTATTATTCTCCATTATGGTACTGACTTGAGTTTTATATCAATCCCAGGATGGCACCACCGTGCCGCACTGAGGATGACATACCACCTGAACTGGGGGCTGCATTGGCAAGTATTGCTAATGCCTTGGGCACAATGCAACAGAACTAGCAACGCTTTGAAGAAAGTGTGAGGAGGAATGAGTTTGCCCCACTACCTCCACCTCCCAAGCGAGGAGACATCAAGGGTTTTGTGAAGTTTAACCAGCGCCATTTTGAGGTGTCTGATCAGCCTATGGATGCTAATGTTTGGCTTCGTGAGATGTCAAGGTTGCTGATGACTGCTGATGTTCCTGAACAAGAATGTGTAAAATGTACCACTCACCTTCTAAAGGGAGACGCAGCTCTATGGTGGGAGAATTACCTGAAGGCAAACCACTCTGGTTTTCACCTACTTGGGAGCAGTTCGCTGGGGCTTTCAAAGAGCAATACCTGTCAGAAATTGTGAGGGAAAGGATGAAGGAGGTGTTTCTCAACCTCAAGCAGGGCAATGACAATGTCGACACCTATATCAGAAACTTCAGGAATCTTTCTCGGTATGGCGGTGATGAGATCTCTAATGACAAGAAGAAACAAAAGAGGTTCAGGCAAGGGCTCAATGCATCTATCAAATATGCAATCACTCATGCAAGGCCGGGGTATTTTCTAGAACTCCAACATACAGCTCTACAAGAAGAAGCCAGTAGGCAAGTGTTCGAGGAGTCCAATAAACACAGTCGAGACGCAGCAAGCTCTTTAGCTATGTCAGCTCCTTCTAAGCGCCGCGTGTGGGTTCCTAGTACCACACCTCCGCTCCTGGCTCCACCAAGACCTCCAAGCTATGCGGCAAGGCCACCAAACTCCTTCAACGCTGCTCCTAGGGGCGACAACCACAACTACCCTAGAGCGCCTGGCGGAGTCCCTGGCTATGCTGCTCCACGTCCACCTGGTGCTTGTTACACTTGTGGGAACACTGGGCATCAACACTGGAGTTATCCCATGAACAACAAGGCTCTTCCTCCACCACCTCCAAGACCAGCAGCAAGTCCTCCTATGGTTCGTGCGCCTCCACCTCGGGCTCTCAACATGAACACCAAGCCCGGGTCGACTGTTGCTCGTGCCAACTGTGTCAATGTCGCTCAAGCCGAGCATGCACCTGGAGTTGTGATGGGTATGCTCCCTGTTAACTCAGTTCCTACACGAGTTTTGTTCGATTCTGGTGCATCGCATTCTTTTGTTTCTCACAAGTTTGCAAATGAGAATGAGTTAGCAATGGATGCGCTTCCTAAGCGCTTGATGGTCCTTTCTCCTGGGGCAACAATGGCATCTTCCAAAATCACATGGCAATCAAATTGAGATTGGTGGCTCTTTGTTCCCAGCTTCCTTAATCATTCTGGGAAATTCTGACATTGATGTTATGTTGGGCATGGATTGGTTAACAACAAATGCAGCTGTGATTGATTGTGTTGAACGCTCGGTTTCTCTGAAAATTCCTGAAGGCCATATAATCTATTCTCCAAGTATGACTCCTGCAATTCAGCTTTTCTCTTTGGTGGCTCTGAATGATGATGCTATGGATGCTATTCAGAGTGTTCCGGTGGTCTGTGAGTTCCCAGATGTTTTTCCCGAAGAGTTACCAGGTATGCCTCCTGATCGAGAGGTCGAGTTTGGGATTGAGCTTGAACCTAGTACCGCTCCTATCTCCAAGCGGCCTTATAAAATGGGTCCTACAGAGTTGGCCGAACTCAAACGTCAGCTTGATGAACAAGAGAAGTTGGGTTTCATTCAGCACAGTACTTCTTCTTAGAGTAGCCCAACCATCTTTGTGAAGAAGCAAGACCGCACTGATAGACTTCGTGTTGATTATCGGGCTCTCAATGCTAAAACCATCAAGAACAAATATCCCCTTTCGCGGATTAATGATCTCTTCGACCAGCTAGATGGAGCTGTGGTGTTCTCTAAGCTTGACTTGAGAAGTGGATATCATCAAATCAAGATTCGCAAGGAAGATGTTCCCAAAATAGCTTTCACCACCCGCTATGGTCTGTATGAGTATACGGTCATGTCTTTCGGTCTCACCAATGCACCTGCCACCTTCTCGAGGCTTATGAACTCGGTTTTCATGGAGTACCTTGACAAGTTCGTCGTGGTCTATCTGGATGACATTCTAGTCTATTCTAAGTCAAAGGAAGAACAAGAAGAACACCTTCGGTGTGTCCTGAACAAGCTTCGCGAGAATCGCCTGTATGCAAAGTTCTCCAAGTGTGAGTTCTGGCTGCCTGAAGTCACCTATCTGGGTCACGTCATCTCTGCTAAGGGCATTGCAGTCAGCCCAGAAACCGTTCGGACAATTCTTGAGTGGCTTCCACCCAAAAATGTCAAAGAAGTCCGGAGTTTCCTTGGTTTGGCTAAATATTGCCGTCCCTTCGTTCAGAACTTCTCGAAGATTGCGAAGCCTCTTACCGATCTCCTCAAGAAAGGCAAGAAATACCTTTGGTCTTCTGCATGTCAAGCTAGCTTTGAAACACTCAAAGAGAATCTCACTTCCACACCAGTCTTGATTCCTCCAGATACATCAAAGCCTTTCCAGATATTCTGTGATGCCTCCTTGCAAGGATTGGGTGCGGTCCTTATGCAAAAAAAACAAGTTGTTGCTTATGCCTCTCGTCAGCTGAAGACGCATGAGATCAACTATCCTACACATCACCTCGAACTCGCAGCAGTTGTCTTTGCTTTGAAAGTATGGAGGCACTACTTGCTTGGCAACCGTTGTGAGATCTTTTCTGATCACAAGAGTCTGAAGTATATCTTCAGACAACCTGATCTCAACCTTCGTCAGAGGAGGTGGATTGAAGCAATTAATGATTTCGATCTGACCATCAACTACACTCCTGGCAAAGCTAATGTCATGGCCGATGCTCTCAGCCGAAAAGCTTATGTCAACAACCTCATGGTGGAAGAACAACAACCTCTCTTGTGCGAGGAATTCCGCCAGCTCAACCTTGAAATTGCGGATCAAGGGTATCTTCTGAATCTTCTGGCAACCCCTCTCTTGGAAGAAAAGATTCGTGCTAGTAAGCGAGGTGATGCTTACACCAAAAACATCATCTCCAACATTCAGCTGCCGAGGTATGAGTCCTTCCACGTCGATGATGAAGGAGCTCTTTTCTTTGAACACCGGATGTTTGTTCCGAACTACCCGGGTTTGAGAGAGCAAGTTCTTAAGGAGGCGCATGATTCTGTTCTTTCTATCCATCCTGGCAGCACAAAGATGTACATGGACCTGAAAACACAATATTGGTGGCCTGGGTTGAAAGAATGTTGTGCCAACTATGTCTCCGAGTGTGATGTCTGCCGCAGAGTTAAAGCTATCCATCAGAAACCTTCTGGTCTTCTACAGCCATTAAAGCCTCCGGAATGGAAATGGGAGAAAGTAGAGATGGACTTCATAACTGGTTTTCCAAGCTCGTAGAAAGGCAACAATGCAATCTTTGTTGTCATCGACTGGCTTTCTAAAGTGGCTCACTTCTTCCCCGTCAAGGAAACAATTTCGGCAATTCAGTTGGGTGAGCTCTATATCAACAAAATTGTCTCTCTGTATGGGGTTTCTCTTGAGATCAGCTCAGACCGTGGAAGCATCTTCACTTCCAAGTTCTGGGGAAGTTTCCAAAATGATTTGGGAACAAAGTTGAACTTCAGCACTGCCTATCACCCTCAATCGCAAGGACAAGTTGAAAGGTTCAATCAGATTCTGGAAGATATGCTCCGTGCTTGCGTCATCTCTTTCGGCATGAAGTGGGAAGAATGCCTTCCTTATGCTGAATTCTCTTACAACAACAGCTTCCAGAAGAGTCTACAGATGGCACCGTTTGAGGTTCTCTATGGCCACAAATGCAGAACTCCGATTGGTTGGTCGGGCGCAGGCGTAAGAACAGTTTGGCCCCGACATTGTAACTCAAGTAGAGGAGAAGGTTCACATCATTCTCGAAAACCTGAAGGTTGCTCAAAGTCGCCACAAGAGCAACTGTGACAGAAAGCACACGGACATGGAGTATGTCCCTGGTGATCTTGTTTACCTTCGTGTCACTCCCATGAGAGGCACGCACCGGTTTGGTATCAAAGGGAAGCTGGCTCCTAGATACACCGGTCCTTTCAAAGTTCGTGGAAGAAGAGGAGAAGTCGCTTATGCTCTTGAGCTCCCTGAAAAACTCAAGGTCCATGATGTTTTCCATATCTCTCAACTCAAGAAGTGCTTCAAGGATCCCGGCAGGACAGTGGACCATGATCTTATCAATGTCCAAGAAGACCTGTCTTATCAAGAACACCCCACAAAAATCCTGAAGTCGCAGAAAGAAAGACTCGCAACAAGTCTATCAAGTTCTGCAAGGTGTAGTGGTCGCACCATTCCGTTGATGAAGCCACTTGGGAATGCGAGGATGAGCTCCGTGCCAAGTATCCTACCCTCTTCATGTCTTCTTCTTCTTCCTAGAATCTCGGGGCGAGATTCCTGTTTAGTGGGGGAGAGTTGTAGCATCCCATCTGTCTAACATATCTAATGCTACATGGTCTAATAATAAAATGCTACTTCCTACATATAATTGTTGCATCATAATTATATCATGCTCATGTCATCATGCCACATTGCATTTGAGCATCATATAAAACCCCTTTTCATTTGGTTCTTCTCTCATATGTATTTGTCTCTTTAATTGTATTTGCCTCTTGATATATTGTATTTGATTCTCATTAAATTGTTTAATGCCCAAGTTGAGTTGAGGGCATATCTTTTACTTCTTTGTCCACCTACTAACTTGGCAACCTCTTTTGGCTCACATACATGTGACATATTTTGTTTTCACAAAATATGCACACATGCCTTGGACATGCCATAATAACACCTCTTCTATCCCTCGCTTGATATAATAACCTCTATCTTCCACCTTGATCTCTTTTGTTGTTTGTTGTGTTGCTTCAATTAAAATCTTGGCGATGTGGTCTTGACGCTATGCTAGCTTACATAAAATCTTAAGCAACCTCATGTGCTCCTTTCCTGATCTCAAATTCTTTAAGCTCTGTTCTTGTTTGATTTTTGGTAATCCCATCGGGCTAACCTTCAGCTCTATCTATCTATCCTTTAAATTCTATCTACCCATATGCTTGTGCCGTACCTTTCTACCACATCAATTTTTTCTTTCTACCATATGTGTCCAGGTTGCTCGTATTCAAATCTTTCCCCTAATTGTTTTCTACACCTTTAATAGTGTTCATACTCTTTTTTTTGTCTTCTCTAAATCCTTCCAACCAACACCTTCGGTTTTACTCTATCTTTCCGTATCTAGATCATTTGCGATAATAAGCCTTATCTAGTCACATATATTCTTCGGTCCGTTTAAAAATTACAAAAGGTTTTCTTATTTAACTAAAGGCAGAAGTTGACACTAAATCCGTCTAAAGTTTTGTCTAAAACTAGTCGCATCTACTCTACTTTGGGCTATATAAATATTTCTATCTTTTTTTTTCTCCACCTTCCCAAACCCTAGCCTCCAAATCCGAGAATTTTTTCCTTGGTCTTTTTGAAGCCGATCCAAGCTCCAGTTCTTGTCCTCGGTGCGTGCGTGCACAGCAAAACCTTTTTCACGTTCAGGCTTCAGAGTGCTTTTTTTTGTCTTCAGAGAATTCGGTGAGGAGCACGAGTGCAGGCTTGCAGCAGTGCAGCGCATGGTGGTCACTGCCACTCCAGCGCAAGACCAGACCACCCGTGGCCTTCTTCCGCTTCCACTTGGTCTAGGCTGAGCCACGTCCACGTCGCGTCTTCCTTTCTCCCCTCACGAGCAGAGAAGGAACATCGACCGAGCCGCTTTGCCCTGCCTTTCCTTTGCCCTGCCTTTCCTCCGACCGGCGCAGAAGCGACCACAGGTGCGTCATCCTCCTTCTTAAGCCGCTGCAGCCCCAGGGGAACCCTAGCTCGCCAATCCTGCATCCCCTCTGTTTTCCCCTCCGCCGCTGCCATGGTCGGTACCGTGCACCGCCTCCTGCCGAGGTTCCAGTCCACGCTGAGCACCAGGGAGTAGCGGAGCAGCCTCACCTTCCTCTCCCGCGTCGAGCACAACCGAGGAGCACGAGCCGGGCCTGCAGGATTCTCTCCATGTCGCCGTCCCTGTCGAGACCGAGGAGGAGCTTCGCCGATCCGCTTCCTCTCCGTCCCGGAGCTCCAGCCCTTCCCCGACCCCAATTTTCCGCGGGAATCGGTCGAGGTGAGACCCCCGTACCTTCCATGTCCATCCCATGACCCCTCCGGCCCCAATTTGAGTCCGCCATGGATGGGTTGCTACCGCTGCTCACGCCTCTCGCCTTGCCTGAACGATTTCAGTATGCAGTACTTGTCCCCGTCAGTTTCGTCAGTAAACCAAGTGAGGCCGGCGCCCAGATGCTCCTGAAATTCAGGTTAATCACGTTTTGTCAACAAACTAAATGTAGCCCAATGGTTCCCACTCCATCTGCAGCCTGGAGGTCATGAGTTCAAATCCCTTGCTGCACGTTTTGGGCCTTTTTAATTTTTGCTACTCGGTTTATTCTAAATACATTTTTTGCAGTTAATATTTGGCTATTTCCAACTAGGAATGAAACAATTCATAACTTTAATTCCATAAATCCAAAATTTGCAAATGATATATGTTTCTTGATCAAAAAAGTGAGGATTTCAAATATGCCATCCAAAATAATGTTTGACTAATTTAAATTTTCGAGATGATTAAATTTTCATAAAATGTCTTTTTCCCAATTAATTAATAACTTTAATTCTATAACTCCAAATTTGACAAATAATATGTCTAAATCGATCAGCGCGACGAGCCTGTTCAGTTTAGGCATTCCATGTTATGAATTGAAGCATGCATCATATAAATATTAAGTGGACAGCAAGTTATATGGGAGCAAGACATGACTAAAAACTTAATAAAATGCTTTATTCGTGTACCCCACACCTCACCCATGCCATGCTATGTTATGCCATGTAATTTGTGCATCATTCATCATGGCATGCTTGTTTGCTTGTCGCATTTTATATGCTTGTGCACTTTATTTATGTTGGCCCTTGTTTGTTTGGTTCTTCTTTCGAATAGACGCCAAGCAGGGGAATTATCAGGACTCCCAGGAGTACTACCAAGATCCATCTCTCGCTTCAACTGAGCTGCCAGGCAAGCACTACCACATGCTTGCATACATATAGTACCTATTGCTTCTATCTTATTCTTGTATCAGGGAGTCGCGAATGCATTAAATTGAATCCCAAGTACTGCATAGCCTTTACTTTTAAACCCCACCGAGCTTGTTCCTCCATCCCATGAGCCATTACTACAGGAGTTGTTTGAGCCATGCGAGTCGTAGAACATCATGTGTAGGGTATGTGAGTGTATGATGGATAACGAGCTACCTAAACAACTTAACATGAGTAGTAATGGGATAACTAATGAAAGGGGCACCGGTGGGCAATATCTGTCATTTGGTTTTTATGTCCACTTGTGTCCCGTAGGACCCCGAGTACTTGATTCCTGTTCCTTGGCTATTCACACTATCCACATCCGGGAGGACTTTTGGACCCCCCTGAGCCAGAGCTTGATTCATTTCTATTTCTTGGGGCCACAAACTAGTTTGGGGTTTTATTTACTATCCTGTACTTATGCCATGTTACTGTTTTATTAAGATTGTGCGTGGAGCACCTCTACTATTTTGGATGCGGAGTGTTTTCGTGGTATCAACAATCCCAGTCACATTTTCGGGTACCCAGTCGTTTACAGCCATTGACGCAAACCTTGGGTTTGTCTCGGAGTCGGCCAACTTCGTTGCGGGTAGCTTAATGGGGTGGCCCCTGAAATATTTTATGAATCCTGTGATCGCTTTGTCATGAATGCCTTGTTGGGTTTTGAGTTGGTTTTTTCGAGGTTGATCGAGTGTGTGTTGCTATTTGTGCACCCCTGCAGGGTAAATCTTTCTAGAAGCCGTGTCCGCGGTTATGGACGACTTGGAGCACAGTTTCTCGATCATAGACAAGCATAACTAAAGTACCGCTTTTAATTTGACTAAATATCTGACTAGTAATTAGTGCAATACTCATGGAATGGTTAATAAAACTGCCAACGGATGGGTTGTTCGTCCGCCTTCTTATCGGTAAGCGAGAGGGAGGATGGATCTGTTACTTTATACTGTTATAACTGTAGTTATTAGTTAACGGACATCCGTCTATCATTGGTTAGGCGGATGGTTAGCGAGTATCTATAGTCTTGTTAGTTATTATCTTTTGCTGCAATTGCGTCACCCCAGGTATATGTCCCCTTTAGAGGCATAAAGACTTGCTGAGTACCCCTAGGGTCTCACACGATAAATTGTTTGATTCAGATGAACAGGTGTATTCGCAAGATGGATACTGGGTGGAGGAGACAGATGATGTTGGCAACGATCACTTGGTGTAGAGATACCGGGGATGGGGATCCGTGAGATCTGTGGGCGAGATGTGCTTATTTATGTGGCATCTTATGCCGATTTGCTTCTTATCTGTACTCGGATCTTGTTTCCCGCTTCCGCTTGTTACTCTGTTGATTGATGTATGAGGAGCCATCCTGCACTATTATCTCTATCTAGGATATTTGGATCTTTCCGTATGGCGTTGAAATATTTCTATTTCTTTTAGATGGTATGGCTCTGAGAACTGTTGTAAGGTAGCTTGCATACATACTCACTTGTGTATGTATTTGACCTCTTCGCCTGTTACCTACGCCGCTCGCTCTTGTCCCGATGTTCTTGAAAGTGGTTAGGGCGGTCGACGAGCCTACACGTGGGTGGCCCTGGGCCCCTACTGTAAAATCTCTTTACCACTTTTGGTTCATCCAGGCTTGAACTTAGAGCGTAGGGTCTGAGATAGTTACATGTCCTTCCCATGAACCACATATGGATCCACCAGTGTCATTGCACGTGTGTCCTTCTCACAAACCACATATGGATCCACTAGTGTCATTGCATGTGTATTCTTCCCACAAACCACACATGGATCCACCAGTGTCATTGCATGTGTGTCCTTCCCATGAACCACACATGGATCCACCAGTGTCATTGCATGTGTGTCCTTTTCACTGACCACATACGGATCCACCGGTGTCACTGCATGTGTGCTCCTCTCATAGAACACACATGGATCCACCGGTGTCATCGCATGTCTGCTCTTTTCATGAACCACGGTTAGAGTCATTGTATGTGTGTTCTTCTCATGAACCAGAGCTAGAGTCATTGCATGTGTGTTCTTCTCACAAACCATATCATGAACCACACCTAGTGTCATTGCATGTGTGTTCTTCTCATTAACCACACATGGATCCACCGGTGTCATCGCATGTCTGCTCTTTTCATGAACCATAGTTAGAGTCATTCCATGTGTGTTCTTCTCATGAACCACAGCTAGAGTCATTGCATGTGTGTTCTTCTCAGAAACAATTTCATGAACCACACCCAGTGTGATTGCATGTGTGTTCTTCTCATTAACCACACATGGATCCACTGGTGTCATTGCATGTCAGCTCTTTTCATGAACCACAGTTAGAGTCATTGCATGTCTGTTCCTTTCACAAACCACATATCACCAGTGTTATTGCATGTGTGTTCTTTTCACAGACCACACATGGATCCACCAGTGTCATTGCATGTGTGTCCTTCCCATGAACCACATATGGATCCACCAGTGTCATTGCATGTGTGTTCTTCCCAGAGACCACACATGGATCCACCAGTGTCATTGCATGTGTGTTCTTCTCACAGACCACACATGGATCCACCAGTGTCATTGCATGTGTGCTCTTCCCATGCACCACATATGGAGCCACCAGTGTCATTGCATGTGTGTCCTTCTCACAAACCACATATGGATCCACCAGTGTCATTGCATGTGTGTTCTGCCCACAGACCACACATGGATCCACCAGTGTCATTGCATGTGTGTCCTTCCCATGAACCACACATGGATCCACCAATGTCATTGCATGTGTGTCCTTTTCACAGACCACATATGGATCCACCAGTGTCATTGCATGTGTGTTATTCTTAGAGACCACGTAAGGATCCACCGGTGTTATTGCATGTGTGTTCCTCTCATAGACTACACATGGATCCACTGGTGTCATCGCATGTCTGCTCTTTTGATGAACCACAGTTAGAGTTATTGCATGTGTGTTCTTCTCACAAACCATATCATGGACCACACCCAGTGTCATTGCATGTGTGTTCTTCTCATTAACCACACATGGATCCACCAGTGTCATTGCATGTCTGCTCTTTTCCTGAACCACAGTTAGAGTCATTGCATTTCTGTTCCTTTCACAAACCACATATCACCAGTGTCATTGCATGTGTGTTCTTCTCACAGACCACGTAAGGATCCACCGGTGTCATTGCATGTGTGTTCCTCTCATAGACCACACATGGATCCACCAGTGTCATTGCACGTGTGTCCTTTTCACAAACCACATATGGATCCACCAGTGTCATTGCATGTGTGTTCTTCCCACAGGCCACACATGGATCCACCAGTGTCAATGCATGTGTGTCCTTCCCACGAACCACACATGGACCCACTAGTGTAATTGCATGTGTGTCCTATTCACAGACCACATACGGATCTACTAGTGTCATTGCATGTGTGTTCTTTTCACAGACCATGTAAGGATTCGCCGGTGTCACTGCATGTGTGTTCCTCTCATATAGCACACATGGATCCACCGGTGTCATCGCATGTCTGCTCTTTTCATGAACCACAGTTAGAGTCATTGCATGTGTGTTCTTCTCATGAACCACAGCTAGAGTCATTGCATGTGTGTTCTTCTCACAAACCATATCATGAACCACACCTAGTGTCATTGCATGTCTGTTCTTCTCATTAACCACACATTGATCCACCAGTGTCATTGCATGTCTGCTCTTTTCATGAACCACTATTAGAGTCATTGCATGTGTGTTCTTCTCATGAACCACAGCTAGAGTCATTGCATGTGCGTTCTTCTCACAAACCATATCATGAACCACACCTAGTGTCATTGCATGTGTGTTCTTCTCATTAACCACACATTGATCCACCAATGTCATTGCATGTCTGCTCTTTTCATGAACCAAAGTTAGAGTCATTGCATGTCTGTTCCTTTCACAAAACACAGATCACCAGTGTCATTGCATGTGTGTCCTTTTCACAGACCACATATGGATCCACTAGTGTCATTGCATGTGTGTTCTTTTCACAGACCATGTAAGGATCCACTGGTGTCATTGCATGTGTGTTCCTCTCATAGACCACAAATGGATCCACCGGTGTCATCGCATGTGTGCTCTTTTCATGAACCACAGTTAGAGTCATTGCATGTGTTTTCCTCTCATAGACCACAAATGGATCCACCAGTGTCATCGCATGTGTGCTCTTTTCATGAACCACAGTTAGAGTCATTGCATGTGTGTTCTTCTCACAAACCATATCATGAACCACACCTAGTGTCATTGCATGTGTGGTCTTGTCATTAACCACACATGGATCCACCGGTGTCATCGCATGTCTGCTCTTTTCATGAACCACAGTTAGAGTCATTGCATGTCTGTTCCTTTCACAAACCACATATCACCAGTGTCATTGCATGTGTGTTCTTCTCACAGACCACACATGGATCCACCAGTGTCAATGCATGTGTGTCCTTCCCATGAACCACATATGGATCCACTAGTGTCATTGCATGTGTGTTCTTCCCACAGACCACACATGGATCCACCAGTGTCATTACATGTGTGTTCTTCTCACAGACCACACATGGATGCACCAGTGTCATTGCATGTGTGTTCTTCCCCTGAACCACATATGGATCCACCAGTGTCATTGCATGTGTGTCCTTCTCACAAACCATATATGGATCTACCAGTGTCATTGCATGTGTGTTTTTGCCACAGACCACACATGGATCCACCAGTGTCATTGCATGTGTGTCCTTCCCATGAACCGCAGATGGATTCACAAGTGTCATTGCATGTGTGTCCTTCTCACAAACCACATATGGATCCACCAGTGTCATTGCATGTGTGTTCTTCCCACAGACCACACATGAATCCACTAGTGTCATTGCATGTGTGTCCTTCCCATGAACCACAAATGGATCCACCGATGTCATTGCATGTGTGTCCTTTTCACAGAGCACATATATGGATCCACCAGTGTCATTGCATGTGTGTTCTTCTCATAGACCACGTAAAGATCCACCGGTGTTATTGCATGAGTATTCCTCACATAGACCACACATGGATCCACTGGTGTTACCGCATGTCTACTCTTTTCATGAACTACAGTTAGAGTCATTACATGTGTGTTCTTCTCATGAACCACACCTAGAGTCATTGCATGTGTGTTCTTCTCACAAAGCATATCATGGACCACACCCAGTGTCATTGCATGTGTGTTCTTCTCATTAACCACACATGGATCCACTAGTGTCATTGCATGTCTGCACTTTTCATGAACCACAGTTAGAGTCATTGCATGTCTATTCCTTTCACAAACCACATATCACCAGTGTCATTACATATGTGTTCTTCTCACAGACCACACATGGATCCACCAGTGTCATTGCATGTGTGTCCTTCCCATGAACCACATATGGATCGACCTGTGTCATTGCATGTGTGTACTTCTCACAAACCATATATGGATCCACCAGTGTCATTGCATGTGTGTTCATCCCACAGACCACACATGGATCCACCAGTGTCATTGCATGTGTGTCCTTCCCATGAACCACACATGGATCCACCAGTGTCATTGCATGTGTGTCGTTTTAATAGACCACATATGGATCCACCAGTGTCGTTGCATGTGTGTTCTTTTCACAGACCATGTAAGGATCCACC